>JAUCNB010000086.1:0-133560 GCA_033675215.1 Rhodiola kirilowii
CTGGGCATGATGGGCACACGCCTGGGCATCATGGGCACACGCCTGGGAATGATGGGCACACACTTGGGCATCATGGGCACACCCCTAGGCATGATGGGCAGACGCCTGGGCATCATGGGCACACGCCTAGGCATCATGGGCCCACCCCTGGGCATGTTGGGCACGCCACGCCTGGGCATCATGGGCACATCCCTGGGCATGTTGGGCACGCACCAGGGCATCCTAGGCACACGCCTGGGCATCATGGACACACGCCTGGGCATCATGGGCACACCCCTGGGCATCATGGGCACACGCATGGGCATCATGGGCACACGCCTGGGCATCATGGGCACACGCCTGGGCATCATGGGCACACCCCTGGGCATGTTGGGCACGCACCTGGGCATCATGGGCACACGCCTGGGCATCATGGGCACACCCGTGGGCATGTTAAGCACGCACCAGGGCATCATGAGCACTCGCCTGGGCATCATGGGCACACGCCTGGGCATCATGGGCACACGCCTGGGCATCATGGGCACACCCCTGGGCATGTTGGGCACGCACCAGGGCATCATGGGCACACGCCTGGGCATCATGGGCACACGCCTGGGCTTCATGGGCACACGCCTGGGCTTCATGGGCACACCCCTGGGCATGATGGGCACACGCATGGGCATCATGGGCACATGCCTGGGCATCATGGGCACACCCCTGGGCATGTTGGGCACGCACCTGGGCATGTTGGGCACGCACCAGGGCATCATGGGCACACCCCTGGGCATGTTGGGCATGCACCTGTGCATCATGGGCACACGCCTGGGCATCATGGGCACACCCGTGGGCATGTTGGGCACGCACCAGGGCATCATAAGCACTCGCCTGGGCATCATGGGCACACGCCTGGGCACACCCCTAGGCATGATGGGCACAGGCCTGGGCATCATGGGCACACGCCTGGGCATCATGGGCACACCCCTGGGCATGATGGGCACACGCCTGGGCATGATGGGCACACGCCTGGGCATCATGGGCACACCCTAGGCATCATGGGCACACCCCTGGGCATGATGGGCACACGAATGGGCATCATGGGCACACGCCTGGGCATCATGGGCACACCCCTGGGCATGATGGGCACACGCTTGGGCATCATGGGCACACGCCTGGGCATCATGGGCACATCCCTGGGCATGTTGGGCACGCACCAGGGCATCCTAGGCACACGCCTGGGCATCATGGACACACGCCTGGGCATCATGGGCACACCCCTGGGCATCATGGGCACACGCATGGGCATCATGGGCACACGCCTGGGCATCATGGGCACACCCCTGGGCATGTTGGGCACGCACCTGGGCATCATGGGCACACGCCTGGGCATCATGGGCACACCCGTGGGCATGTTGGGCACGCACCAGGGCATCATGGGCACTCGCCTGGGCATCATGGGCACACGCCTGGGCATCATGGGCATACGCCTGGGCATCATGGGCACACCCCTGGGCATGTTGGGCACGCACCAGGGCATCATGGGCACACGCCTGGGCTTCATGGGCACACCCCTGGGCATGATGGGCACACGCATGGGCATCATGGGCACATGCATGGGCATCATGGGCACACCCCTGGGCATGTTGGGCACGCACCTGGGCATCATGGGCACCCGCTTGGGCATCATGGGCACACCCCTGGGCATGTTGGGCACGCACCAGGGAATCATGGGCACCCACCTGGGCATCATGGGCACACCCCTGGGCATCATGGGCACACCCCTGGGCATGATGGGCACGCGCCTGGGCATCATGGGCACACCCCTGGGCATGTTGGGCACGCACCTGGGCATCATGGGCACACGCTTGGGCATCATGGGCACACGCCTGGGCATCATGGGCACACCCTGGGCATCATGGGCACACGCCTGGGCATGATGGGCACACGCTTGGGCATCATGGGCACACCCCTAGGCATCATGGGCACACCCCTGGGCATGATGGGCACACGCATGGGCATCATGGGCACACGACTGGGCATCATGGGCACACCCCTGGGCATCCTGGGCACACGCCTGGGCATCATGGGCACACCCCTGGGCATGTTGGGCACGCAGCAGGGCATCATAGGCACACGCCTGGGCATCATGCACACACGCCTGGGCATCATGGGCACACCCCTGGGCATCATGGGCACACCCCTGGGCATGATGGGCACACGCCTGGGCATCATGGGCACACCCCTAGGCATGTTGGGCACGCGCCTGGGCACATGCCTGGGCATGATGGGCACACCCCTGGGCATGATGGGCACACCCCTGGGCATGATGGGCACACGCCTGGGCATGATGGGCACACGCATGGGCATGATGGGCACACGCCTGAGCATGATGGGCACCCGCCTGGGCATCATGGGCACACCCCTGGGCATCATGGGCACACCCCTGGGCATGATGGGCACACGCCTGGGCATGATGGGCACACGCCTGGGCATGATGGGCACACGCTTGGGCATCATGGGCACACACCTGGGCATCATGGGCACCCGCCTGGGCATCATGGGCACACCCCTGGGCATGTTGGGCACGCACCAGGGCATCATGGGCACCTGCCTGGGCATCATGGGCACACGCCTGGGCATGATGGGCACACGCCTGGGCATCATGGACACACCCCTAGGCATGTTGGGCACGCACCTGGGCATTATGGGCACACGCCTGGGCATCATGGGCACACCCCTGGGCATCATGGGCACACCCCTGGGCATGATGGGCACACGCCTGGGCATGATGGGCACACGCCTGGGCATCATGGGCACACCCCTGGGCATCATGGGCACACCCCTGGGCATGATGGGCACACGCCTGGGCATGATGGGCACACCCCTGGGCATCATGGGCACACGCATGGGCATCATGGGCACACGCCTGGGCATCATGGGCACACCCCTGGGCATGTTGGGCACGCACCTGGGCATCATGGGCACACGCCTGGGCATCATGGGCACACCCGTGGGCATGTTGGGCACGCACCAGGGCATCATGGGCACTCGCCTGGGCATCATGGGCACACGCCTGGGCATCATGGGCATACGCCTGGGCATCATGGGCACACCCCTGGGCATGTTGGGCACGCACCAGGGCATCATGGGCACACGCCTGGGCTTCATGGGCACACCCCTGGGCATGATGGGCACACGCATGGGCATCATGGGCACATGCATGGGCATCATGGGCACACCCCTGGGCATGTTGGGCACGCACCTGGGCATCATGGGCACCCGCTTGGGCATCATGGGCACACCCCTGGGCATGTTGGGCACGCACCAGGGAATCATGGGCACCCACCTGGGCATCATGGGCACACCCCTGGGCATCATGGGCACACCCCTGGGCATGATGGGCACGCGCCTAGGCATCATGGGCACACCCCTGGGCATGTTGGGCACGCACCTGGGCATCATGGGCACACGCTTGGGCATCATGGGCACACGCCTGGGCATCATGGGCACACCCCTGGGCATCATGGGCACACGCCTGGGCATGATGGGCACACGCTTGGGCATCATGGGCACACCCCTAGGCATCATGGGCACACCCCTGGGCATGATGGGCACACGCATGGGCATCATGGGCACACGACTGGGCATCATGGGCACACCCCTGGGCATCCTGGGCACACGCCTGGGCATCATGGGCACACCCCTGGGCATGTTGGGCACGCAGCAGGGCATCATAGGCACACGCCTGGGCATCATGCACACACGCCTGGGCATCATGGGCACACCCCTGGGCATCATGGGCACACCCCTGGGCATGATGGGCACACGCCTGGGCATCATGGGCACACCCCTGGGCATGTTGGGCACGCGCCTGGGCACGCGCCTGGGCACATGCCTGGGCATGATGGGCACACCCCTGGGCATGATGGGCACACCCCTGGGCATGATGGGCACACGCCTGGGCATGATGGGCACACGCATGGGCATGATGGGCACACGCCTGAGCATGATGGGCACCCGCCTGGGCATCATGGGCACACCCCTGGGCATCATGGGCACACCCCTGGGCATGATGGGCACACGCCTGGGCATGATGGGCACACGCCTGGGCATGATGGGCACACGCTTGGGCATCATGGGCACACACCTGGGCATCATGGGCACCCGCCTAGGCATCATGGGCACACCCCTGGGCATGTTGGGCACGCACCAGGGCATCATGGGCACCTGCCTGGGCATCATGGGCACACGCCTGGGCATGATGGGCACACGCCTGGGCATCATGGACACACCCCTAGGCATGTTGGGCACGCACCTGGGCATTATGGGCACACGCCTGGGCATCATGGGCACACCCCTGGGCATCATGGGCACACCCCTGGGCATGATGGGCACACGCCTGGGCATGATGGGCACACGCCTGGGCATCATGGGCACACCCCTAGGCATCATGGGCACACCCCTGGGCATGATGGGCACACGCATGGGCATCATGGGCACACGCCTGTGCATGATGGGCACACCCCTGGGCATGATGGGCACACGCCTGGGCATGATGGGCACACGCCTGGGCATCATGGGCACACCCCTGGGAATCATGGGCACACCCCTGGGCATCATGGGCACACCCCTAGGCATCATGGGCACACCCCTGGGCATGATGGGCACACGCATGGGCATCATGGGCACACGACTGGGCATCATGGGCACACCCCTGGGCATCATGGGCACACGCCTGGGCATCATGGGCACACCCCTGGGCATGTTGGGCACGCAGCAGGGCATCATAGGCACACGCCTGGGCATCATGGACACACGCCTGGGCATCATGGGAACACCCCTGGGCATCATGGGCACACCCCTGGGCATGATGGGCACACGCCTGGGCATGATGGGCACACGCCTGGGCATCATGGGCACACCCCTGGGCATGTTGGGCACGCGCCTGGGCACACGCCTGGGCATGATGGGCACACCCCTGGGCATGATGGGCACACCCCTGGGCATGATGGGCACACGCCTGGGCATGATGGGCACACGCATGGGCATGATGGGCACACGCCTGAGCATGAAGGGCACACGCCTGGGCATCATGGGCACACCCCTGGGCATCATGGGCACACCCCTGGGCATGATGGGCACACGCCTGGGCATGATGGGCACACGCCTGGGCATGATGGGCACACGCCTGGGCATCATGGGCACACACCTGGGCATCATGGGCACCCGCCTGGGCATCATGGGCACACCCCTGGGCATGTTGGGCACGCACCAGGGCATCATGGGCACCTGCCTGGGCATCATGGGCACACGCCTGGGCATGATGGGCACACGCCTGGGCATCATGGACACACCCCTAGGCATGTTGGGCACGCACCTGGGCATTATGGGCACACGCCTGGGCATCATGGGCACACCCCTGGGCATCATGGGCACACCCCTGGGCATCATGGGCACACCCCTGGGCATGATGGGCACACGCCTGGGCATGATGGGCACACGCCTGGGCATCATGGGCACACCCCTAGGCTTCATGGGCACACCCCTGGGCATGATGGGCACACGCATGGGCATCATGGGCACACGCCTGTGCATGATGGGCACACCCCTGGGCATGATGGGCACACGCCTGGGCATGATGGGCACACGCCTGGGCATCATGGGCACACCCCTGGGCATCATGGGCACACCCCTGGGCATCATGGGCACACCCCTAGGCATCATGGGCACACCCCTAGGCATGATGGGCACACGCATGGGCATCATGGGCACACGACTGGGCATCATGGGCACACCCCTGGGCATCATGGGCACACGCTTGGGCATCATGGGCACACCCCTGGGCATGTTGGGCACGCAGCAGGGCATCATAGGCACACGCCTGGGCATCATGGACACACGCCTGGGCATCATGGGAACACCCCTGGGCATCATGGGCACACCCCTGGGCATGATGGGCACACGCCTGGGCATGATGGGCACACGCCTGGGCATGATGGGCACACGCCTGGGCATCATGGGCACACCCCTGGGCATGTTGGGCACGCGCCTGGGCACACGCCTGGGCATGATGGGCACACCCCTGGGCATGATGGGCACACCCCTGGGCATGATGGGCACACGCCTGGGCATGATGGGCACACGCATGGGCATGATGGGCACACGCCTGAGCATGATGGGCACACGCCTGGGCATCATGGGCACACCCCTGGGCATCATGGGCACACCCCTGGGCATGATGGGCACACGCCTGGGCATGATGGGCACACGCCTGGGCATGATGGGCACACGCCTGGGCATCATGGGCACACACCTGGGCATCATGGGCACCCGCCTGGGCATCATGGGCACACCCCTGGGCATGTTGGGCACGCACCAGGGCATCATGGGCACCTGCCTGGGCATCATGGGCACACGCCTGGGCATGATGGGCACACGCCTGGGCATCATGGACACACCCCTAGGCATGTTGGGCACGCACCTGGGCATTATGGGCACACGCCTGGGCATCATGGGCACACCCCTGGGCATCATGGGCACACCCCTGGGCATCATGGGCACACCCCTGGGCATGATGGGCACACGCCTGGGCATGATGGGCACACGCCTGGGCATCATGGGCACACCCCTAGGCATCATGGGCACACCCCTGGGCATGATGGGCACACGCATGGGCATCATGGGCACACGCCTGGGCATCATGGGCACACGCCTGGGCATGATGGGCACACGCCTGGGCATCATGGGCACACCCCTGGGCATGTTGGGCTCGCACCTGGGCATCATGGGCACACGCCTGGGCATGATGCGCACCCGCCTGGGCATCATGGGCACACCCCTGGGCATGATGGGCACAAGTCTGGGCATCATGGGCACACCTCTGGGCATGTTGGGCACGCACCAGGGCATCATAGGCACACGCCTGGGCATCATGGACACACGCCTGGGCATCATGGGCAAACCCCTGGGCATGATGGGCACACGCATGGGCATGATGGGCACACGCTTGGGCATCATGGGCACACCCCTGGGCATGTTGGGCACGCACCTGGGCATCATGGGCACACGCCTGGGCATCATGGGCACACCCCTGGGCAAGTTGGGCACGCACCAGGGCATCATGGGCACACGCCAGGGCATCATGGGCACACGCCTGGGCATCATGGGCACACCCCTGGGCATAATGGGCACACCCCTGGGCATGATGGGCACACGCCTGGGCATGATGGGCACACGCCTGGGCATCATGGGCACAACCCTGGGCATGATGGGCACACGCCTGGGCATGATGGGCACACGCCTGTGCATCATGGGCACACCCCTGGGCATGTTGGGCACGCGCCTGGGCATGATGGGCACACGCCTGGGCATGATGGGCACACCCCTGGGCATGATGGGTACACCCCTGGGCATGATGGGCACACGCCTGGGCATGATGGGCACACGCCTGAGCATGATGGGCACACGCCTGGGCATCATGGGCACACCTCTGGGCATGTTGGGCACGCACCTGGGCATCATGGGCACTTGCCTGGGCATGATGGGCACCCGCCTGGGCATCATGGGCACACCCCTGGGCATGATGGGCACACGTCTGGGCATCATGGGCACACCCCTGGGCATGTTGGGCACGCACCAGGGCATCATGGGCACACCCGTCTGGGCATCATGGGCACACCCGTCTGGGCATCATGGGCACCCGCCTGGGCATCATGGGCACCTGCCTGGGCATCATGGGCACACGCCTGGGCATGATGGGCACACGCCTGGGCATCATGGGCACACCCCTGGGCATGTTGGGCACGCACCTGGGCATTATGGGCACACGCTTGGGCATCATGGGCACACCCATGGGCATCATGGGCACACCCCTGGGCATCATGGCCACACCCCTGGGCATGATGGGCACACGCCTGGGCATGATGGGCACACGCCTGGGCATCATGGGCACACCCCTAGGCATCATGGGCACACCCCTGGGTATGATGGGCACACGCATGGGCATCATGGGCACACGCCTGGGCATCATGGGCACACCCCTAGGCATGATGGGCACACGCCTGGGCATCATGGGCACACGCCTGGGCATCATGGGCACATCCCTGGGCATGTTGGGCACGCACCAGGGCATCCTAGGCACATGCCTGGGCATCATGGACACACGCCTGGGCATCATGGGCACACCCCTGGGCATCATGGGCACACGCATGGGCATCATGGGCACACGCCTGGGCATCATGGGCACACCCCTGGGCATGTTGGGCACGCACCTGGGCATCATGGGCACACCCCTGGGCATTATGGGCACACCCCTGGGCATGATGGACACACGCCTGGGCATGATGGGCACACGTCTGGGCATCATGGGCACACCCTTGGGCATGTTGGGCACGCACCTGGGCATCATAGGCACACGCCTGGGCATGATGGGCACACGCCTGGGCATCATGGGCACACCCCTGCGCATTATGGGCACACGCCTGGGCATGATGGGCACACGCCTGCGCATCATGGGCACACCCCTGGGCATGTTGGGCACGCACCTGGGCATTATGGGCACACGCCTGGGCATCATGGGCACACCCCTGGGCATCATGGGCACACCCCTGGGCATCATGGGCACACCCCTGGGCATGATGGGCACACGCCTGGGCATGATGGGCACACGCCTGGGCATCATGGACACACCCCTAGGCATCATGGGCACACCCCTGGGTATGATGGGCACACGCATGGGCATCATGGGCACACGCCTGGGCATCATGGGCACACCCCTGGGCATGATGGGCACGCGCCTGGGCATGATGGGCACACGCCTGGGCATCATGGGCACATCCCTGGGCATGTTGGGCACGCACCAGGGCATCCTAAGCACACGCCTGGGCATCATGGACACACGCCTGGGCATCATGGGCACACCCCTGGGCATCATGGGCACACGCATGGGCATCATGGGCACACGCCTGGGCATCATGGGCACACGCCTGGGCATCATGGGCACACCCCTGGGCATCATGGGCACACCCCTGGGCATCATGGGCACACCCCTGGGTATGATGGGCACACGCCTGGGCATGATGGGCACACGCTTGGGCATCATGGGCACACCCCTAGGCATCATGGGCACACCCCTGGGCATGATGGGCACGCACCTAGGCATCATGGGCACCCGCTTGGGCATCATGGGCACACCCCTGGGCATGTTGGGCACGCACCAGGGAATCATGGGCACCCGCCTGGGCATCATGGGCACACCCCTGGGCATCATGGGCACACCCCTGGGCATGTTGGGCACGCACCTGGGCATCATGGGCACACCCCTGGGCATTATGGGCACACCCCTTGGCATGATGGACACACGCCTGGGCATGATGGGCACACGTCTGGGCATCATGGGCACACCCTTTGGCATGTTGAGCACGCACCTCGGCATCATAGGCACACGCCTGGGCATGATGGGCACACGCCTGGGCATCATGGGCACACCCCTGGGCATTATGGGCACACGCCTGGGCATGATGGGCACACGCCTGCGCATCATGGGCACACCCCTGGGCATGTTGGGCACGCACCTGGGCATTATGGGCACACGCCTGGGCATCATGGGCACACCCCTGGGCATCATGGGCACACCCCTGGGCATCATGGGCACACCCCTGGGCATGATGGGCACACGCCTGGGCATGATGGGCACACGCCTGGGCATCATGGACACACCCCTAGGCATCATGGGCACACCCCTGGGTATGATGGGCACACGCATGGGCATCATGGGCACACGCCTGGGCATCATGGGCACACCCCTAGGCATGATGGGCACGCGCCTGGGCATGATGGGCACACGCCTGGGCATCATGGGCACATCCCTGGGCATGTTGGGCACGCACCAGGGCATCCTAAGCACACGCCTGGGCATCATGGACACACGCCTGGGCATCATGGGCACACCCCTGGGCATCATGGGCACACGCATGGGCATCATGGGCACACGCCTGGGCATCATGGGCACACGCCTGGGCATCATGGGCACACCCCTGGGCATCATGGGCACACCCCTGGGCATCATGGGCACACCCCTGGGTATGATGGGCACACGCCTGGGCATGATGGGCACACGCTTGGGCATCATGGGCACACCCCTAGGCATCATGGGCACACCCCTGGGCATGATGGGCACGCACCTAGGCATCATGGGCACCCGCTTGGGCATCATGGGCACACCCCTGGGCATGTTGGGCACGCACCAGGGAATCATGGGCACCCGCCTGGGCATCATGGGCACACCCCTGGGCATCATGGGCACACCCCTGGGCATGATGGGCACGCGCCTGGGCATCATGGGCACACCCCTGGGCATGTTGGGCACGCACCTGGGCATCATGGGCACACGCCTGGGCATCATGGGCACACGCCTGCGCATCATGGGCACACGCCTGGGCATCATGGGCACACCCCTGGGAATGATGGGCACACGCCTGGGCATCATGGGCACACGCCTGGGCATCATGGGCACACGCCTGGGCACACCCCTTGGCATGATGGGCACAGGCCTGGGCATCATGGGCACATGCCTGGGCATCGTGGGCACACCCCTGGGCATGTTGGGCACACACCTGGGCATCATGGGCACACGCCTGGGCATCATGGGCACACCCCTGGGCATGTTGGGCACGTACTAGGGCATCATGGGCACACGCATGGGCATCATGGGCACACGCCTTGGCATCATGGGCACACGCCTGGGCATCGTGGGCACATCCCTGGGCATGATGGGCACACGCCTGGGCATGATGGGCACACGCCTGGGTATAATGGGCACACCCCTGGGCATGTTGGGCACGCACCTGGGCATCATAGGCACACCCCTGGGCATCATGGGCACACGCCTGGGCATGATGGGCACACGCCTGGGCATCATGGGCGCACGCTAGGGCATCATGGGCACACGCTTGGGCATCATGGGCACACCCCTGGGCATCATGGGCACTCCCCTAGGCATGATGGGTACACGCCTGGGCATCATGGGCACACCCCTGTGCATGTTGGGCACGCACCTGGGCATCATGGGCACATGCCTGGGCATGATGGGCACACGCCTGGGCATCATGGGCACACGCCTGGGAATGAAGGGCACACACTTGGGCATCATGGGCACACCCCTAGGCATGATGGGCAGACGCCTGGGCATCATGGGCACACGACTAGGCATCATGGGCCCACCCCTGGGCATGTTGGGCACGCACCTGGGCATCATGGCCACACACCTGGGCATCATGGGCACACCCTGGGCATGTTGGGCACGCACTAGGGCATCATGGGCACACGCATGGGCATCATGGGCACACGCCTGGGCATCATGGGCACTCGCCTGGGCATCATGGGCACACCCCTGGGCATGATGGGCACACGCCTGGGCATCATGGGCACACGCCTGGGCATCATCGGCACACCCCTGGGCATGTTGGGCATGCACCTGGGCATCATGGGCACACGCCTGGGCATCATGCGCACATCCTTGGGCATGTTGGGCACGCACCAGGGCATCATGGGCACACGCCTGGGCATCATGGGCACACCCTTGGGCATCATGGGCACACCCCTGGGCATGTTAAGCACGCACCTGGGCATCATGGGCACACGCCTGGGCATCATGGGCACACCCCTGGGCATGTTGGGCACGCACCAAGGCATCATGGGCACACCCCTGGGCATGTTGGGCACGCACCAGGGCATCATGGGCACACGCCTGGGCATCATGGGCACACGCCTGGGCTTCATGGGCACACCCCTGGGCATGATGGGCACACGCATGGGCATCATGGGCACACGCCTGGGCATCATGGGCACACCCCTGGGCATGTTGGGCACGCACATGGGCATCATGGGCACCCGCCTGGGCATCATGGACACACCCCTGGGCATGTTGGGCACGCACCAGGGCATCATGGGCACCTGCCTGGGCATCATGGGCACCCGCCTGGGCATCATGGGCACACCCCTGGGTAAGATGGGCACACGCCTGGGCATGATGGGCACACGCCTGGGCATCATGGGCACACCCCTGGGCATGTTGGGCACGCACCTGGGCATTATGGGCACACGCCTGGGCATCAAGGGCACACCCCTGGGCATCATGGGCACACCCCTAGGCATGATGGGCACACGCCTGGGCATGATGGGCACACGCCTGGGCATCATGGGCACACCCTAGGCATCATGGGCACACCCCTGGGCATGATGGGCACACGAATGGGCATCATGGGCACACGCCTGGGCATCATGGGCACACCCCTGGGCATGATGGGCACACGCCTGGGCATCATGGGCACACGCCTGGGCATCATGGGCACATCCCTGGGCATGTTGGGCACGCACCAGGGCATCCTAGGCACACGCCTGGGCATCATGGACACACGCCTGGGCATCATGGGCACACCCCTGGGCATCATGGGCACACGCATGGGCATCATGGGCACACGCCTGGGCATCATGGGCACACCCCTGGGCATGTTGGGCACGCACCTGGGCATCATGGGCACACGCCTGGGCATCATGGGCACACCCGTGGGCATGTTGGGCACGCACCAGGGCATCATGGGCACTCGCCTGGGCATCATGGGCACACGCCTGGGCATCATGGGCATACGCCTGGGCATCATGGGCACACCCCTGGGCATGTTGGGCACGCACCAGGGCATCATGGGCACACGCCTGGGCTTCATGGGCACACCCCTGGGCATGATGGGCACACGCATGGGCATCATGGGCACATGCATGGGCATCATGGGCACACCCCTGGGCATGTTGGGCACGCACCTGGGCATCATGGGCACCCGCTTGGGCATCATGGGCACACCCATGGGCATGTTGGGCACGCACCAGGGATTCATGGGCACCCACCTGGGCATCATGGGCACACCCCTGGGCATCATGGGCACACCCCTGGGCATGATGGGCACGCGCCTGGGCATCATGGGCACACCCCTGGGCATGTTGGGCACGCACCTGGGCATCATGGGCACACGCTTGGGCATCATGGGCATCCTAGGCACACGCCTGGGCATCATGGACACACGCCTGGGCATCATGGGCACACCCCTGGGCATCATGGGCACACGCATGGGCATCATGGGCACACGCCTGGGCATCATGGGCACACCCCTGGGCATGTTGGGCACGCACCTGGGCATCATGGGCACACGCCTGGGCATCATGGGCACACCCGTGGGCATGTTGGGCACGCACCAGGGCATCATGGGCACTCGCCTGGGCATCATGGGCACACGCCTGGGCATCATGGGCATACGCCTGGGCATCATGGGCACACCCCTGGGCATGTTGGGCACGCACCAGGGCATCATGGGCACACGCCTGGGCTTCATGGGCACACCCCTGGGCATGATGGGCACACGCATGGGCATCATGGGCACATGCATGGGCATCATGGGCACACCCCTGGGCATGTTGGGCACGCACCTGGGCATCATGGGCACCCGCTTGGGCATCATGGGCACACCCCTGGGCATGTTGGGCACGCACCAGGGAATCATGGGCACCCACCTGGGCATCATGGGCACACCCCTGGGCATCATGGGCACACCCCTGGGCATGATGGGCACGCGCCTGGGCATCATGGGCACACCCCTGGGCATGTTGGGCAAGCACCTGGCATGATGGGCACACGCATGGGCATCATGGGCACACGACTGGGCATCATGGGCACACCCCTGGGCATCCTGGGCACACGCCTGGGCATCATGGGCACACCCCTGGGCATGTTGGGCACGCAGCAGGGCATCATAGGCACACGCCTGGGCATCATGGACACACGCCTGGGCATCATGGGCACACCCCTGGGCATCATGGGCACACCCCTGGGCATGATGGGCACACGCCTGGGCATGATGGGCACACGCCTGGGCATCATGGGCACACCCCTGGGCATGTTGGGCACACGCCTGGGCATGATGGGCACACCCCTGGGCATGATGGGCACACCCCTGGGCATGATGGGCACACGCCTGGGCATGATGGGCACACGCATGGGCATGATGGGCACACGCCTGAGCATGATGGGCACCCGCCTGGGCATCATGGGCACACCCCTGGGCATCATGGGCACACCCCTGGGCATGATGGGCACACGCCTGGGCATGATGGGCACATGCCTGGGCATGATGGGCACACGCCTGGGCATCATGGGCACACACCTGGGCATCATGGGCACCCGCCTGGGCATCATGGGCACACCCCTGGGCATGTTGGGCACGCACCAGGGCATCATGGGCACCTGCCTGGGCATCATGGGCACACGCCTGGGCATGATGGGCACACGCCTGGGCATGATGGGCACACGCCTGGGCATCATGGACACACCCCTAGGCATGTTGGGCACGCACCTGGGCATTATGGGCACACGCCTGGGCATCATGGGCACACCCCTGGGCATCATGGGCACACCCCTGGGCATCATGGGCACACCCCTGGGCATGATGGGCACACGCCTGGGCATGATGGGCACACGCCTGGGCATCATGGGCACACCCCTAGGCATCATGGGCACACCCCTGGGCATGATGGGCACACGCATGGGCATCATGGGCACACGCCTGGGCATGATGGGCACACCCCAGGGCATGATGGGCACACGCCTGGGCATGATGGGCACACGCCTGGGCATCATGGGCACACCCCTGGGCATGTCGGGCACGCACCTGGGCATCATGGGCACACGCCTGGGCATGATGGGCACCCGCCTGGGCATAATGGGCACACCCCTGGGCATCATGGGCACTCGCCTGGGCATGATGGGCACATGCCTGGGCATGATGGGCACACGCCTGGGCATCATGGGCACACACCTGGGCATCATGGGCACCCGCCTGGGCATCATGGGCACACCCCTGGGCATGTTGGGCACGCACCAGGGCATCATGGGCACCTGCCTGGGCATCATGGGCACACGCCTGGGCATGATGGGCACACGCCTGGGCATGATGGGCACACGCCTGGGCATCATGGACACACCCCTAGGCATGTTGGGCACGCACCTGGGCATTATGGGCACACGCCTGGGCATCATGGGCACACCCCTGGGCATCATGGGCACACCCCTGGGCATCATGGGCACACCCCTGGGCATGATGGGCACACGCCTGGGCATGATGGGCACACGCCTGGGCATCATGGGCACACCCCTAGGCATCATGGGCACACCCCTGGGCATGATGGGCACACGCATGGGCATCATGGGCACACGCCTGGGCATGATGGGCACACCCCAGGGCATGATGGGCACACGCCTGGGCATGATGGGCACACGCCTGGGCATCATGGGCACACCCCTGGGCATGTCGGGCACGCACCTGGGCATCATGGGCACACGCCTGGGCATCATGGGCACCCGCCTGGGCATAATGGGCACACCCCTGGGCATGATGGGCACAAGTCTGGGCATCATGGGCACACCTCTGGGCATGTTGGGCACGCACCAGGGCATCATAGGCACACGCCTGGGCATCATGGACACACGCCTGGGCATCATGGGCACACCCCTGGGCATGTTGGGCACGCACCTGGGCATCATGGGCACACGCCTGGGCATCATGGGCACACCCGTGGGCATGTTGGGCACGCACCAGGGCATCATGGGCACTCGCCTGGGCATCATGGGCACACGCCTGGGCATCATGGGCATACGCCTGGGCATCATGGGCACACCCCTGGGCATGTTGGGCACGCACCAGGGCATCATGGGCACACGCCTGGGCTTCATGGGCACACCCCTGGGCATGATGGGCACACGCATGGGCATCATGGGCACATGCATGGGCATCATGGGCACACCCCTGGGCATGTTGGGCACGCACCTGGGCATCATGGGCACCCGCTTGGGCATCATGGGCACACCCCTGGGCATGTTGGGCACGCACCAGGGAATCATGGGCACCCACCTGGGCATCATGGGCACACCCCTGGGCATAATGGGCACACCCCTGGGCATGATGGGCACGCGCCTGGGCATCATGGGCACACCCCTGGGCATGTTGGGCACGCACCAGGGCATCATGGGCACCTGCCTGGGCATCATGGGCACACGCCTAGGCATGATGGGCACACGCCTGGGCATCATGGACACACCCCTAGGCATGTTGGGCACGCACCTGGGCATTATGGGCACACGCCTGGGCATCATGGGCACTCCCCTGGGCATCATGGGCACACCCCTGGGCATCATGGGCACACCCCTGGGCATGATGGGCACACGCCTGGGCATGATGGGCACACGCCTGGGCATCATGGGCACACCCCTAGGCATCATGGGCACACCCCTGGGCATGATGGGCACACGCATGGGCATCATGGGCACACGCCTGGGCATGATGGGCACACCCCTGGGCATGATGGGCACACGCCTGGGCATGATGGGCACACGCCTGGGCATTATGGGCACACCCCTGGGCATGTTGGGCACGCACCTGGGCATCATGGGCACACGCCTGGGCATGATGGGCACCCGCCTGGGCATCATGGGCACACCCCTGGGCATGATGGGCACAAGTCTGGGCATCATGGGCACACCTCTGGGCATGTTGGGCACGCACCAGGGCATCATAGGCACACGCCTGGGCATCATGGACACACGCCTGGGCATCATGGGCACACCCCTGGGCATGTTGGGCACGCACCTGGGCATCATGGGCACACGCCTGGGCATCATGGGCACACCCGTGGGCATGTTGGGCACGCACCAGGGCATCATGGGCACTCGCCTGGGCATCATGGGCACACGCCTGGGCATCATGGGCATACGCCTGGGCATCATGGGCACACCCCTGGGCATGTTGGGCACGCACCAGGGCATCATGGGCACACGCCTGGGCTTCATGGGCACACGCCTGGGCATGATGGGCACACGCATGGGCATCATGGGCACATGCATGGGCATCATGGGCACACCCCTGGGCATGTTGGGCACGCACCTGGGCATCATGGGCACCCGCTTGGGCATCATGGGCACACCCCTGGGCATGTTGGGCACGCACCAGGGAATCATGGGCACCCACCTGGGCATCATGGGCACACCCCTGGGCATAATGGGCACACCCCTGGGCATGATGGGCACGCGCCTGGGCATCATGGGCACCTGCCTGGGCATCATGGGCACACGCCTAGGCATGATGGGCACACGCCTGGGCATCATGGACACACCCCTAGGCATGTTGGGCACGCACCTGGGCATTATGGGCACACGCCTGGGCATCATGGGCACTCCCCTGGGCATCATGGGCACACCCCTGGGCATCATGGGCACACCCCTGGGCATGATGGGCACACGCCTGGGCATGATGGGCACACGCCTGGGCATCATGGGCACACCCCTAGGCATCATGGGCACACCCCTGGGCATGATGGGCACACGCATGGGCATCATGGGCACACGCCTGGGCATGATGGGCACACCCCTGGGCATGATGGGCACACGCCTGGGCATGATGGGCACACGCCTGGGCATTATGGGCACACCCCTGGGCATGTTGGGCACGCACCTGGGCATCATGGGCACACGCCTGGGCATGATGGGCACCCGCCTGGGCATCATGGGCACACCCCTGGGCATGATGGGCACAAGTCTGGGCATCATGGGCACACCTCTGGGCATGTTGGGCACGCACCAGGGCATCATAGGCACACGCCTGGGCATCATGGACACACGCCTGGGTATCATGGGCACACCCCTGGGCATGATGGGCACACGCTTGGGCATCATGGGCACACCCCTGGGCATGTTGGGCACGCACCTGGGCATCATGGGCACACGCCTGGGCATCATGGGCACACCCCTGGGCAAGTTGGGCACGCACCAGGGCATCATGGGCACACGTCAGGGCATCATGGGCACACGCCTGGGCATCATGGGCACACCCCTGGGCATAATGGGCACACCCCTGGGCATGATGGGCACACGCCTGGGCATGATGGGCACACGCCTAGGCATCATGGGCACAACCCTGGGCATGATGGGCACACGCCTGGGCATGATGGGCACACGCCTGTGCATCATGGGCACACCCCTGGGCATGTTGGGCACGCGCCAGGGCATGATGGGCACACGCCTGGGCATGATGGGCACACCCCTGGGCATGATGGGCACACCCCTGGGCATGATGGGCACACGCCTGGGCATGATGGGCACACGCCTGGGCATGATGGGCACACGCCTGAGCATGATGGGCACACGCCTCGGCATCATGGGCACACCTCTGGGCATGTTGGGCACGCACCTGGGCATCATGGACACTTGCCTGGGCATGATGGGCACCCGCCTGGGCATCATGGGCACACCCCTGGGCATGATGGGCACACGTCTGGGCATCATGGGCACACCCCTGGGCATGTTGGGCACGCACCAGGGCATCATGGGCACACCCATCTGGGCATCATGGGCACACCCGTCTGGGCATCATGGGCACCCGCCTGGGCATCATGGGCACCTGCCTGGGCATCATGGGCACACGCCTGGGCATGATGGGCACACGCCTGGGCATCATGGGCACACCCCTGGGCATGTTGGGCACACACCTGGGCATTATGGGCACACGCTTGGGCATCATGGGCACACCCATGGGCATCATCGGCACACCCCTGGGCATCATGGCCACACCCCTGGGCATGATGGGCACACGCCTGGGCATGATGGGCACACGCCTGGGCATCATGGGCACACCCCTAGGCATCATGGGCACACCCCTGGGTATGATGGGCACACGCATGGGCATCATGGGCACACGCCTGGGCATCATGGGCACACCCCTAGGCATGATGGGCACACGCCTGGGCATCATGGGCACACGCCTGGGCATCATGGGCACACCCCTAGGCATGATGGGCACACGCATGGGCATCATGGGCACACGCATGGGCATCATGGGCACACGCCTGGGCATCATGGGCACACGCCTGGGCATCATGGGCACACGCCTGGGCATCATGGGCAGACGCCTGGGCATCATGGGCACATCCCTGGGCATGTTGGGCACGCACCAGGGCATCCTAGGCACACGCCTGGGCATCATGGACACACGCCTGGGCATCATGGGCACACCCCTGGGCATCATGGGCACACGCATGGGCATCATGGGCACACGCCTGGGCATCATGGGCACACCCCTGGGCATGTTGGGCACGCACCTCGGCATCATGGGCACACCCCTGGGCATCATGGGCACACCCCTGGGCATGATGGACACACGCCTGGGCATGATGGGCACACGTCTGGGCATCATGGGCACACCCTTGGGCATGTTGGGCACGCACCTGGGCATCATAGGCACACGCCTGGGCATGATGGGCACACGCCTGGGCATCATGGGCACACCCCTGGGCATCATGGGCACACGCCTGGGCATGATGGGCACACGCCTGCGCATCATGGGCACACCCCTGGGCATGTTGGGCACGCACCTGGGCATCATGGGCACACCCGTCTGGGCATCATGGGCACACCCGTCTGGGCATCATGGGCACCCGCCTGGGCATCATGGGCACACCCGTCTAGGCATCATGGGCACACCCGTCTGGGCATCATAGGCACACCCGTCTGGGCATCATGGGCACCCGCCTGGGCATCATGGGCACCTGCCTGGGCATCATGGGCACACGCCTGGGCATGATGGGCACACGCCTGGGCATCATGGGCACACCCCTGGGCATGTTGGGCACGCACCTGGGCATTATGGGCACACGCTTGGGCATCATGGGCACACCCCTGGGCATCATGGCCACACCCCTGGGCATGATGGGCACACGCCTGGGCATGATGGGCACACGCCTGGGCATCATGGGCACACCCCTAGGCATTATGGGCACACCCCTGGGTATGATGGGCACACGCATGGGCATCATGGGCACACGCATGGGCATCATGGGCACACCCCTAGGCATGATGGGCACACGCCTGGGCATCATGGGCACACGCCTGGGCATCATGGGCACATCCCTGGGCATGTTGGGCACGCACCAGGGCATCCTAGGCACACGCCTGGGCATCATGGACACACGCCTGGGAATCATGGGCACACCCCTTGGCATCATGGGCACACGCAAGGGCATCATGGGCACACGCCTGGGCATCATGGGCACACCCCTGGGCATGTTGGGCACGCACCTGGGCATCATGGGCACACCCCTGGGCATCATGGGCACACCCCTGGGCATGATGGACACACGCCTGGGCATGATGGGCACACGTCTGGGCATCATGGGCACACCCTTGGGCATGTTGGGCACGCACCTGGGCATCATAGGCACACGCCTGGGCATGATGGGCACACGCCTGGGCATCATGGGCACACCACTGGGCATCATGGGCACACGCCTGGGCATGATGGGCACACGCCTGCGCATCATGGGCACACCCCTGGGCATGTTGGGCATGCACCTGGGCATTATGGGCACACGCCTGGGCATCATGGGCACACCCCTGGGCATCATGGGCACACCCCTGGGCATCATGGGCACACCCCTGGGCATGATGGGCACACGCCTGGGCATGATGGGCACACGTCTGGGCATCATGGGCACACCCTTGGGCATGTTGGGCACGCACCTGGGCATCATAGGCACACGCCTGGGCATGATGGGCACACGCCTGGGCATCATGGGCACACCCTTGGGCATCATGGGCACACGCCTGGGCATGATGGGCACATGCCTGGGCATCATGGGCACACCCCTGGGCATGTTGGGCACGCACCTGGGCATCATGGGCACACGCCTGGGCATCATGGGCACACCCGTGGGCATGTCGGGCACGCACCAGGGCATCATGGGCACTCGCCAGGGCATCATGGGCACACGCCTGGGCATCATGGGCATACGCCTGGGCATCATGGGCACACCCCTGGGCATGTTGGGCACGCACCAGGGCATCATGGGCACACGCCTGGGCTTCATGGGCACACCCCTGGGCATGATGGGCACACGCATGGGCATCATGGGCACATGCATGGGCATCATGGGCACACCCCTGGGCATGTTGGGCACGCACCTGGGCATCATGGGCACCCGCTTGGGCATCATGGGCACACCCCTGGGAATGTTGGGCACGCACCAGGGAATCATGGGCACCCACCTGGGCATCATGGGCACACCCCTGGGCATCATGGGCACACCCCTGGGCATGATGGGCACGCGCCTGGGCATCATGGGCACACCCCTGGGCATGTTGGGCACGCACCTGGGCATCATGGGCACACGCTTGGGCATCATGGGCACACGCCTGGGCATCATGGGCACACCCCTGGGCATCATGGGCACACGCCTGGGCATGATGGGCACACGCCTGGGCATCATGGGCACACCCCTAGGCATCATGGGCACACCCCTGGGCATGATGGGCACACGCATGGGCATCATGGGCACACCCCTGGGCATCATGGGCACACGACTGGGCATCATGGGCACACCCCTGGGCATCCTGGGCACACGCCTGGGCATCATGGGCACACCCCTGGGCATGTTGGGCACGCAGCAGGGCATCATAGGCACACGCCTGGGCATCATGGGCACACACCTGGGCATCATGGGCACACCCCTGGGCATCATGGGCACACGCCTGGGCATGATGGGCACACGCCTGGGCATCATGGGCGCACGCTAGGGCATCATGGGCACACGCTTGGGCATCATGGGCACACCCCTGGGCATCATGGGCACTCCCCTAGGCATGATGGGTACACGCCTGGGCATCATGGGCACACCCCTGTGCATGTTGGGCACGCACCTGGGCATCATGGGCACATGCCTGGGCATGATGGGCACACGCCTGGGCATCATGGGCACACGCCTGGGAATGATGGGCACACACTTGGGCATCATGGGCACACCCCTAGGCATGATGGGCAGACGCCTGGGCATCATGGGCACACGCCTAGGCATCATGGGCCCACCCCTGGGCATGTTGGGCACGCCACGCCTGGGCATCATGGGCACATCCCTGGGCATGTTGGGCACGCACCAGGGCATCCTAGGCACACGCCTGGGCATCATGGACACACGCCTGGGCATCATGGGCACACCCCTGGGCATCATGGGCACACGCATGGGCATCATGGGCACACGCCTGGGCATCATGGGCACACGCCTGGGCATCATGGGCACACCCCTGGGCATGTTGGGCACGCACCTGGGCATCATGGGCACACGCCTGGGCATCATGGGCACACCCGTGGGCATGTTAAGCACGCACCAGGGCATCATGAGCACTCGCCTGGGCATCATGGGCACACGCCTGGGCATCATGGGCACACGCCTGGGCATCATGGGCACACCCCTGGGCATGTTGGGCACGCACCAGGGCATCATGGGCACACGCCTGGGCATCATGGGCACACGCCTGGGCTTCATGGGCACACGCCTGGGCTTCATGGGCACACCCCTGGGCATGATGGGCACACGCATGGGCATCATGGGCACATGCCTGGGCATCATGGGCACACCCCTGGGCATGTTGGGCACGCACCTGGGCATGTTGGGCACGCACCAGGGCATCATGGGCACACCCCTGGGCATGTTGGGCATGCACCTGTGCATCATGGGCACACGCCTGGGCATCATGGGCACACCCGTGGGCATGTTGGGCACGCACCAGGGCATCATAAGCACTCGCCTGGGCATCATGGGCACACGCCTGGGCACACCCCTAGGCATGATGGGCACAGGCCTGGGCATCATGGGCACACGCCTGGGCATCATGGGCACACCCCTGGGCATGATGGGCACACGCCTGGGCATGATGGGCACACGCCTGGGCATCATGGGCACACCCTAGGCATCATGGGCACACCCCTGGGCATGATGGGCACACGAATGGGCATCATGGGCACACGCCTGGGCATCATGGGCACACCCCTGGGCATGATGGGCACACGCTTGGGCATCATGGGCACACGCCTGGGCATCATGGGCACATCCCTGGGCATGTTGGGCACGCACCAGGGCATCCTAGGCACACGCCTGGGCATCATGGACACACGCCTGGGCATCATGGGCACACCCCTGGGCATCATGGGCACACGCATGGGCATCATGGGCACACGCCTGGGCATCATGGGCACACCCCTGGGCATGTTGGGCACGCACCTGGGCATCATGGGCACACGCCTGGGCATCATGGGCACACCCGTGGGCATGTTGGGCACGCACCAGGGCATCATGGGCACTCGCCTGGGCATCATGGGCACACGCCTGGGCATCATGGGCATACGCCTGGGCATCATGGGCACACCCCTGGGCATGTTGGGCACGCACCAGGGCATCATGGGCACACGCCTGGGCTTCATGGGCACACCCCTGGGCATGATGGGCACACGCATGGGCATCATGGGCACATGCATGGGCATCATGGGCACACCCCTGGGCATGTTGGGCACGCACCTGGGCATCATGGGCACCCGCTTGGGCATCATGGGCACACCCCTGGGCATGTTGGGCACGCACCAGGGAATCATGGGCACCCACCTGGGCATCATGGGCACACCCCTGGGCATCATGGGCACACCCCTGGGCATGATGGGCACGCGCCTGGGCATCATGGGCACACCCCTGGGCATGTTGGGCACGCACCTGGGCATCATGGGCACACGCTTGGGCATCATGGGCACACGCCTGGGCATCATGGGCACACCCCTGGGCATCATGGGCACACGCCTGGGCATGATGGGCACACGCTTGGGCATCATGGGCACACCCCTAGGCATCATGGGCACACCCCTGGGCATGATGGGCACACGCAATGGGCATCATGGGCACACGACTGGGCATCATGGGCACACCCCTGGGCATCCTGGGCACACGCCTGGGCATCATGGGCACACCCCTGGGCATGTTGGGCACGCAGCAGGGCATCATAGGCACACGCCTGGGCATCATGCACACACGCCTGGGCATCATGGGCACACCCCTGGGCATCATGGGCACACCCCTGGGCATGATGGGCACACGCCTGGGCATCATGGGCACACCCCTGGGCATGTTGGGCACGCGCCTGGGCACGCGCCTGGGCACATGCCTGGGCATGATGGGCACACCCCTGGGCATGATGGGCACACCCCTGGGCATGATGGGCACACGCCTGGGCATGATGGGCACACGCATGGGCATGATGGGCACACGCCTGAGCATGATGGGCACCCGCCTGGGCATCATGGGCACACCCCTGGGCATCATGGGCACACCCCTGGGCATGATGGGCACACGCCTGGGCATGATGGGCACACGCCTGGGCATGATGGGCACACGCTTGGGCATCATGGGCACACACCTGGGCATCATGGGCACCCGCCTGGGCATCATGGGCACACCCCTGGGCATGTTGGGCACGCACCAGGGCATCATGGGCACCTGCCTGGGCATCATGGGCACACGCCTGGGCATGATGGGCACACGCCTGGGCATCATGGACACACCCCTAGGCATGTTGGGCACGCACCTGGGCATTATGGGCACACGCCTGGGCATCATGGGCACACCCCTGGGCATCATGGGCACACCCCTGGGCATGATGGGCACACGCCTGGGCATGATGGGCACACGCCTGGGCATCATGGGCACACCCCTAGGCATCATGGGCACACCCCTGGGCATGATGGGCACACGCATGGGCATCATGGGCACACGCCTGTGCATGATGGGCACACCCCTGGGCATGATGGGCACACGCCTGGGCATGATGGGCACACGCCTGGGCATCATGGGCACACCCCTGGGCATCATGGGCACACCCCTGGGCATCATGGGCACACCCCTAGGCATCATGGGCACACCCCTGGGCATGATGGGCACACGCATGGGCATCATGGGCACACGACTGGGCATCATGGGCACACCCCTGGGCATCATGGGCACACGCCTGGGCATCATGGGCACACCCCTGGGCATGTTGGGCACGCAGCAGGGCATCATAGGCACACGCCTGGGCATCATGGACACACGCCTGGGCATCATGGGAACACCCCTGGGCATCATGGGCACACCCCTGGGCATGATGGGCACACGCCTGGGCATGATGGGCACACGCCTGGGCATCATGGGCACACCCCTGGGCATGTTGGGCACGCGCCTGGGCACACGCCTGGCCATGATGGGCACACCCCTGGGCATGATGGGCACACCCCTGGGCATGATGGGCACACGCCTGGGCATGATGGGCACACGCATGGGCATGATGGGCACACGCCTGAGCATGAAGGGCACACGCCTGGGCATCATGGGCACACCCCTGGGCATCATGGGCACACCCCTGGGCATGATGGGCACACGCCTGGGCATCATGGGCACACCCCTGGGCATGTTGGGCACGCACCTGGGCATTATGGGCACACGCTTGGGCATCATGGGCACACCCATGGGCATCATGGGCACACCCCTGGGCATCATGGCCACACCCCTGGGCATGATGGGCACACGCCTGGGCATGATGGGCACACGCCTGGGCATCATGGGCACACGCCTGGGCATGATGGGCACACGCCTGGGCATGCTGGGCACGTGCCTGGGCATCATGGGCACACGCCTGGGCATGATGGGCACACGCCTGGGCATCATGGACACACCCCTAGGCATGTTGGGCACGCACCTGGGCATTATGGGCACACGCCTGGGCATCATGGGCACACCCCTGGGCATCATGGGCACACCCCTGGGCATCATGGGCACACCCCTGGGCATGATGGGCACACGCCTGGGCATGATGGGCACACGCCTGGGCATCATGGGCACACCCCTAGGCTTCATGGGCACACCCCTGGGCATGATGGGCACACGCATGGGCATCATGGGCACACGCCTGTGCATGATGGGCACACCCCTGGGCATGATGGGCACACGCCTGGGCATGATGGGCACACGCCTGGGCATCATGGGCACACCCCTGGGCATCATGGGCACACCCCTGGGCATCATGGGCACACCCCTAGGTATCATGGGCACACCCCTAGGCATGATGGGCACACGCATGGGCATCATGGGCACACGACTGGGCATCATGGGCACACCCCTGGGCATCATGGGCACACGCTTGGGCATCATGGGCACACCCCTGGGCATGTTGGGCACGCAGCAGGGCATCATAGGCACACGCCTGGGCATCATGGACACACGCCTGGGCATCATGGGAACACCCCTGGGCATCATGGGCACACCCCTGGGCATGATGGGCACACGCCTGGGCATGATGGGCACACGCCTGGGCATCATGGGCACACCCCTGGGCATGTTGGGCACGCGCCTGGGCACACGCCTGGGCATGATGGGCACACCCCTGGGCATGATGGGCACACCCCTGGGCATGATGGGCACACGCCTGGGCATGATGGGCACACGCATGGGCATGATGGGCACACGCCTGAGCATGATGGGCACACGCCTGGGCATCATGGGCACACCCCTGGGCATCATGGGCACACCCCTGGGCATGATGGGCACACGCCTAGGCATGATGGGCACACGCCTGGGCATGATGGGCACACGCCTGGGCATCATGGGCACACACCTGTGCATCATGGGCACCCGCCTGGGCATCATGGGCACACCCCTGGGCATGTTGGGCACGCACCAGGGCATCATGGGCACCTGCCTGGGCATCATGGGCACATGCCTGGGCATGATGGGCACACGCCTGGGCATCATGGACACACCCCTAGGCATGTTGGGCACGCACCTGGGCATTATGGGCACACGCCTGGGCATCATGGGCACACCCCTGGGCATCATGGGCACACCCCTGGGCATCATGGGCACACCCCTGGGCATGATGGGCACACGCCTGGGCATGATGGGCACACGCCTGGGCATCATGGGCACACCCCTAGGCATCATGGGCACACCCCTGGGCATGATGGGCACACGCATGGGCATCATGGGCACACGCCTGGGCATCATGGGCACACGCCTGGGCATGATGGGCACACGCCTGGGCATCATGGGCACACCCCTGGGCATGTTGGGCTCGCACCTGGGCATCATGGGCACACGCCTGGGCATGATGCGCACCCGCCTGGGCATCATGGGCACACCCCTGGGCATGATGGGCACAAGTCTGGGCATCATGGGCACACCTCTGGGCATGTTGGGCACGCACCAGGGCATCATAGGCACACGCCTGGGCATCATGGACACACGCCTGGGCATCATGGGCAAACCCCTGGGCATGATGGGCACACGCATGGGCATGATGGGCACACGCTTGGGCATCATGGGCACACCCCTGGGCATGTTGGGCACGCACCTGGGCATCATGGGCACACGCCTGGGCATCATGGGCACACCCCTGGGCAAGTTGGGCACGCACCAGGGCATCATGGGCACACGCCAGGGCATCATGGGCACACGCCTGGGCATCATGGGCACACCCCTGGGCATAATGGGCACACCCCTGGGCATGATGGGCACACGCCTGGGCATGATGGGCACACGCCTGGGCATCATGGGCACAACCCTGGGCATGATGGGCACACGCCTGGGCATGATGGGCACACGCCTGTGCATCATGGGCACACCCCTGGGCATGTTGGGCACGCGCCTGGGCATGATGGGCACACGCCTGGGCATGATGGGCACACCCCTGGGCATGATGGGTACACCCCTGGGCATGATGGGCACACGCCTGGGCATGATGGGCACACGCCTGAGCATGATGGGCACACGCCTGGGCATCATGGGCACACCTCTGGGCATGTTGGGCACGCACCTGGGCATCATGGGCACTTGCCTGGGCATGATGGGCACCCGCCTGGGCATCATGGGCACACCCCTGGGCATGATGGGCACACGTCTGGGCATCATGGGCACACCCCTGGGCATGTTGGGCACGCACCAGGGCATCATGGGCACACCCGTCTGGGCATCATGGGCACACCCGTCTGGGCATCATGGGCACCCGCCTGGGCATCATGGGCACCTGCCTGGGCATCATGGGCACACGCCTGGGCATGATGGGCACACGCCTGGGCATCATGGGCACACCCCTGGGCATGTTGGGCACGCACCTGGGCATTATGGGCACACGCTTGGGCATCATGGGCACACCCATGGGCATCATGGGCACACCCCTGGGCATCATGGCCACACCCCTGGGCATGATGGGCACACGCCTGGGCATGATGGGCACACGCCTGGGCATCATGGGCACACCCCTAGGCATCATGGGCACACCCCTGGGTATGATGGGCACACGCATGGGCATCATGGGCACACGCCTGGGCATCATGGGCACACCCCTAGGCATGATGGGCACACGCCTGGGCATCATGGGCACACGCCTGGGCATCATGGGCACATCCCTGGGCATGTTGGGCACGCACCAGGGCATCCTAGGCACATGCCTGGGCATCATGGACACACGCCTGGGCATCATGGGCACACCCCTGGGCATCATGGGCACACGCATGGGCATCATGGGCACACGCCTGGGCATCATGGGCACACCCCTGGGCATGTTGGGCACGCACCTGGGCATCATGGGCACACCCCTGGGCATTATGGGCACACCCCTGGGCATGATGGACACACGCCTGGGCATGATGGGCACACGTCTGGGCATCATGGGCACACCCTTGGGCATGTTGGGCACGCACCTGGGCATCATAGGCACACGCCTGGGCATGATGGGCACACGCCTGGGCATCATGGGCACACCCCTGGGCATTATGGGCACACGCCTGGGCATGATGGGCACACGCCTGCGCATCATGGGCACACCCCTGGGCATGTTGGGCACGCACCTGGGCATTATGGGCACACGCCTGGGCATCATGGGCACACCCCTGGGCATCATGGGCACACCCCTGGGCATCATGGGCACACCCCTGGGCATGATGGGCACACGCCTGGGCATGATGGGCACACGCCTGGGCATCATGGACACACCCCTAGGCATCATGGGCACACCCCTGGGTATGATGGGCACACGCATGGGCATCATGGGCACACGCCTGGGCATCATGGGCACACCCCTGGGCATGATGGGCACGCGCCTGGGCATGATGGGCACACGCCTGGGCATCATGGGCACATCCCTGGGCATGTTGGGCACGCACCAGGGCATCCTAAGCACACGCCTGGGCATCATGGACACACGCCTGGGCATCATGGGCACACCCCTGGGCATCATGGGCACACGCATGGGCATCATGGGCACACGCCTGGGCATCATGGGCACACGCCTGGGCATCATGGGCACACCCCTGGGCATCATGGGCACACCCCTGGGCATCATGGGCACACCCCTGGGTATGATGGGCACACGCCTGGGCATGATGGGCACACGCTTGGGCATCATGGGCACACCCCTAGGCATCATGGGCACACCCCTGGGCATGATGGGCACGCACCTAGGCATCATGGGCACCCGCTTGGGCATCATGGGCACACCCCTGGGCATGTTGGGCACGCACCAGGGAATCATGGGCACCCGCCTGGGCATCATGGGCACACCCCTGGGCATCATGGGCACACCCCTGGGCATGTTGGGCACGCACCTGGGCATCATGGGCACACCCCTGGGCATTATGGGCACACCCCTTGGCATGATGGACACACGCCTGGGCATGATGGGCACACGTCTGGGCATCATGGGCACACCCTTGGGCATGTTGGGCACGCACCTCGGCATCATAGGCACACGCCTGGGCATGATGGGCACACGCCTGGGCATCATGGGCACACCCCTGGGCATTATGGGCACACGCCTGGGCATGATGGGCACACGCCTGCGCATCATGGGCACACCCCTGGGCATGTTGGGCACGCACCTGGGCATTATGGGCACACGCCTGGGCATCATGGGCACACCCCTGGGCATCATGGGCACACCCCTGGGCATCATGGGCACACCCCTGGGCATGATGGGCACACGCCTGGGCATGATGGGCACACGCCTGGGCATCATGGACACACCCCTAGGCATCATGGGCACACCCCTGGGTATGATGGGCACACGCATGGGCATCATGGGCACACGCCTGGGCATCATGGGCACACCCCTGGGCATGATGGGCACGCGCCTGGGCATGATGGGCACATGCCTGGGCATCATGGGCACATCCCTGGGCATGTTGGGCACGCACCAGGGCATCCTAAGCACACGCCTGGGCATCATGGACACACGCCTGGGCATCATGGGCACACCCCTGGGCATCATGGGCACACGCATGGGCATCATGGGCACACGCCTGGGCATCATGGGCACACGCCTGGGCATCATGGGCACACCCCTGGGCATCATGGGCACACCCCTGGGCATCATGGGCACACCCCTGGGTATGATGGGCACACGCCTGGGCATGATGGGCACACGCTTGGGCATCATGGGCACACCCCTAGGCATCATGGGCACACCCCTGGGCATGATGGGCACGCACCTAGGCATCATGGGCACCCGCTTGGGCATCATGGGCACACCCCTGGGCATGTTGGGCACGCACCAGGGAATCATGGGCACCCGCCTGGGCATCATGGGCACACCCCTGGGCATCATGGGCACACCCCTGGGCATGATGGGCACGCGCCTGGGCATCATGGGCACACCCCTGGGCATGTTGGGCACGCACCTGGGCATCATGGGCACACGCCTGGGCATCATGGGCACACGCCTGCGCATCATGGGCACACGCCTGGGCATCATGGGCACACCCCTGGGAATGATGGGCACACGCCTGGGCATCATGGGCACACGCCTGGGCATCATGGGCACACGCCTGGGCACACCCCTTGGCATGATGGGCACAGGCCTGGGCATCATGGGCACATGCCTGGGCATCGTGGGCACACCCCTGGGCATGTTGGGCACACACCTGGGCATCATGGGCACACGCCTGGGCATCATGGGCACACCCCTGGGCATGTTGGGCACGTACTAGGGCATCATGGGCACACGCATGGGCATCATGGGCACACGCCTTGGCATCATGGGCACACGCCTGGGCATCGTGGGCACATCCCTGGGCATGATGGGCACACGCCTGGGCATGATGGGCACACGCCTGGGTATAATGGGCACACCCCTGGGCATGTTGGGCACGCACCTGGGCATCATAGGCACACCCCTGGGCATCATGGGCACACGCCTGGGCATGATGGGCACACGCCTGGGCATCATGGGCGCACGCTAGGGCATCATGGGCACACGCTTGGGCATCATGGGCACACCCCTGGGCATCATGGGCACTCCCCTAGGCATGATGGGTACACGCCTGGGCATCATGGGCACACCCCTGTGCATGTTGGGCACGCACCTGGGCATCATGGGCACATGCCTGGGCATGATGGGCACACGCCTGGGCATCATGGGCACACGCCTGGGAATGAAGGGCACACACTTGGGCATCATGGGCACACCCCTAGGCATGATGGGCAGACGCCTGGGCATCATGGGCACACGACTAGGCATCATGGGCCCACCCCTGGGCATGTTGGGCACGCACCTGGGCATCATGGCCACACACCTGGGCATCATGGGCACACCCTGGGCATGTTGGGCACGCACTAGGGCATCATGGGCACACGCATGGGCATCATGGGCACACGCCTGGGCATCATGGGCACTCGCCTGGGCATCATGGGCACACCCCTGGGCATGATGGGCACACGCCTGGGCATCATGGGCACACGCCTGGGCATCATGGGCACACCCCTGGGCATGTTGGGCATGCACCTGGGCATCATGGGCACACGCCTGGGCATCATGCGCACATCCTTGGGCATGTTGGGCACGCACCAGGGCATCATGGGCACACGCCTGGGCATCATGGGCACACCCTTGGGCATCATGGGCACACCCCTGGGCATGTTAAGCACGCACCTGGGCATCATGGGCACACGCCTGGGCATCATGGGCACACCCCTGGGCATGTTGGGCACGCACCAAGGCATCATGGGCACACCCCTGGGCATGTTGGGCACGCACCAGGGCATCATGGGCACACGCCTGGGCATCATGGGCACACGCCTGGGCTTCATGGGCACACCCCTGGGCATGATGGGCACACGCATGGGCATCATGGGCACACGCCTGGGCATCATGGGCACACCCCTGGGCATGTTGGGCACGCACATGGGCATCATGGGCACCCGCCTGGGCATCATGGACACACCCCTGGGCATGTTGGGCACGCACCAGGGCATCATGGGCACCTGCCTGGGCATCATGGGCACCCGCCTGGGCATCATGGGCACACCCCTGGGTAAGATGGGCACACGCCTGGGCATGATGGGCACACGCCTGGGCATCATGGGCACACCCCTGGGCATGTTGGGCACGCACCTGGGCATTATGGGCACACGCCTGGGCATCAAGGGCACACCCCTGGGCATCATGGGCACACCCCTAGGCATGATGGGCACACGCCTGGGCATGATGGGCACACGCCTGGGCATCATGGGCACACCCTAGGCATCATGGGCACACCCCTGGGCATGATGGGCACACGAATGGGCATCATGGGCACACGCCTGGGCATCATGGGCACACCCCTGGGCATGATGGGCACACGCCTGGGCATCATGGGCACACGCCTGGGCATCATGGGCACATCCCTGGGCATGTTGGGCACGCACCAGGGCATCCTAGGCACACGCCTGGGCATCATGGACACACGCCTGGGCATCATGGGCACACCCCTGGGCATCATGGGCACACGCATGGGCATCATGGGCACACGCCTGGGCATCATGGGCACACCCCTGGGCATGTTGGGCACGCACCTGGGCATCATGGGCACACGCCTGGGCATCATGGGCACACCCGTGGGCATGTTGGGCACGCACCAGGGCATCATGGGCACTCGCCTGTGCATCATGGGCACACGCCTGGGCATCATGGGCATACGCCTGGGCATCATGGGCACACCCCTGGGCATGTTGGGCACGCACCAGGGCATCATGGGCACACGCCTGGGCTTCATGGGCACACCCCTGGGCATGATGGGCACACGCATGGGCATCATGGGCACATGCATGGGCATCATGGGCACACCCCTGGGCATGTTGGGCACGCACCTGGGCATCATGGGCACCCGCTTGGGCATCATGGGCACACCCATGGGCATGTTGGGCACGCACCAGGGATTCATGGGCACCCACCTGGGCATCATGGGCACACCCCTGGGCATCATGGGCACACCCCTGGGCATGATGGGCACGCGCCTGGGCATCATGGGCACACCCCTGGGCATGTTGGGCACGCACCTGGGCATCATGGGCACACGCTTGGGCATCATGGGCATCCTAGGCACACGCCTGGGCATCATGGACACACGCCTGGGCATCATGGGCACACCCCTGGGCATCATGGGCACACGCATGGGCATCATGGGCACACGCCTGGGCATCATGGGCACACCCCTGGGCATGTTGGGCACGCACCTGGGCATCATGGGCACACGCCTGGGCATCATGGGCACACCCGTGGGCATGTTGGGCACGCACCAGGGCATCATGGGCACTCGCCTGGGCATCATGGGCACACGCCTGGGCATCATGGGCATACGCCTGGGCATCATGGGCACACCCCTGGGCATGTTGGGCACGCACCAGGGCATCATGGGCACACGCCTGGGCTTCATGGGCACACCCCTGGGCATGATGGGCACACGCATGGGCATCATGGGCACATGCATGGGCATCATGGGCACACCCCTGGGCATGTTGGGCACGCACCTGGGCATCATGGGCACCCGCTTGGGCATCATGGGCACACCCCTGGGCATGTTGGGCACGCACCAGGGAATCATGGGCACCCACCTGGGCATCATGGGCACACCCCTGGGCATCATGGGCACACCCCTGGGCATGATGGGCACGCGCCTGGGCATCATGGGCACACCCCTGGGCATGTTGGGCAAGCACCTGGCATGATGGGCACAGCATGGGCATCATGGGCACACGACTGGGCATCATGGGCACACCCCTGGGCATCCTGGGCACACGCCTGGGCATCATGGGCACACCCCTGGGCATGTTGGGCACGCAGCAGGGCATCATAGGCACACGCCTGGGCATCATGGACACACGCCTGGGCATCATGGGCACACCCCTGGGCATCATGGGCACACCCCTGGGCATGATGGGCACACGCCTGGGCATGATGGGCACACGCCTGGGCATCATGGGCACACCCCTGGGCATGTTGGGCACACGCCTGGGCATGATGGGCACACCCCTGGGCATGATGGGCACACCCCTGGGCATGATGGGCACACGCCTGGGCATGATGGGCACACGCATGGGCATGATGGGCACACGCCTGAGCATGATGGGCACCCGCCTGGGCATCATGGGCACACCCCTGGGCATCATGGGCACACCCCTGGGCATGATGGGCACACGCCTGGGCATGATGGGCACATGCCTGGGCATGATGGGCACACGCCTGGGCATCATGGGCACACACCTGGGCATCATGGGCACCCGCCTGGGCATCATGGGCACACCCCTGGGCATGTTGGGCACGCACCAGGGCATCATGGGCACCTGCCTGGGCATCATGGGCACACGCCTGGGCATGATGGGCACACGCCTGGGCATCATGGACACACCCCTAGGCATGTTGGGCACGCACCTGGGCATTATGGGCACACGCCTGGGCATCATGGGCACACCCCTGGGCATCATGGGCACACCCCTGGGCATCATGGGCACACCCCTGGGCATGATGGGCACACGCCTGGGCATGATGGGCACACGCCTGGGCATCATGGGCACACCCCTAGGCATCATGGGCACACCCCTGGGCATGATGGGCACACGCATGGGCATCATGGGCACACGCCTGGGCATGATGGGCACACCCCAGGGCATGATGGGCACACGCCTGGGCATGATGGGCACACGCCTGGGCATCATGGGCACACCCCTGGGCATGTCGGGCACGCACCTGGGCATCATGGGCACACGCCTGGGCATGATGGGCACCCGCCTGGGCATCATGGGCACACCCCTGGGCATGATGGGCACAAGTCTGGGCATCATGGGCACACCTCTGGGCATGTTGGGCACGCACCAGGGCATCATAGGCACACGCCTGGGCATCATGGACACACGCCTGGGCATTATGGGCACACCCTTGGGCATGATGGGCACACGCATGGGCATGATGGGCACACGCTTGGGCATCATGGGCACACCCCTGGGCATGTTGGGCACGCACCTGGGCATCATGGGCACACGCCTGGGCATCATGGGCACACCCCTGGGCAAGTTGGGCACGCACCAGGGCATCATGGGCACACGCCAGGGCATCATGGGCACACGCCTGGGCATCATGGGCACACCCCTGGGCATAATGGGCACACCCCTGGGCATGATGGGCACACGCCTGGGCATGATGGGCACACGCCTGGGCATCATGGGCACAACCCTGGGCATGATGGGCACACGCCTGGGCATGATGGGCACACGCCTGTGCATCATGGGCACACCCCTGGGCATGTTGGGCACGCGCCTGGGCATGATGGGCACACGCCTGGGCATGATGGGCACACCCCTGGGCATGATGGGCACACCCCTGGGCATGATGGGCACACGCCTGGGCATGATGGGCACACGCCTGGGCATGATGGGCACACGCCTGAGCATGATGGGCACCCGCCTGGGCATCATGGGCACACCTCTGGGCATGTTGGGCACGCACCTGGGCATCATGGGCACTTGCCTGGGCATGATGGGCACCCGCCTGGGCATCATGGGCACATCCCTGGGCATGATGGGCACACGTCTGGGCATCATGGGCACACCCCTGGGCATGTTGGGCACGCACCAGGGCATCATGGGCACACCCGTCTGGGCATCATGGGCACACCCGTCTGGGCATCATGGGCACCCGCCTGGGCATCATGGGCACCTGCCTGGGCATCATGGGCACACGCCTGGGCATGATGGGCACACGCCTGGGCATCATGGGCACACCCCTGGGCATGTTGGGCACGCACCTGGGCATTATGGGCACACGCTTGGGCATCATGGGCACACCCATGGGCATCATGGGCACACCCCTGGGCATCATGGCCACACCCCTGGGCATGATGGGCACACGCCTGGGCATGATGGGCACACGCCTGGGCATTATGGGCACACCCCTAGGCATCATGGGCACACCCCTGGGTATGATGGGCACACGCATGGGCATCATGGGCACACGCCTGGGCATCATGGGCACACCCCTAGGCATGATGGGCACACGCTTGGGCATCATGGGCACACGCCTGGGCATCATGGGCACATCCCTGGGCATGTTGGGCACGCACCAGGGCATCCTAGGCACACGCCTGGGCATGATGGGCACACGCCTGGGCATCATGGGCACACCCCTGGGCATCATGGGCACACGCCTGCGCATCATGGGCACACCCCTGGGCATGTTGGGCACGCACCTGGGCATCATGGGCACACCAGTCTGGGCATCATGGGCACACCCGTCTGGGCATCATGGGCACCCGCCTGGGCATCATGGGCACACCCGTCTGGGCATCATGGGCACACCCGTCTGGGCATCATGGGCACCCGTCTGGGCATCATGGGCACCCGCCTGGGCATCATGGGCACACGCCTGGGCATGATGGGCACACGCCTGGGCATCATGGGCACAACCCTGGGCATGATGGGCACACGCCTGGGCATGATGGGCACACGCCTGTGCATCATGGGCACACCCCTGGGCATGTTGGGCACGCGCCTGGGCATGATGGGCACACGCCTGGGCATGATGGGCACACCCCTGGGCATGATGGGCACACCCCTGGGCATGATGGGCACACGCCTGGGCATGATGGGCACACGCCTGGGCATGATGGGCACACGCCTGAGCATGATGGGCACCCGCCTGGGCATCATGGGCACACCTCTGGGCATGTTGGGCACGCACCTGGGCATCATGGGCACTTGCCTGGGCATGATGGGCACCCGCCTGGGCATCATGGGCACATCCCTGGGCATGATGGGCACACGTCTGGGCATCATGGGCACACCCCTGGGCATGTTGGGCACGCACCAGGGCATCATGGGCACACCCGTCTGGGCATCATGGGCACACCCGTCTGGGCATCATGGGCACCCGCCTGGGCATCATGGGCACCTGCCTGGGCATCATGGGCACACGCCTGGGCATGATGGGCACACGCCTGGGCATCATGGGCACACCCCTGGGCATGTTGGGCACGCACCTGGGCATTATGGGCACACGCTTGGGCATCATGGGCACACCCATGGGCATCATGGGCACACCCCTGGGCATCATGGCCACACCCCTGGGCATGATGGGCACACGCCTGGGCATGATGGGCACACGCCTGGGCATTATGGGCACACCCCTAGGCATCATGGGCACACCCCTGGGTATGATGGGCACACGCATGGGCATCATGGGCACACGCCTGGGCATCATGGGCACACCCCTAGGCATGATGGGCACACGCTTGGGCATCATGGGCACACGCCTGGGCATCATGGGCACATCCCTGGGCATGTTGGGCACGCACCAGGGCATCCTAGGCACACGCCTGGGCATGATGGGCACACGCCTGGGCATCATGGGCACACCCCTGGGCATCATGGGCACACGCCTGCGCATCATGGGCACACCCCTGGGCATGTTGGGCACGCACCTGGGCATCATGGGCACACCAGTCTGGGCATCATGGGCACACCCGTCTGGGCATCATGGGCACCCGCCTGGGCATCATGGGCACACCCGTCTGGGCATCATGGGCACACCCGTCTGGGCATCATGGGCACCCGCCTGGGCATCATGGGCACCCGCCTGGGCATCATGGGCACCTGCCTGGGCATCATGGGCACACGCCTGGGCATGATGGGCACACGCCTGGGCATCATGGGCACACCCCTGGGCATGTTGGGCACGCACCTGGGCATTATGAGCACACCCTTGGGCATCATGGGCACACCCATGGGCATCATGGGCACACCCCTGGGCATCATGGCCACACCCCTGGGCATGATGGGCTCACGCCTGGGCATGATGGGCACACGCCTGGGCATGATGGGCACACGCCTGGGCATCATGGGCACACCCCTAGGCATCATGGGCACACCCCTGGGTATGATGGGCACACGCATGGGCATCATGGGCACACGCCTGGGCATCATGGGCACATCCCTAGGCATGATGGGCACACGCCTGGGCATCATGGGCACACGCCTGGGCATCATGGGCACATCCCTGGGCATGTTGGGCACGCACCAGGGCATCCTAGGCACACGCCTGGGCATCATGGACACACGCCTGGGCATCATGGGCACACCCCTGGGCATCATGGGCACACGCATGGGCATCATGGGCACACGCCTGGGCATCATGGGCAAACCCCTGGGCATGTTGGGCACGCACCTGGGCATCATGGGCACACCCCTGGGCATGATGGACACACGCCTGGGCATGATGGGCACACGTCTGGGCATCATGGGCACACCCTTGGGCATGTTGGGCACGCACCTGGGCATCATAGGCACACGCCTGGGCATGATGGGCACACGCCTGGGCATCATGGGCACACCCCTGGGCATCATGGGCACACGCCTGGGCATGATGGGCACACGCCTGCGCATCATGGGCACACCCCTGGGCATGTTGGGCACGCACCTGGGCATTATGGGCACACGCCTGGGCATCATGGGCACACCCCTGGGCATCATGGGCACACCCCTGGGCATCATGGGCACACCCCTGGGCATGATGGGCACACGCCTGGGCATCATGGGCACACGCCTGGGCATCATGGGCACACCCCTGGGCATCATGGGCACACCCCTGGGCATCATGGGCACGCGCCTGGGCATCATGGGCACACCCCTGGGCATGTTGGGCACGCACCTGGGCATCATGGGCACACGCCTGGGCATCATGGGCACACCCCTGGGCATCATGGGCACACCCCTGGGCATCATGGGCACACGCCTGGGCATCATGGGCACACCCCTGGGCATCATGGGCACACCCCTGGGCATCATGGGCACGCGCCTGGGCATCATGGGCACACCCCTGGGCATGTTGGGCACGCACCTGGGCATCATGGGCACACGCTTGGGCATCATGGGCATACGCCTGGGCATCATGGGCACACCCCTGGGCATCATGGGCACACGCCTGGGCATGATGGGCACACGCCTGGGCATCATGGGCACACCCCTAGGCATCATGGGCACACCCCTGGGCATGATGGGCACACGTATGGGCATCATGGGCACACGACTGGGCATCATGGGCACACCCCTGGGCATCCTGGGCACACGCCTGGGCATCATGGGCACACCCCTGGGCATGTTGGGCACGCAGCAGGGCATCATAGGCACACGCCTGGGCATCATGGGCACACCCCTGGGCATGATGGGCACACGTCTGGGCATCATGGGCACACCCCTGGGCATGTTGGGCACGCACCAGGGCATCATGGGCACACCCGTCTGGGCATCATGGGCACACCCGTCTGGGCATCATGGGCACCCGCCTGGGCATCATGGGCACCTGCCTGGGCATCATGGGCACACGCCTGGGCATGATGGGCACACGCCTGGGCATCATGGGAACACCCCTGGGCATGTTGGGCACGCACCTGGGCATTATGGGCACACGCTTGGGCATCATGGGCACACCCATGGGCATCATGGGCACACCCCTGGGCATCATGGCCACACCCCTGGGCATGATGGGCACACGCCTGGGCATGATGGGCACACGCCTGGGCATCATGGGCATACCCCTAGGCATCATGGGCACACCCCTGGGTATGATGGGTACACGCATGGGCATCATGGGCACACGCCTGGGCATCATGGGCACACCCCTAGGCATGATGGGCACACGCCTGGGCATCATGGGCACACGCCTGGGCATCATGGGCACATCCCTGGGCATGTTGGGCACGCACCAGGGCATCCTAGGCACACGCCTGGGCATCATGGACACACGCCTGGGCATCATGGGCACACCCCTGGGCATCATGGGCACACGCCTGGGCATCATGGGCACACGCCTGGGCATCATGGGCACACCCCTAGGCATGATGGGCACACGCCTGGGCATCATGGGCACACGCCTGGGCATCATGGGCACATCCCTGGGCATGTTGGGCACGCACCAGGGCATCCTAGGCACACGCCTGGGCATCATGGACACACCCCTGGGCATCATGGGCACACCCCTGGGCATCATGGGCACACGCCTGGGCATCATGGGCACACCTCTGGGCATGTTGGGCACGCACCTGGGCATCATGGGCACACCCCTGGGCATCATGGGCACACCCCTGGGCATGATGGACACGCGCCTGGGCATGATGGGCACACGTCTGGGCATCATAGGCACACCCTTGGGCATGTTGGGCACGCACCTGGGCATCATAGGCACACGCCTGGGCATGATGGGCACACGCCTGGGCATCATGGGCACACCCCTGGGCATCATGGGCACACGCCTGGGCATGATGGGCACACGCCTGCGCATCATGGGCACACCCCTGGGCATGTTGGGCACCCACCTGGGCATGTTGGGCACGCGCCTGGGCATGATGGGCACACGCATGGGCATCATGGGCACACCCTTGGGCATCATGGGCACACGCCTGGGCATCATGGGCACACGCCTGGGCATCATGGGCACACCCCCGGGCATGTTGGGCACGCACCAGGGCATCATGGGCATACGCCTGGGCATCATGGGCACACGCCTGGGCTTCATGGGCACACCCCTGGGCATGATGGGCACACGCATGGGCATCATCGGCACACGCCTGGGCATCATGGGCACACCCCTGGGCATGTTGGGCACGCACCTGGGCATTATGGGCACACGCCTGGGCATCATGGGCACACCCCTGGGCATCATGGGCACACCCCTGGGCATCATGGGCACACCCCCGGGCATGATGGGCACACGCCTGGGCATCATGGGCACACGCATGGGCATCATGGGCACACGCCTGGGCATCATGGGCACACCCCTGGGCATGTTGGGCACGCACCTGGGCATCATGGGCACACGCCTGGGCATCATGGGCACACCCGTGGGCATGTTGGGCACGCACCAGGGCATCATGGGCACTCGCCTGGGCATCATGGGCACACGCCTGGGCATCATGGGCATACGCCTGGGCATCATGGGCACACCCCTGGGCATGTTGGGCACGCACCAGGGCATCATGGGCACACGCCTGGGCTTCATGGGCACACCCCTGGGCATGTTGGGCACGCACCAGGGAATCATGGGCACCCACCTGGGCATCATGGGCACACCCCTGGGCATCATGGGCACACCCCTGGGCATGATGGGCACGCGCCTGGGCATCATGGGCACACCCCTGGGCATGTTGGGCACGCACCTGGGCATCATGGGCACACGCTTGGGCATCATGGGCATACGCCTGGGCATCATGGGCACACCCCTGGGCATCATGGGCACACGCCTGGGCATCATGGGCACACGCCTGGGCATCATGGGCACACCCCTAGGCATCATGGGCACACCCCTGGGCATGATGGGCACACGCATGGGCATCATGGGCACACGACTGGGCATCATGGGCACACCCCTGGGCATCCTGGGCACACGCCTGGGCATCATGGGCACACCCCTGGGCATGTTGGGCACGCAGCAGGGCATCATAGGCACACGCCTGGGCATCATGGGCACACCCCTGGGCATGATGGGCACACGTCTGGGCATCATGGGCACACCCCTGGGCATGTTGGGCACGCACCAGGGCATCATGGGCACACCCGTCTGGGCATCATGGGCACACCCGTCTGGGCATCATGGGCACCCGCCTGGGCATCATGGGCACCTGCCTGGGCATCATGGGCACACGCCTGGGCATGATGGGCACACGCCTGGGCATCATGGGAACACCCCTGGGCATGTTGGGCACGCACCTGGGCATTATGGGCACACGCTTGGGCATCATGGGCACACCCATGGGCATCATGGGCACACCCCTGGGCATCATGGCCACACCCCTGGGCATGATGGGCACACGCCTGGGCATGATGGGCACACGCCTGGGCATCATGGGCATACCCCTAGGCATCATGGGCACACCCCTGGGTATGATGGGCACACGCATGGGCATCATGGGCACACGCCTGGGCATCATGGGCACACCCCTAGGCATGATGGGCTCACGCCTGGGCATCATGGGCACACGCCTGGGCATCATGGGCACATCCCTGGGCATGTTGGGCACGCACCAGGGCATCCTAGGCACACGCCTGGGCATCATGGACACACGCCTGGGCATCATGGGCACACCCCTGGGCATCATGGGCACACGCATGGGCATCATGGGCACACGCCTGGGCATCATGGGCACACCCCTGGGCATGTTGGGCACGCACCTGGGCATCATGGGCACACCCCTGGGCATCATGGGCACACCCCTGGGCATGATGGACACACGCCTGGGCATGATGGGCACACGTCTGGGCATCATGGGCACACCCTTGGGCATGTTGGGCACGCACCTGGGCATCATAGGCACACGCCTGGGCATGATGGGCACACGCCTGGGCATCATGGGCACACCCCTGGGCATCATGGGCACACGCCTGGGCATGATGGGCACACGCCTGCGCATCATGGGCACACCCCTGGGCATGTTGGGCACCCACCTGGGCATGTTGGGCACGCGCCTGGGCATGATGGGCACACGCATGGGCATCATGGGCACACCCCTGGGCATCATGGGCACACGCCTGGGCATCATGGGCACACGCCTGGGCATCATGGGCACACCCCCGGGCATGTTGGGCACGCACCAGGGCATCATGGGCATACGCCTGGGCATCATGGGCACACGCCTGGGCTTCATGGGCACACCCCTGGGCATGATGGGCACACGCATGGGCATCATCGGCACACGCCTGGGCATCATGGGCACACCCCTGGGCATGTTGGGCACGCACCTGGGCATTATGGGCACACGCCTGGGCATCATGGGCACACCCCTGGGCATCATGGGCACACCCCTGGGCATCATGGGCACACCCCTGGGCATGATGGGCACACGCCTGGGCATGATGGGCACACGCCTGGGCATCATGGGCACACCCCTGGGCATGATGGGCACACGCATGGGCATCATCGGCACACGCCAGGGCATCATGGGCACACCCCTGGGCATGTTGGGCACGCACTTGGGCATTATGGGCACACGCCTGGGCATCATGGGCACACCCCTGGGCATCATGGGCACACCCCTGGGCATCATGGGCACACCCCTGGGCATGATGGGCACACGCCTGGGCATGATGGGCACACGCCTGGGCATCATGGGCACACCCCTGGGCATGTTGGGCACGCACCTGGGCATCATGGGCACACGCCTGGGCATGATGCGCACCCGCCTGGGCATCATGGGCACACCCCTGGGCATGATGGGCACAAGTCTGGGCATCATGGGCACACCTCTGGGCATGTTGAGCACGCACCAGGGCATCATAGGCACACGCCTGGGCATCATGGACACACGCCTGGGCATCATGGGCACACCCCTGGGCATGATGGGCACACGCATGGGCATGATGGGCACACGCTTGGGCATCATGGGCACACCACTGGGCATGTTGGGCACGCACCTGGGCATCATGGGCACACGCCTGGGCATCATGGGCACACCCCTGGGCAAGTTGGGCACGCACCAGGGCATCATGGGCACACGCCAGGGCATCATGGGCACACGCCTGGGCATCATGGGCACACCCCTGGGCATAATGGGCACACCCCTGGGCATGATGGGCACACGCCTGGGCATGATGGGCACACGCCTGGGCATCATGGGCACAACCCTGGGCATGATGGGCACACGCCTGGGCATGATGGGCACACGCCTGTGCATCATGGGCACACCCCTGGGCATGTTGGGCACGCGCCTGGGCATGATGGGCACACGCCTGGGCATGATGGGCACACCCCTGGGCATGATGGGCACACCCCTGGGCATGATGGGCACACGCCTGGGCATGATGGGCACACGCCTGGGCATGATGGGCACACGCCTGAGCATGATGGGCACACGCCTGGGCATCATGGGCACACCTCTGGGCATGTTGGGCACGCACCTGGGCATCATGGGCACTTGCCTGGGCATGATGGGCACCCGCCTGGGCATCATGGGCACACCCCTGGGCATGATGGGCACACGTCTGGGCATCATGGGCACACCCCTGGGCATGTTGGGCACGCACCAGGGCATCATGGGCACACCCGTCTGGGCATCATGGGCACACCCGTCTGGGCATCATGGGCACCCGCCTGGGCATCATGGGAACCTGCCTGGGCATCATGGGCACACGCCTGGGCATGATGGGCACACGCCTGGGCATCATGGGCACACCCCTGGGCATGTTGGGCACGCACCTGGGCATTATGGGCACACGCTTGGGCATCATGGGCACACCCATGGGCATCATGGGCACACCCCTGGGCATCATGGCCACACCCCTGGGCATGATGGGCACACGCCTGGGCATGATGGGCACACGCCTGGGCATGATGGGCACACGCCTGGGCATCATGGGCACACCCCTAGGCATCATGGGCACACCCCTGGGTATGATGGGCACACGCATGGGCATCATGGGCACACGCCTGGGCATCATGGGCACACCCCTAGGCATGATGGGCACACGCCTGGGCATCATGGGCACACGCCTGGGCATCATGGGCACATCCCTGGGCATGTTGGGCACGCACCAGGGCATCCTAGGCACACGCCTGGGCATCATGGACACACGACTGGGCATCATGGGCACACCCCTGGGCATCATGGGCACACGCATGGGCATCATGGGCACACGCCTGGGCATCATGGGCACACCCCTGGGCATGTTGGGCACGCACCTGGGCATCATGGGCACACCCCTGGGCATCATGGGCACACCCCTGGGCATGATGGACACACGCCTGGGCATGATGGGCACACGTCTGGGCATCATGGGCACACCCTTGGGCATGTTGGGCACGCACCTGGGCATCATAGGCACACGCCTGGGCATGATGGGCACACGCCTGGGCATCATGGGCACACCCCTGGGCATCATGGGCACACGCCTGGGCATGATGGGCACACGCCTGCGCATCATGGGCACACCCCTGGGCATGATGGGCACACGCCTGGGCATGATGGGCACACGCGTGGGCATCATGGACACACCCCTAGGCATCATGGGCACACCCCTGGGTATGATGGGCACACGCCTGGGCATCATGGGCACACGCCTGGGCATCATGGGCACACCCCTGGGCATGATGGGCACACGCCTGGGCATGATGGGCACACGCCTGGGCATCATGGGCACATCCCTGGGCATGTTGGGCACGCACCAGGGCATCCTAGGCACACGCCTGGGCATCATGGACACACGCCTGGGCATCATGGGCACACCCCTGGGCATCATGGGCACACGCATGGGCAACATGGGCACACGCCTGGGCATCATGGGCACACGCCTGGGCATCATGGGCACACCCCTGGGCATCATGGGCACACCCCTGGGCATCATGGGCACACCCCTGGGTATGATGGGCACACGCCTGGGCATGATGGGCACACGCCTGGGCATCATGGGCACACCCCTAGGCATCATGGGCACACCCCTGGGCATGATGGGCACGCACCTGGGCATCATGGGCAGCCGCTTGGGCATCATGGGCACACCCCTGGGCATGTTGGGCACGCACCAGGGAATCATGGGCACCCGCCTGGGCATCATGGGCACACCCCTGGGCATCATGGGCACACCCCTGGGCATGATGGGCACGCGCCTGGGCATCATGGGCACACCCCTGGGCATGTTGGGCACGCACCTGGGCATCATGGGCACACGCCTGGGCATCATGGGCACACGCCTGGGCATCATGGGCACACGCCTGGGCATCATGGGCACACCCCTAGGCATGATGGGCACACGCCTGGGCATCATGGGCACACGCCTGGGCATCATGGGCACACGCCTGGGCACACCCCTGGGCATGATGGGCACAGGCCTGGGCATCATGGGCACATGCCTGGGCATCATGGGCACACCCCTGGGCATGTTGGGCACACACCTGGGCATCATGGGCACACGCTTGGGCATCATGGGCACACCCCTGGGCATGTTGGGCACGTACTAGGGCATCATGGGCACACGCATGGGCATCATGGGCACACGCCTTGGCATCATGGGCACACGCCTGGGCATCGTGGGCACATCCCTGGGCATGATGGGCACACGCCTGGGCATGATGGGCACACGCCTGGGTATAATGGGCACACCCCTGGGCATGTTGGGCACGCACCTGGGCATCATGGGCACACCCCTGGGCATCATGGGCACACGCCTGGGCATGATGGGCACACGCCTGGGCATCATGGGCGCACGCTAGGGCATCATGAGCACACGCTTGGGCATCATGGGCACACCCCTGGGCACTCCCCTAGGCATGATGGGTACACGCTTGGGCATCATGGGCACACCCCTGTGCATGTTGGGCACGCACCTGGGCATCATGGGCACATGCCTGGGCATGATGGGCACACGCCTGGGCATCATGGGCACACGCCTGGGAATGATGGGCACACACTTGGGCATCATGGGCACACCCCTAGGCATGATGGGCAGACGCCTGGGCATCATGGGCACACGCCTAGGCATCATGGGCCCACCCCTGGGCATGTTGGGCACGCACCTGGGCATCATGGCCACACGCCTGGGCATCATGGGCACACCCTGGGCATGTTGGGCACGCACTAGGGCATTATGGGCACACGCATGGGCATCATGGGCACACGCCTGGGCATCATGGGCACTCGCCTGGGCATCATGGGCACACCCCTGGGCATGATGGGCACACGCCTGGGCATCATGGGCACACGCCTGGGCATCATGGGCACACCCCTGGGCATGTTGGGCACGCACCTGGGCATCATGGGCACACGCCTGGGCATCATGCGCACATCCTTGGGCATGTTGGGCACGCACCAGGGCATCATGGGCACACGCCTGGGCATCATGGGCACACCCCTGGGCATCATGAGCACACCCCTGGGCATGTTGGGCACGCACCTGGGCATCATGGGCACACGCCTGGGCATCATGGGCACACCCCAGGGCATGTTGGGCACGCACCAAGGCATCATGGGCACACCCCTGGGCATGTTGGGCACGCACCAGGGCATCATGGGCACACGCCTGGGCATCATGGGCACACGCCTGGGCTTCATGGGCACACCCCTGGGCAAGATGGGCACACGCATGGGCATCATGGGCACACGCCTGGGCATCATGGGCACACCCCTGGGCATGTTGGGCACGCACCTGGGCATCATGGGCACCCGCCTGGGCATCATGGGCACACCCCTGGGCATGTTGGGCACGCACCAGGGCATCATGGGCACCTGCCTGGGCATCATGGGCACCCGCCTGGGCATCATGGGCACACCCCTGGGCATCATGGGCACACCCCTGGGCAAGATGGGCACACGCCTGGGCATGATGGGCACACGCCTGGGCATCATGGGCACACCCCTGGGCATGTTGGGCACGCACCTGGGCATTATGGGCACACGCCTGGGCATCAAGGGCACACCCCTGGGCATCATAAGCACACCCCTGGGCATCATGGGCACACCCCTGGGCATGATGGGCACACGCCTGGGCATGATGGGCACACGCCTGGGCATCATGGGCACACCCTAGGCATCATGGGCACACCCCTGGGCATGATGGGCACACGAATGGGCATCATGGGCACACGCCTGGGCATCATGGGCACACCTCTGGGCATGATGGGCACACGCCTGGGCATCATGGGCACACGCCTGGGCATCATGGGCACATCCCTGGGCATGTTAGGCACGCACCAGGGCATCCTAGGCACACGCCTGGGCATCATGGGCACACCCCTGGGCATGTTGGGCACGCACCAGGGCATCATGGGCACACGCCTGGGCTTCATGGGCACACCACTGGGCATGATGGGCACACGCATGGGCATCATGGGCACATGCATGGGCATCATGGGCACACCCCTGGGCATGTTGGGCACGCACCTGGGCATCATGGGCACCCGCTTGGGCATCATGGGCACACCCCTGGGCATGTTGGGCACGCACCAGGGAATCATGGGCACCCACCTGGGCATCATGGGCACACCCCTGGGCATCATGGGCACACCCCTGGGCATGATGGGCACGCGCCTGGGCATCATGGGCACACCCCTGGGCATGTTGGGCACGCACCTGGGCATCATGGGCACACGCTTGGGCATCATGGGCATCCTAGGCACACGCCTGGGCATCATGGACACACGCCTGGGCATCATGGGCACACCCCTGGGCATCATGGGCACACGCATGGGCATCATGGGCACACGCCTGGGCATCATGGGCACACCCCTGGGCATGTTGGGCACGCACCTGGGCATCATGGGCACACGCCTGGGCATCATGGGCACACCCGTGGGCATGTTGGGCACGCACCAGGGCATCATGGGCACTCTCCTGGGCATCATGGGCACACGCCTGGGCATCATGGGCATACGCCTGGGCATCATGGGCACACCCCTAGGCATGTTGGGCACGCACCAGGGCATCATGGGCACACGCCTGGGCATCATGGGCACACCCCTGGGCATGATGGGCACACGCCTGGGCATGATGGGCACACGCCTGGGCATCATGAACACACACCTGGGCATCATGGGCACCCGCCTGGGCATCATGGGCACGCACCAGGGCATCATGGGCACACCCCTGGGCATCATGGGCACACACCAGGGCATCATGGGCACACCCCTGGGCATGTTAGGCACGCACCTGGGCATCATGGGCACACGCTTGGGCATCATGGGCACACGCCTGGGCATCATGGGCACACCCCTGGGCATCATGGGCACACGCCTAGGCATGATGGGCACACGCCTGGGCATCATGGGCACACCCCTAGGCATCATGGGCACACCCCTGGGCATGATGGGCACACGCATGGGCATCATGGGCACACGACTGGGCATCATGGGCACACCCCTGGGCATGTTGGGCACGCAGCAGGGCATCATAGGCACACGCCTGGGCATCATGGGCACACCCCTGGGCATCCTGGGCACACGCCTGGGCATCATGGGCACACCCCTGGGCATGTTGGGCACGCAGCAGGGCATCATAGGCACACGCCTGGGCATCATGGGCACACCCCTGGGCATGTTGGGCACGCGCCTGGGCACACGCCTGGGCATGATGGGCACACCCCTGGGCATGATGGGCACACGCCTGGGCATGATGGGCACACGCATGGGCATGATGGGCACACGCCTGAGCATGATGGGCACCCGCCTGGGCATCATGGGCACACCCCTGGGCATGATGGGCACACGCCTGGGCATCATGGGCACACCCCTGGGCATCATGGGCACACCCCTGGGCATGATGGGCACACGCCTGGGCATGATGGGCACACGCCTGGGCATCATGAACACACACCTGGGCATCATGGGCACCCGCCTGGGCATCATGGGCACGCACCAGGGCATCATGGGCACACCCCTGGGCATCATGGGCACACACCAGGGCATCATGGGCACCTGCCTGGGCATCATGGGCACACGCCTGGGCATGATGGGCACACGCCTGGGCATGATGGGCACACCCCTAGGCATCATGGGCACACCCCTGGGTATGATGGGCACACGCCTGGGCATGATGGGTACACGCCTGGGCATGATGGGCACACCCCTGGGCATGATGGGCACACGCCTGGGCATGATGGGCACACGCCTGGGCATGATGGGCACACGCCTGGGCATCATGGACACACCCCTAGGCATCATGGGCACACCCCTGGGTATGATGGGCACACGCATGGGCATCATGGGCACACGCCTGGGCATCATGGGCACACCCCTGGGCATGATGGGCACACGCCTGGGCATGATGGGCACACGCCTGGGCTTCATGGGCACACGCCTGGGCTTCATGGGCACACCCCTGGGCATGATGGGCACACGCATGGGCATCATGGGCACATGCCTGGGCATCATGGGCACACCCCTGGGCATGTTGGGCACGCACCTGGGCATGTTGGGCACGCACCAGGGCATCATGGGCACACCCCTGGGCATGTTGGGCATGCACCTGTGCATCATGGGCACACGCCTGGGCATCATGGGCACACCCGTGGGCATGTTGGGCACGCACCAGGGCATCATAAGCACTCGCCTGGGCATCATGGGCACACGCCTGGGCACACCCCTAGGCATGATGGGCACAGGCATGGGCATCATGGGCACACGCCTGGGCATCATGGGCACACCCCTGGGCATGATGGGCACACGCCTGGGCATGATGGGCACACGCCTGGGCATCATGGGCACACCCTAGGCATCATGGGCACACCCCTGGGCATGATGGGCACATGAATGGGCATCATGGGCACACGCCTGGGCATCATGGGCACACCCCTGGGCATGATGGGCACACGCCTGGGCATCATGGGCACACGCCTGGGCATCATGGGCACATCCCTGGGCATGTTGGGCACGCACCAGGGCATCCTAGGCACACGCCTGGGCATCATGGACACACGCCTGGGCATCATGGGCACACCCCTGGGCATCATGGGCACACGCATGGGCATCATGGGCACACGCCTGGGCATCATGGGCACACCCCTGGGCATGTTGGGCACGCACCTGGGCATCATGGGCACACGCCTGGGCATCATGGGCACACCCGTGGGCATGTTGGGCACGCACCAGGGCATCATGGGCACTCGCCTGGGCATCATGGGCACACGCCTGGGCATCATGGGCATACGCCTGGGCATCATGGGCACACCCCTGGGCATGTTGGGCACGCACCAGGGCATCATGGGCACACGCCTGGGCTTCATGGGCACACCCCTGGGCATGATGGGCACACGCATGGGCATCATGGGCACATGCATGGGCATCATGGGCACACCCCTGGGCGTGTTGGGCACGCACCTGGGTATCATGGGCACCCGCTTGGGCATCATGGGCACACCCCTGGGCATGTTGGGCACGCACCAGGGAATCATGGGCACCCACCTGGGCATCATGGGCACACCCCTGGGCATCATGGGCACACCCCTGGGCATGATGGGCACGCGCCTGGGCATCATGGGCACACCCCTGGGCATGTTGGGCACGCACCTGGGCATCATGGGCACACGCTTGGGCATCATGGGCACACGCCTGGGCATCATGGGCACACCCCTGGGCATCATGGGCACACGCCTGGGCATGATGGGCACACGCCTGGGCATCATGGGCACACCCCTAGGCATCATGGGCACACCCCTGGGCATGATGGGCACACGCATGGGCATCATGGGCACACGACTGGGCATCATGGGCACACCCCTGGGCATCCTGGGCACACGCCTGGGCATCATGGGCACACCCCTGGGCATGTTGGGCACGCAGCAGGGCATCTTAGGCACACGCCTGGGCATCATGGGCACACCCCTGGGCATGATGGGCACACGTCTGGGCATCATGGGCACACCCCTGGGCATGTTGGGCACGCACCAGGGCATCATGGGCACACCCGTCTGGGCATCATGGGCACACCCGTCTGGGCATCATGGGCACACCCGTCTGGGCATCATGGGCACACGCCTGGGCATGATGGGCACACGCCTGGGCATCATGGGCACACCCCTAGGCATCATGGGCACACCCCTGGGCATGATGGGCACACGCATGGGCATCATGGGCACACGACTGGGCATCATGGGCACACCCCTGGGCATCCTGGGCACACGCCTGGGCATCATGGGCACACCCCTGGGCATGTTGGGCACGCAGCAGGGCATCTTAGGCACACGCCTGGGCATCATGGGCACACCCCTGGGCATGATGGGCACACGTCTGGGCATCATGGGCACACCCCTGGGCATGTTGGGCACGCACCAGGGCATCATGGGCACACCCGTCTGGGCATCATGGGCACACCCGTCTGGGCATCATGGGCACACCCGTCTGGGCATCATGGGCACCCGCCTGGGCATCATGGGCACCTGCCTGGGCATCATGGGCACACGCCTGGGCATGATGGGCACACGCCTGGGCATCATGGGCACACCCCTGGGCATGTTGGGCACGCACCTGGGCATTATGGGCACACGCTTGGGCATCATGGGCACACCCATGGGCATCATGGGCACACCCCTGGGCATCATGGCCACACCCCTAGGCATGATGGGCACACGCCTGGGCATGATGGGCACACGCCTGGGCATCATGGGCATACCCCTAGGCATCATGGGCACACCCCTGGGTATGATGGGCACACGCATGGGCATCATGGGCACACGCCTGGGCATCATGGGCACACCCCTAGGCATGATGGGCACACGCCTGGGCATCATGGGCACACGCCTGGGCATCATGGGCACATCCCTGGGCATGTTGGGCACGCACCAGGGCATCCTAGGCACACGCCTGGGCATCATGGACACACGCCTGGACATCATGGGCACACCCCTGGGCATCATGGGCACACGCATGGGCATCATGGGCACACGCCTGGGCATCATGGGCACACCCCTGGGCATGTTGGGCACGCACCTGGGCATCATGGGCACACCCCTGGGCATCATGGGCACACCCCTGGGCATGATGGACACACGCCTGGGCATGATGGGCACACGTCTGGGCATCATGGGCACACCCTTGGGCATGTTGGGCACGCACCTGGGCATCATAGGCACACGCCTGGGCATGATGGGCACACGCCTGGGCATCATGGGCACACCCCTGGGCATCATGGGCACACGCCTGTGCATGATGGGCACACGCCTGCGCATCATGGGCACACCCCTGGCATGTTGGGCACCCACCTGGGCATGTTGGGCAAGCGCCTGGGCATGATGGGCACACGCATGGGCATCATGGGCACACCCCTGGGCATCATGGGCACACGCCTGGGCATCATGGGCACACGCCTGGGCATCATGGGCACACCCCCGGGCATGTTGGGCACGCACCAGGGCATCATGGGCATACGCCTGGGCATCATGGGCACACGCCTGGGCTTCATGGGCACACCCCTGGGCATGATGGGCACACGCATGGGCATCATCGGCACACGCCTGGGCATCATGGGCACACCCCTGGGCATGTTGGGCACGCACCTGGGCATTATGGGCACACGCCTTGGCATCATGGGCACACCCCTGGGCATCATGGGCACACCCCTGGGCATCATGGGCACACCCCTGGGCATGATGGGCACACGCCTGGGCATGATGGGCACACGCCTGGGCATCATGGGCACACCCCTGGGCATGATGGGCACACGCATGGGCATCATCGGCACACGCCTGGGCATCATGGGCACACCCCTGGGCATGTTGGGCACGCACCTGGGCATTATGGGCACACGCCTGGGCATCATGGGCACACCCCTGGGCATCATGGGCACACCCCTGGGCATCATGGGCACACCCCTGGGCATGATGGGCACACGCCTGGGCATGATGGGCACACGCCTGGGCATCATGGGCACACCCCTGGGCATGTTGGGCACGCACCTGGGCATCATGGGCACACGCCTGGGCATGATGCGCACCCGCCTGGGCATCATGGGCACACCCCTGGGCATGATGGGCACAAGTCTGGGCATCATGGGCACACCTCTGGGCATGTTGGGCACGCACCAGGGCATCATAGGCACACGCCTGGGCATCATGGACACACGCCTGGGCATCATGGGCACACCCCTGGGCATGATGGGCACACGCATGGGCATGATGGGCACACGCTTGGGCATCATGGGCACACCCCTGGGCATGTTGGGCACGCACCTGGGCATCATGGGAACACGCCTGGGCATCATGGGCACACCCCTGGGCAAGTTGGGCACGCACCAGGGCATCATGGGCACACGCCAGGGCATCATGGGCACACGCCTGGGCATCATGGGCACACCCCTGGGCATAATGGGCACACCCCTGGGCATGATGGGCACACGCCTGGGCATCATGGGCACAACCCTGGGCATGATGGGCACACGCCTGGGCATGATGGGCACACGCCTGTGCATCATGGGCACACCCCTGGGCATGTTGGGCACGCGCCTGGGCATGATGGGCACACGCCTGGGCATGATGGGCACACCCCTGGGCAAGATGGGCACACCCCTGGGCATGATGGGCACACGCCTGGGCATGATGGGCACACGCCTGGGCATGATGGGCACACGCCTGAGCATGATGGGCACACGCCTGGGCATCATGGGCACACCTCTGGGCATGTTGGGCACGCACCTGGGCATCATGGGCACTTGCCTGGGCATGATGGGCACCCGCCTGGGCATCATGGGCACACCCCTGGGCATGATGGGCACACGTCTGGGCATCATGGGCACACCCCTGGGCATGTTGGGCACGCACCAGGGCATCATGGGCACACCCGTCTGGGCATCATGGGCACACCCGTCTGGGCATCATGGGCACCCGCCTGGGCATCATGGGCACACGCATGGGCATCATGGGCACAAGCCTGGGCATGATGGGCACACGCCTGGGCATCATGGGCACACCCCTGGGCATGTTGGGCACGCACTTGGGCATGATGGGCACACGCTTGGGCATCATGGGCACACCCATGGGCATCATGGGCACACCCCTGGGCATCATGGCCACACCCCTGGGCATGATGGGCACACGCCTGGGCATGATGGGCACACGCCTGGGCATCATGGGCACACCCCTAGGCATCATGGGCACACCCCTGGGTATGATGGGCACACGCATGGGCATCATGGGCACACGCCTGGGCATCATGGGCACACCCCTAGGCATGATGGGCACACGCCTGGGCATCATGGGCACATCCCTGGGCATGTTGGGCACGCACCAGGGCATCCTAGGCACACGCCTGGGCATCATGGACACACGCCTGGGCATCATGGGCACACCCCTGGGCATCATGGGCACACGCATGGGCATCTTGGGCACACGCCTGGGCATCATGGGCACACCCCTGGGCATGTTGGGCACGCACCTGGGCATCATGGGCACACCCCTGGGCATCATGGGCACACCCCTAGGCATCATGGGCACACCCCTGGGCATGATGGGCACGCACCTGGGCATCATGGGCAGCCGCTTGGGCATCATGGGCACACCCCTGGGCATGTTGGGCACGCACCAGGGAATCATGGGCACCCCCCTGGGCATCATGGGCACACCCCTGGGCATCATGGGCACACCCCTGGGCATGATGGGCACGCGCCTGGGCATCATGGGCACACCCCTGGGCATGTTGGGCACGCACCTGGGCATCATGGGCACACGCCTGGGCATCATGGGCACACGCCTGGGCATCATGGGCACACGCCTGGGCATCATGGGCACACCCCTGGGCATGATGGGCACACGCCTGGGTATCATGGGCACACGCCTGGGCATCATGGGCACACGCCTGGGCACACCCCTGGGCATCATGGGCACAGGCCTGGGCATCATGGGCACATGCCTGGGCATCATGGGCACACCACTGGGCATGTTGGGCACACACCTGGGCATCATGGGCACACGCCTGGGCATCATGGGCACACCCCTGGGCATGTTGGGCACGTACTAGGGCATCATGGGCACACGCATGGGCATCATGGGCACACGCCTTGGCATCATGGGCACACGCCTGGACATCGTGGGCACATCCCTGGGCATGATGGGCACACGCCTGGGCATGATGGGCACACGCCTGGGTATAATGGGCACACCCCTGGGCATGTTGGGCACGCACCTGGGCATCATGGGCACACCCCTGGGCATCATGCGCACATCCTTGGGCATGTTGGGCACGCACCAGGGCATCATGGGCACACGCCTGGGCATCATGGGCACACCCCTGGGCATCATGGGCACACCCCTGGGCATGTTGGGCACGCACCTGGGCATCATGGGCACACGCCTGGGCATCATGGGCACACCCCTGGGCATGTTGGGCACGCACCAAGGCATCATGGGCACACCCCTGGGCAAGTTGGGCACGCACCAGGGCATCATGGGCACACGCCTGGGCATCATGGGCACACGCCTGGGCTTCATGGGCACACCCCTGGGCATGATGGGCACACGCATGGGCATCATGGGCACACGCCTGGGCATCATGGGCACACCCCTGTGCATGTTGGGCACGCACCTGGGCATCATGGGCACCCGCCTGGGCATCATGGGCACACCCCTGGGCATGTTGGGCACGCACCAGGGCATCATGGGCACCTGCCTGGGCATCATGGGCACCCGCCTGGGCATCATGGGCACACCCCTGGGCATCATGGGCACACCCCTGGGCAAGATGGGCACACGCCTGGGCATGATGGGCACACGCCTGGGCATCATGGGCACACCCCTGGGCATGTTGGGCACGCACCTGGGCATTATGGGCACACTCCTGGGCATCAAGGGCACACCCCTGGGCATCATGGGCACACCCCTGGGCATCATGGGCACACCCCTGGGCATGATGGGCACACGCCTGGGCATGATGGGCACACGCCTGGGCATCATGGGCACACCCTAGGCATCATGGGCACACCCCTGGGCATGATGGGCACACGAATGGGCATCATGGGCACACGCCTGGGCATCATGGGCACACCTATGGGCATGATGGGCACACGCCTGGGCATCATGGGCACACGCCTGGGCATCATGGGCACATCCCTGGGCATGTTGGGCACGCACCAGGGCATCCTAGGCACACGCCTGGGCATCATGGACACACGCCTGGGCATCATGGGCACACCCCTGGGCATCATGGGCACACGCATGGGCATCATGGGCACACGCCTGGGCAACATGGGCACACCCCTGGGCATGTTGGGCACGCACCTGGGCATCATGGGCACACGCCTGGGCATCATGGGCACACCCGTGGGCATGTTGGGCACGCACCAGGGCATCATGGGCACTCGCCTGGGCATCATGGGCACACGCCTGGGCATCATGGGCATACGCCTGGGCATCATGGGCACACCCCTGGGCATGTTGGGCACGCACCAGGGCATCATGGGCACACGCCTGGGCTTCATGGGCACACCCCTGGGCATGATGGGCACACGCATGGGCATCATGGGCACATGCATGGGCATCATGGGCACACCCCTGGGCATGTTGGGCACGCACCTGGGCATCATGGGCACCCGCTTGGGCATCATGGGCACACCCATGGGCATCATGGGCACACCCCTGGGCATGATGGGCACGCGCCTGGGCATCATGGGCACACCCCTGGGCATGTTGGGCACGCACCTGGGCATCATGGGCACACGCTTGGGCATCATGGGCATCCTAGGCACACGCCTGGGCATCATGGACACACGCCTGGGCATCATGGGCACACCCCTGGGCATCATGGGCACACGCATGGGCATCATGGGCACACGCCTGGGCATCATGGGCACACCCCTGGGCATGTTGGGAACGCACCTGGGCATCATGGGCACACGCCTGGGCATCATGGGCACACCCGTGGGCATGTTGGGCACGCACCAGGGCATCATGGGCACTCTCCTGGGCATCATGGGCACACGCCTGGGCATCATGGGCATACGCCTGGGCATCATGGGCACACCTCTGGGCATGTTGGGCACGCACCAGGGCATCATGGGCACACGCCTGGGCTTCATGGGCACACCCCTGGGCATGATGGGCACACGCATGGGCATCATGGGCACATGCATGGGCATCATGGGCACACCCCTGGGCATGTTGGGCACGCACCTGGGCATCATGGGCACCCGCTTGGGCATCATGGGCACACCCCTGGGCATGTTGGGCACGCACCAGGGAATCATGGGCACCCACCTGGGCATCATGGGCACACCCCTGGGCATCATGGGCACACCCCTGGACATGATGGGCACGCGCCTGGGCATCATGGGCACACCCCTGGGCATGTTGGGCACGCACCTGGGCATCATGGGCACACGCTTGGGCATCATGGGCACACGCCTGGGCATCATGGGCACACCCCTGGGCATCATGGGCACACGCCTGGGCATGATGGGCACACGCATGGGCATCATGGGCACGCCCCTAGGCATCATGGGCACACCCCTGGGCATGATGGGCACACGCATGGGCATCATGGGCACACGACTGGGCATCATGGGCACACCCCTGGGCATCCTGGGCACACGCCTGGGCATCATGGGCACACCCCTGGGCATGTTGGGCACGCAGCAGGGCATCATAGGCACACGCCTGGGCATCATGGACACACGCCTGGGCATCATGGGCACACCCCTGGGCATCATGGGCACACCCCTGGGCATGATGGGCACACGCCTGGGCATGATGGGCACACGCCTGGGCATCATGGGCACACCCCTGGGCATGTTGGGCACGCGCCTGGGCACACGCCTGGGCATGATGGGCACACCCCTGGGCATGATGGGCACACCCCTGGGCATGATGGGCACACGCCTGGGCATGATGGGCACACGCATGGGCATGATGGGCACACGCCTGAGCATGATGGGCACCCGCCTGGGCATCGTGGGCACACCCCTGGGCATCATGGGCACACCCCTGGGCATGATGGGCACACGACTGGGCATGATGGGCACACGCCTGGGCATGATGGGCACACGCTTGGGCATCATGGGCACACACCTGGGCATCATGGGCACCCGCCTGGGCATCATGGGCACACCCCTGGGCATGTTGGGCACGCACCAGGGCATTATGGGCACCTGCCTGGGCATCATGGGCACACGCCTGGGCATGATGGGCACACGCCTGGGCATCATGGACACACCCCTAGGCATGTTGGGCACGCACCTGGGCATTATGGGCACACGCCTGGGCATCATGGGCACACCCCTGGGCATAATGGGCACACCCCTGGGCATGATGGGCACACGCCTGGGCATGATGGGCACACGCCTGGGCATGATGGGCACACGCCTGGGCATCATGGGCACACCCCTAGGCATCATGGGCACACCCCTGGGCATGATGGGCACACGCATGGGCATCATGGGCACACGCCTGGGCATGATGGGCACACCCCTGGGCATGAAGGGCACACGCCTGGGCATGATGGGCACACGCCTGGGCATCCTGGGCACACCCCTGGGCATGTTGGGCACGCACCTGGGCATCATGGGCACACGCCTGGGCATGATGGGCACACGCCTGGGCATCATGGGCACACCCCTGGGCATGTTGGGCACGCACCTGGGCATCATGGGCACACGCTTGGGCATCATGGGCACACGCCTGGGCATCATGGGCACACCCTGGGCATCATGGGCACACGCCTGGGCATGATGGGCACACGCCTGGGCATCATGGGCACACCCCTAGGCATCATGGGCACACCCCTGGGCATGATGGGCACACGCATGGGCATCATGGGCACACGACTGGGCATCATGGGCACACCCCTGGGCATCCTGGGCACACGCCTGGGCATCATGGGCACACCCCTGGGCATGTTGGGCACGCAGCAGGGCATCATAGGCACACGCCTGGGCATCATGGGCACACCCCTGGGCATGATGGGCACACGTCTGGGCATCATGGGCACACCCCTGGGCATGTTGGGCACGCACCAGGGCATCATGGGCACACCCGTCTGGGCATCATGGGCACACCCGTCTGGGCATCATGGGCACCCGCCTGGGCATCATGGGCACCTGCCTGGGCATCATGGGCACACGCCTGGGCATGATGGGCACACGTCTGGGCATCATGGGCACACCCCTGGGCATGATGGGCACTGGCCTGGGCATCATGGGCACATGCCTGGGCATCATGGGCACACCCCTGGGCATGTTGGGCACACGCCTGGGCATCATGGGCACACCCCTGGGCATGTTGGGCACGCACCTGGGCATTATGGGCACACGCTTGGGCATCATGGGCACACCCATGGGCATCATGGGCACACCCCTGGGCATCATGGCCACACCCCTGGGCATGATGGGCACACGCCTGGGCATGATGGGCACACGCCTGAGCATCATGGGCACACCCCTAGGCATCATGGGCACACCCCTGGGTATGATGGGCACACGCATGGGCATCATGGGCACACGCCTGGGCATCATGGGCACACCCCTAGGCATGATGGGCACACGCCTGGGCATCATGGGCGCACGCCTGGGCATCATGGGCACATCCCTGGGCATGTTGGGCACGCACCAGAGCATCCTAGGCACACGCCTGGGCATCATGGACACACGCCTGGGCATCATGGGCACACCCCTGGGCATCATGGGCACACGCATGGGCATCATGGGCACACGCCTGGGCATCATGGGCACACCCCTGGGCATGTTGGGCACGCACCTGGGCATCATGGGCACACCCCTGGGCATCATGGGCACACCCCTGGGCATGATGGACACACGCCTGGGCATGATGGGCACACGTCTGGGCATCATGGGCACACCCTTGGGCATGTTGGGCACGCACCTGGGCATCATAGGCACACGCCTGGGCATGATGGGCACACGCCTGGGCATCATGGGCACACCCCTGGGCATCATGGGCACACGCCTGGGCATGATGGGCACACGCCTGCGCATCATGGGCACACCCCTGGGCATGTTGGGCACCCACCTGGGCATGTTGGGCACGCGCCTGGGCATGATGGGCACACGCATGGGCATCATGGGCACACCCCTGGGCATCATGGGCACACGCTTGGGCATCATGGGCACACGCCTGGGCATCATGGGCACACCCCCGGGCATGTTGGGCACGCACCAGGGCATCATGGGCATACTCCTGGGCATCATGGGCACACGCCTGGGCTTCATGGGCACACCCCTGGGCATGATGGGCACACGCATGGGCATCATGGGCACACGCCTGGGCTTCATGGGCACACCCCTGGGCATGATGGGCACACGCATGGGCATCATGGGCACACGCCTGGGCATCATGGGCACACCCCTGGGCATGTTGGGCACGCACCTGGGCATCATGGGCACCCGCCTGGGCATCATGGGCACACCCCCGGGCATGTTGGGCACGCACCAGGGCATCATGGGCACCTGCCTGGGCATCATGGGCACCCGCCTGGGCATCATGGGCACACCCCTGGGCATCATGGGCACACCCCTGGGCAAGATGGGCACACGCCTGGGCATCATGGACACACCCCTAGGCATCATGGGCACACCCCTGGGTATGATGGGCACACGCATGGGCATCATGGGCACACGCCTGGGCATCATGGGCACACCCCTGGGCATGATGGGCACACGCCTGGGCATGATGGGCACACGCCTGGGCATCATGGGCACATCCCTGGGCATGTTGGGCACGCACCAGGGCATCCTAGGCACACGCTTGGGCATCATGGACACACGCCTGGGCATCATGGGCACACCCCTGGGCATCATGGGCACACGCCTGGGCATCATGGGCACACCCCTGGGCATGATGGGCACACGCCTGGGCATCATGGGCACACGCCTGGGCATCTTGGGCACACGCCTGGGCACACCCCTGGGCATGATGGGCACAGGCCTGGGCATCATGGGCACACCCCTGGGCATGATGGGCACACGCCTGGGCATCATGGGCACACGCCTGAGCACACCCCTGGGCATGATGGGCACAGGCCTGGGCATCATGGGCACATGCCTGGGCTTCATGGGCACACCCCTGGGCATGTTGGGCACACACCTGGGCATCATGGGCACACGACTGGGCATCATGGGCACACCCCTGGGCATGTTGGGCACGTACTAGGGCATCATGGGCACACGCATGGGCATCATGGGCACACGCCTTGGCATCATGGGCACACGCCTGGGCATCGTGGGCACATCCCTGGGCATGATGGGCACACGCCTGGGCATGATGGGCACACGCCTGGGTATAATGGGCACACCCCTGGGCATGTTGGGCACGCACCTGGGCATCATGGGCACACCCCTGGGCATCATGGGCACACGCCTGGGCATGATGGGCACACGCCTGGGCATCATGGGCGCACGCTAGGGCATCATGGGCACACGCTTGGGCATCATGGGCACACCCCTGGGCATCATGGGCACTCCCCTAGGCATGATGGGTACACGCCTGGGCATCATGGGCACACCCCTGTGCATGTTGGGCACGCACCTGGGCATCATGGGCACATGCCTGGGCATGATGGGCACACGCCTGGGCATCATGGGTACACGCCTGGGAATGATGGGCACACACTTGGGCATCATGGGCACACCCCTAGGCATGATGGGCAGACGCCTGGGCATCATGGGCACACGCCTAGGCATCATGGGCCCACCCCTGGGCATGTTGGGCACGCACCTGGGCATGATGGGCACACGCCTGGGCATCATGGGCACACCCTGGGCATGTTGGGCACGCACTAGGGCATCATGGGCACACGCATGGGCATCATGGGCACACGCCTGGGCATCATGGGCACTCGCCTGGGCATCATGGGCACACCCCTGGGCATGATGGGCACACGCCTGGGCATCATGGGCACACGCCTGGGCATCATGGGCACACCCCTGGGCATGTTGGGCACGCACCTGGGCATCATGGGCACACGCCTGGGCATCATGCGCACATCCTTGGGCATGATGGGCACGCACCAGGGCATCATGGGCACACACCTGGGCATCATGGGCACACGCCTGGGCATCATGCGCACACCCTGGGCATGTTGGGCACGCACTAGGGCATCATGGGCACACGCATGGGCATCATGGGCACACGCCTGGGCATCATGGGCACTCGCCTGGGCATCATGGGCACACCCCTAGGCATGATGGGCACACGCCTGGGCATGATGGGCACACGTCTGGGCATCATGGGCACACCCTTGGGCATGTTGGGCACGCACCTGGGCATCATAGGCACACGCCTGGGCATGATGGGCACACGCCTGGGCATCATGGGCACACCCCTGGGCATCATGGGCACACGCCTGGGCATGATGGGCACATGCCTGGCATCATGGGCACACCCCTGGGCATGTTGGGCACGCACATGGGCATCATGGGCACACGCCTGGGCATCATGGGCACACCCGTGGGCATGTTGGGCACGCACCAGGGCATCATGGGCACTCGCCTGGGCATCATGGGCACACGTTTGGGCATCATGGGCATACGCCTGGGCATCATGGGCACACCCCTGGGCATGTTGGGCACGCACCAGGGCATCATGGGCACACGCCTGGGCATCATGGGCACACCCCTGGGCATGATGGGCACACGCATGGGCATCATGGGCACATGCATGGGCATCATGGGCACACCCCTGGGCATGTTGGGCACGCACCTGGGCATCATGGGCACCCGCTTGGGCATCATGGGCACACCCCTGGGCATGTTGGGCACGCACCAGGGAATCATGGGCACCCACCTGGGCATCATGGGCACACCCCTGGGCATCATGGGCACACCCCTGGGCATGATGGGCACGTGCCTGGGCATCATGGGCACACCCCTGGGCATCATGGGCACACCCCTGGGCATGTTGGGCACGCACCTGGGCATCATGGGCACACGCCTGGGCATCATGGGCACACCCGTGGGCATGTTGGGCACGCACCAGGGCATCATGGGCACTCGCCTGGGCATCATGGGCACACGCCTGGGCATCATGGGCATACGCCTGGGCATTATGGGCACACCCCTGGGCATGTTGGGCACGCACCAGGGCATCATGGGCACCCGCTTGGGCATCATGGGCACACCCCTGGGCATGTTGGGCACGCACCAGGGAATCATGGGCACCCACCTGGGCATCATGGGCACACCCCTGGGCATCATGGGCACACCCCTGGGCGCATGGGCATCATGGGCACACCCCTGGGCATGTTGGGCACGCACCTGGGCATCATGGGCACCCGCTTGGGCATCATGGGCACACCCCAGGGCATGTTGGGCACGCACCAGGGAATCATGGGCACCCACCTGGGCATCATGGGCACACCCCTGGGCATCATGGGCACACCCCTGGGCATGATGGGCACGCGCCTGGGCATCATGGGCACACCCCTGGGCATCATGGCCACACCCCTGGGCATGTTGGGCACGCACCTGGGCATTATGGGCACACGCCTGGGCATCATGGGCACACCCGTGGGCATGTTGGGCACGCACCAGGGCATCATGGGCACACGCCTGGGCATCATGGGCATACGCCTGGGCATCATGGGCACACCCCTGGGCATGTTGGGCACGCACCAGGGCATCATGGGCACCCGCTTGGGCATCATGGGCACACCCCTGGGCATGTTGGGCACGCACCAGGGAATCATGGGCACCCACCTGGGCATCATGGGCACACCCCTGGGCATCATGGGCACACCCCTGGGCATGATGGGCACGCGCCTGGGCATCATGGGCACACCCCTGGGCATGTTGGGCACGCACCTGGGCATCATGGGCACACGCTTGGGCATCATGGGCACACGCCTGGGCATCATGGGCACACCCCTGGGCATCATGGGCACACGCCTGGGCATGATGGGCACACGCCTGGGCATGATGGGCACACGCCTGGGCATCATGGGCACACCCCTAGGCATCATGGGCACACCCCTGGGCATGATGGGCACACGCATGGGCATCATGGGCACACGACTGGGCATCATGGGCACACCCCTGGGCATCCTGGGCACACGCCTGGGCATCATGGGCACACCCCTGGGCATGTTGGGCACGCAGCAGGGCATCATAGGCACACGCCTGGGCATCATGGACACACGCCTGGGCATCATGGGCACACCCCTGGGCATCATGGACACACGCCTGGGCATCATGGACACACGCCTGGGCATCATGGGCACACCCCTGGGCATCATGGGCACACGCCTGGGCATCATGGGCACATCCCTGGGCATGATGGGCACACGCCTAGGCATCATGGGCACACGCCTGGGCATCATGGGCACACGCCTGGGCACACCCCTGGGCATGATGGGCACAGGCCTGGGCATCATGGGCACACCCCTGGGCATGATGGGCACACGCCTGGGCATCATGGGCACACGCCTGGGCATCATGGGAACACGCCTGGGCACACCCCTGGGCATGATGGGCACAGGCCTGGGCATCATGGGCACATGCCTGGGCATCATGGGCACACCCCTGGGCATGTTGGGCACACACCTGGGCATCATGGGCACACGCCTGGGCATCATGGGCACACCCCTGGGCATGTTGGGCACGTACTAGGGCATCATGGGCACACGCATGGGCATCATGGGCACACGCCTTGGCATCATGGGCACACGCCTGGGCATCGTGGGCACATCCCTGGGCATGATAGGCACACGCCTGGGCATGATGGGCACACGCCTGGGTATAATGGGCACACCCCTGGGCATGTTGGGCACGCACCTGGGCATCATGGGCACACCCCTGGGCATCATGGGAACACGCCTGGGCATGATAGGCACACGCCTGGGCATCATGGGCGCACGCTAGGGCATCATGGGCACACGCTTGGGCATCATGGGCACACCCCTGGGCATCATGGGCACTCCCCTAGGCATGATGGGTACACGCCGGGGCATCATGGGCACACCCCTGTGCATGTTGGGCACGCACCTGGGCATCATGGGCACATGCCTGGGCATGATGGGCACACGCCTGGGCATCATGGGCACACGCCTGGGAATGATGGGCACACGCTTGGGCATCATGGGCACACCCCTAGGCATGATGGGCAGACGCCTGGGCATCATGGGCACACCCCTGGGCATAATGGGCACACCCCTGGGCATGATGGGCACACGCCTGGGCATGATGGGCACACGCCTGGGCATCATGGGCACAACCCTGGGCATGATGGGCACACGCCTGGGCATGATGGGCACACGCCTGTGCATCATGGGCACACCCCTGGGCATGTTGGGCACGCGCCTGGGCATGATGGGCACACGCCTGGGCATGATGGGCACACCCCTGGGCATGATGGGCACACGCCTGGGCATGATGGGCACACGCCTGGGCATGATGGGCACACGCCTGAGCATGATGGGCACACGCCTGGGCATCATGGGCACACCTCTGGGCATGTTGGGCACGCACCTGGGCATCATGGGCACTTGCCTGGGCATGATGGGCACCCGCCTGGGCATCATGGGCACACCCCTGGGCATGATGGGCACACGTCTGGGCATCATGGGCACACCCCTGGGCATCATGGGCACACCCCTGGGCATGATGGGCACACCCCTGGGCATGTTGGGCACGCACCAGGGCATCATGGGCACACCCGTCTGGGCATCATGGGCACACCCGTCTGGGCATCATGGGCACCCGCCTGGGCATCATGGGCACCTGCCTGGGCATCATGGGCACACGCCTGGGCATGATGGGCACATGCCTGGGCATCTTGGGCACACCCCTGGGCATCATGGCCACACCCCTGGGCATGATGGGCACACGCCTGGGCATGATGGGCACACGCCTGGGCATCATGGGCACACCCCTAGGCATCATGGGCACAGGCATCATGGGCACACCCCTGGGCATCATGGGCACACCCTTGGGCATGTTGGGCACGCACCTGGGCATCAAAGGCACACGCCTGGGCATGATGGGCACACGCCTGGGCATCATGGGCACACCCCTGGGCATCATGGGCACACGCCTGGGCATGATGGGCACATGCCTGGGCATCATGGGCACACCCCTGGGCATGTTGGGCACGCACCTGGGCATCATGGGCACACGCCTGGGCAACATGGGCACACCCGTGGGCATGTTGGGCACGCACCAGGGCATCATGGGCACTCGCCTGGGCATCATGGGCACACGCCTGGGCATCATGGGCATACGCCTGGGCATCATGGGCACACCCCTGGGCATGTTGGGCACGCACCAGGGCATCATGGGCACACGCCTGGGCATCATGGGCACACCCCTGGGCATGATGGGCACACGCATGGGCATCATGGGCACATGCATGGGCACATGCATGGGCATCATGGGCACACCCCTGGGCATGTTGGGCACGCACCTGGGCATCATGGGCACCCGCTTGGGCATCATGGGCACACCCCTGGGCATGTTGGGCACGCACCAGGGAATCATGGGCACCCACCTGGGCATCATGGGCACACCCCTGGGCATCATGGGCACACCCCTGGGCATGATGGGCACGCGCCTGGGCATCATGGGCACACCCCTGGGCATCATGGGCACACCCCTGGGCATGTTGGGCACGCACCTGGGCATCATGGGCACACGCCTGGGCATGATGGGCACACGTCTGGGCATCATGGGCACACCCTTGGGCATGTTGGGCACGCACCTGGGCATCATAGGCACACGCCTGGGCATGATGGGCACACGCCTGGGCATCATGGGCACACCCCTGGGCATCATGGGCACACGCCTGGGCATGATGGGCACACGCCTGCGCATCATGGGCACACCCCTGGGCATGTTGGGCACGCACCTGGGCATTATGGGCACACGCCTGGGCATCATGGGCACACCCCTGGGCATCATGGGCACACCCCTGGGCATCATGGGCACACCCCTGGGCATGATGGGCACGCACCTGGGCATCATGGGCACACCCCTAGGCATCATGGGCACACCCCTGGGTATGATGGGCACACGCATGGGCATCATGGGCACACGCCTGGGCATCATGGGCACACCCCTAGGCATGATGGGCACACGCCTGGGCATCATGGGCACACGCCTGGGCATCATGGGCACATCCCTAGGCATGTTGGGCACGCACCAGGGCATCCTAGGCGCACGCCTGGGCATCATGGACACACGCCTGGGCATCATGGGCACACCCCTGGGCATCATGGGCACACGCATGGGCATCATGGGCACACGCCTGGGCATCATGGGCACACCCCTAGGCATGTTGGGCACGCACCTGGGCATCATGGGCACACCCCTGGGCATCATGGGCACACCCCTGGGCATGATGGACACACGCCTGGGCATGATGGGCACACGTCTGGGCATCATGGGACCACCCTTGGGCATGTTGGGCACGCACCTGGGCATCATAGGCACACGCCTGGGCATGATGGGCACACGCCTGGGCATCATGGGCACACCCCTGGGCATCATGGGCACACGCCTGGGCATGATGGGCACACGCCTGCGCATCATGGGCACACCCCTGGGCATGTTGGGCACGCACCTGGGCATTATGGGCACACGCCTGGGCATCATGGGCACACCCCTGGGCATCATGGGCACACCCCTGGGCATCATGGGCACACCCCTGGGCATGATGGGCACACGCCTGGGCATGATGGGCACACATCTGGGCATCATGGGCACACCCTTGGGCATGTTGGGCACGCACCTGGGCATCATAGGCACACGCCTGGGCATGATGGGCACACGCCTGGGCATCATGGGCACACCCCTGGGCATCATGGGCACACGCCTGGGCATGATGGGCACATGCCTGGGCATCATGGGCACACCCCTGGGCATGTTGGGCACGCACCTGGGCATCATGGGCACACGCCTGGGCATCATGGGCACACCCGTGGGCATGTTGGGCACGCACCAGGGCATCATGGGCACTCGCCTGGGCATCATGGGCACACGCCTGGGCATCATGGGCATACGCCTGGGCATCATGGGCACACCCCTGGGCATGTTGGGCACGCACCAGGGCATCATGGGCACACGCCTGGGCATCATGGGCACACCCCTGGGCATGATGGGCACACGCATGGGCATCATGGGCACATGCATGGGCACATGCATGGGCATCATGGGCACACCCCTGGGCATGTTGGGCACGCACCTGGGCATCATGGGCACCCGCTTGGGCATCATGGGCACACCCCTGGGCATGTTGGGCACGCACCAGGGAATCATGGGCACCCACCTGGGCATCATGGGCACACCCCTGGGCATCATGGGCACACCCTTGGGCATGATGGGCACGCGCCTGGGCATCATGGGCACACCCCTGGGCATTATGGGCACACCCCTGGGCATGTTGGGCACGCACCTGGGCATCATGAGCACACGCCTGGGCATGATGGGCACACGTCTGGGCATCATGGGCACACCCTTGGGCATGTTGGGCACGCACCTGGGCATCATAGGCACACGCCTGGGCATGATGGGCACACGCCTGGGCATCATGGGCACACCCCTGGGCATCATGGGCACACGCCTGGGCATGATGGGCACACCCCTGGGCATCATGGGCACACCCCTGGGCATGATGGGCACGCGCCTGGGCATCATGGGCACACCCCTGGGCATCATGGGCACACCCCTGGGCATGTTGGGCACACGTCTGGGCATCATGGGCACACCCTTGGGCATGTTGGGCACGCACCTGGGCATCATGGGCACCCGCTTGGGCATCATGGGCACACCCCTGGGCATGTTGGGCACGCACCAGGGAATTATGGGCACCCACCTGGGCATCACGGGCACACCCCTGGGCATCATGGGCACACCCCTGGGCATGATGGGCACGCGCCTGGGCATCATGGGCACACCCCTGGGCATCATGGGCACACCCCTGGGCATGTTGGGCACGCACCTGGGCATCATGGGCACACGCCTGGGCATCATGGGCACACCCGTGGGCATGTTGGGCACGCACCAGGGCATCATGGGCACTCGCCTGGGCATCATGGGCACACGCCTGGGCATCATGGGCATACGCCTGGGCATCATGGGCACACCCCTGGGCATGTTGGGCACGCACCAGGGCATCATGGGCACCCGCTTGGGCATCATGGGCACACCCCTGGGCATGTTGGGCACGCACCAGGGAATCATGGGCACCCACCTGGGCATCATGGGCACACCCCTGGGCATCATGGGCACACCCCTGGGCATGATGGGCACGCGCCTGGGCATCATGGGCACACCCCTGGGCATGTTGGGCACGCACCTGGGCATCATGGGCACACGCTTGGGCATGATGGGCACACGCCTGGGCATCATGGGCACACCCCTAGGCATCATGGGCACACCCCTGGGCATGATGGGCACACGCATGGGCATCATGGGCACACGACTGGGCATCATGGGCACACCCCTGGGCATCCTGGGCACACGCCTGGGCATCATGGGCACACCCCTGGGCATGTTGGGCACGCAGCAGGGCATCATAGGCACACGCCTGGGCATCATGGACACACGCCTGGGCATCATGGGCACACCCCTGGGCATCATGGGCACACCCCTGGGCATGATGGGCACACGCCTGGGCATGATGGGCACACGCCTAGGCATCATGGGCACACCCCTGGGCATGTTGGGCACGCGCCTGGGCACACGCCTGGGCAAGATGGGCACACCCCTGGGCATGATGGGCACACCCCTGGGCATGATGGGCACACGCCTGGGCATGATGGACACACGCATGGGCATGATGGGCACACGCCTGAGCATGATGGGCACCCGCCTGGGCATCATGGGCACACCCCTGGGCATCATGGGCACACCCCTGGGCATGATGGGCACACGCCTGGGCATGATGGGCACACGCCTGGGCATGATGGGCACACGCCTGGGCATCATGGGCACACACCTGGGCATCATGGGCACCCGCCTGGGCATCATGGGCACACCCATGGGCATGTTGGGCACGCACCTGGGCATGTTGGGCACGCACCTGGGCATCATGAGCACACGCCTGGGCATGATGGGCACACGTCTGGGCATCATGGGCACACCCTTGGGCATGTTGGGCACGCACCTGGGCATCATAGGCACACGCCTGGGCATGATGGGCACACGCCTGGGCATCATGGGCACACCCCTGGGCATCATGGGCACACGCCTGGGCATGATGGGCACACCCCTGGGCATCATGGGCACACCCCTGGGCATGATGGGCACGCGCCTGGGCATCATGGGCACACCCCTGGGCATCATGGGCACACCCCTGGGCATGTTGGGCACACGTCTGGGCATCATGGGCACACCCTTGGGCATGTTGGGCACGCACCTGGGCATCATGGGCACCCGCTTGGGCATCATGGGCACACCCCTGGGCATGTTGGGCACGCACCAGGGAATCATGGGCACCCACCTGGGCATCACGGGCACACCCCTGGGCATCATGGGCACACCCCTGGGCATGATGGGCACGCGCCTGGGCATCATGGGCACACCCCTGGGCATCATGGGCACACCCCTGGGCATGTTGGGCACGCACCTGGGCATCATGGGCACACGCCTGGGCATCATGGGCACACCCGTGGGCATGTTGGGCACGCACCAGGGCATCATGGGCACTCGCCTGGGCATCATGGGCACACGCCTGGGCATCATGGGCATACGCCTGGGCATCATGGGCACACCCCTGGGCATGTTGGGCACGCACCAGGGCATCATGGGCACCCGCTTGGGCATCATGGGCACACCCCTGGGCATGTTGGGCACGCACCAGGGAATCATGGGCACCCACCTGGGCATCATGGGCACACCCCTGGGCATCATGGGCACACCCCTGGGCATGATGGGCACGCGCCTGGGCATCATGGGCACACCCCTGGGCATGTTGGGCACGCACCTGGGCATCATGGGCACACGCTTGGGCATGATGGGCACACGCCTGGGCATCATGGGCACACCCCTAGGCATCATGGGCACACCCCTGGGCATGATGGGCACACGCATGGGCATCATGGGCACACGACTGGGCATCATGGGCACACCCCTGGGCATCCTGGGCACACGCCTGGGCATCATGGGCACACCCCTGGGCATGTTGGGCACGCAGCAGGGCATCATAGGCACACGCCTGGGCATCATGGACACACGCCTGGGCATCATGGGCACACCCCTGGGCATCATGGGCACACCCCTGGGCATGATGGGCACACGCCTGGGCATGATGGGCACACGCCTAGGCATCATGGGCACACCCCTGGGCATGTTGGGCACGCGCCTGGGCACACGCCTGGGCAAGATGGGCACACCCCTGGGCATGATGGGCACACCCCTGGGCATGATGGGCACACGCCTGGGCATGATGGACACACGCATGGGCATGATGGGCACACGCCTGAGCATGATGGGCACCCGCCTGGGCATCATGGGCACCCGCCTGGGCATCATGGGCACACCCATGGGCATGATGGGCACCTGCCTGGGCATCATGGGCACACGCCTGGGCATGATGGGCACACGCCTGGGCATCATGGACACACCCCTAGGCATGTTGGGCACGCACCTGGGCATTATGGGCACACGCCTGGGCATCATGGGCACACCCCTGGGCATCATGGGCACACCCCTGGGCATCATGGGCACACCCCTGGGCATGATGGGCACACGCCTAGGCATGATGGGCACACGCCTGGGCATCATGGGCACACCCCTAGGCATCATGGGCACACCCCTGGGCATGATGGGCACACGCATGGGCATCATGGGCACACGCCTGGGCATGATGGGCACACCCCTGGGCATGATGGGCACACGCCTGGGCATGATGGGCACACGCTTGGGCATCATGGGCACACCCCTGGGCATGTTGGGCACGCACCTAGGCATCATGGGCACACGCCTGGGCATGATGGGCACCCGCCTGGTCATCATGGGCACACCCCTGGGCATGATGGGCACAAGTCTGGGCATCATGGGCACACCTCTGGGCATGTTGGGCACGCACCAGGGCATCATAGGCACTCGCCTGGGCATCATGGACACACGCCTGGGCATCATGGGCACACCCCTGGGCATGATGGGCACACGCATGGGCATGATGGGCACACGCTTTGGCATCATGGGCACACCCCTGGGCATGTTGGGCACGCACCTGGGCATCATGGGCACACGCCTGGGCATCATGGGCACACCCCTGGGCAAGTTGGGCACGCACCAGGGCATCATGGGCACACGCCAGGGCATCATGGGCACACGCCTGGGCATCATGGGCACACCCCTGGGCATAATGGGCACACCCCTGGGCATGATGGGCACACGCCTGGGCATGATGGGCACACGCCTGGGCATCATGGGCACAACCCTGGGCATGATGGGCACACGCCTGGGCATGATGGGCACACGCCTGTGCATCATGGGCACACCCCTGGGCATGTTGGGCACGCGCCTGGGCATGATGGGCGCACGCCTGGGCATGATGGGCACACCCCTGGGCATGATGGGCACACCCCTGGGCATGATGGGCACACGCCTGGGCATGATGGGCACACGCCTGGGCATGATGGGCACACGCCTGAGCATGATGGGCACACGCCTGGGCATCATGGGCACACCTCTGGGCATGTTGGGCACGCACCTGGGCATCCTGGGCACTTGCCTGGGCATGATGGGCACCCGCCTGGGCATCATGGGCACACCCCTGGGCATGACGTGCACACGTCTGGGCATCATGGGCACACCCCTGGGCATGTTGGGCACGCACCAGGGCATCATGGGCACACCCGTCTGGGCATCATGGGCACACCCGTCTGGGCATCATGGGCACCCGCCTGGGCATCATGGGCACCTGCCTGGGCATCATGGGCACACGCCTGGGCATGATGGGCACACGCCTGGGCATCATGGGCACACCCCTGGGTATGATGGGCACACGCATGGGCATCATGGGCACACGCTTGGGCATCATGGGCTCACCCCTAGGCATGATGGGCACACGCCTGGGCATCATGGGCACACGCCTGGGCATCATGGGCACATCCCTGGGCATGTTGGGCACGCACCAGGGCATCCTAGGCACACGCCTGGGCATCATGGACACACGCCTGGGCATCATGGGCACACCCCTGGGCATCATGGGCAAACGCATGGGCATCATGGGCACACGCCTGGGCATCATGGGCACACCCCTGGGCATGTTGGGCACGCACCTGGGCATCATGGGCACACCCCTGGGCATCATGGGCACACCCCTGGGCATGATGGACACACGCCTGGGCATGATGGGCACACGTCTGGGCATCATGGGCACACCCTTGGGCATGTTGGGCACGCACCTGGGCATCATAGGCACACGCCTGGGCATGATGGGCACACGCCTGGGCATCATGGGCACACCCCTGGGCATCATGGGCACACTCCTGGGCATGGTGGGCACACGCCTGCGCATCATGGGCACCCCCCTGGGCATGTTGGGCACGCACCTGGGCATCATGGGCACACCCGTCTGGGCATCATGGGCACACCCGTCTGGGCATCATGGGCACCCGCCTAGGCATCATGGGCACACCCGTCTGGGTATCATGGGCACACCCGTCTGGGCATCATGGGCACCCGCCTGGGCATCATGGGCACCCGCCTGGGCATCATGGGCACCTGCCTGGGCATCATAGGCACACGCCTGGGCATGATGGGCACACTCCTGGGCAACATGGGCACACCCCTGGGCATGTTGGGCACGCACCTGGGCATTATGGGCACACGCTTGGGCATCATGGGCACACCCATGGGCATCATGGGCACACCCCTGGGCATCATGGCCACACCCCTGGGCATGATGTGCACCTGCCTGGGCATTATGGGCACACGCCTGGGCATCATGGGCACCTGCCTGGGCATTATGGGCACACGCCTGGGCATGATGGGCACACGCCTGGGCATCATGGGCACACCCCTAGGCATCATGGGCACACCCCTGGGTATGATGGGCACACGCATGGGCATCATGGGCACACGCCTGGGCATCATGGGCACACCCCTAGGCATGATGGGCACACGCCTGGGCATCATGGGCACACGCCTGGGCATCATGGGCACATCCCTGGGCATGTTGGGCACGCACCAGGGCATCCTAGGCACACGCCTGGGCATTATGGACACACGCCTGGGCATCATGGGCACACCCCTGGGCATCATGGGCACAGGCATGGGCATCATGGGCACACGCCTGGGCATCATGGGCACACCCCTGGGCATGTTGGGCACGCACCTGGGCATCATGGGCACACCCCTGGGCATCATGGGCACACCCCTGGGCATGATGGACACACGCCTGGGCATGATGGGCACACGTCTGGGCATCATGGGCACACCCTTGGGCATGTTGGGCACGCACCTGGGCATCACAGGCACACGCCTGGGCATGATGGGCACACGCCTGGGCATCATGGGCACACCCCTGGGCATCATGGGCACACGCCTGGGCATGATGGGCACACGCCTGCGCATCATGGGCACACCCCTGGGCATGTTGGGCACGCACCTGGGCATTATGGGCACACGCCTGGGCATCATGGGCACACCCCTGGGCATCATGGGCACACCCCTGGGCATCATGGGCACACCCCTGGGCATGATGGGCACACGCCTGGGCATGATGGGCACACGTCTGGGCATCATGGGCACACCCTTGGGCATGTTGGGCATGCACCTGGGCATCATAGGCACACGCCTGGGCATGATGGGCACACGCCTGGGCATCATGGGCACACCCCTGGGCATCATGGGCACACGCCTGGGCATGATGGGCACATGCCTGGCATCATGGGCACACCCCTGGGCATGTTGGGCACGCACCTGGGCATCATGGGCACACGCCTGGGCATCATGGGCACACCCGTGGGCATGTTGGGCACGCACCAGGGCATCATGGGCACTCGCCTGGGCATCATGGGCACACGCCTGGGCATCATGGGCATACGCCTGGGCATCATGGGCACACCCCTGGGCATGTTGGGCACGCACCAGGGCATCATGGGCACACGCCTGGGCATCATGGGCACACCCCTGGGCATGATGGGCACACGCATGGGCATCATGGGCACATGCATGGGCATCATGGGCACACCCCTGGGCATGTTGGGCACGCACCTGGGCATCATGGGCACCCGCTTGGGCATCATGGGCACACCCCTGGGCATGTTGGGCACGCACTAGGGAATCATGGGCACCCACCTGGGCATCATGGGCACACCCCTGGGCATCATGGGCACACCCCTGGGCATGATGGGCACGCGCCTGGGCATCATGGGCACACCCCTGGGCATCATGGGCACACCCCTGGGCATGTTGGGCACGCACCTGGGCATCATGGGCACACGCCTGGGCATCATGGGCACACCCGTGGGCATGTTGGGCACGCACCAGGGCATCATGGGCACTCGCCTGGGCATCATGGGCACACGCCTGGGCATCATGGGCATACGCCTGGGCATCATGGGCATACGCCTGGGCATCATGGGCACACCCCTGGGCATGTTGGGCACGCACCAGGGCATCATGGGCACCCGCTTGGGCATCATGGGCACACCCCTGGGCATGTTGGGCACGCACCAGGGAATCATGGGCACCCACCTGGGCATCATGGGCACACCCCTGGGCATCATGGGCACACCCCTGGGCGCATGGGCATCATGGGCACACCCCTGGGCATGTTGGGCACGCACCTGGGCATCATGGGCACCCGCTTGGGCATCATGGGCACACCCCAGGGCATGTTGGGCACGCACCAGGGAATCATGGGCACCCACCTTGGCATCATGGGCACACCCCTGGGCATCATGGGCACACCCCTGGGCATGATGGGCACGCGCCTGGGCATCATGGGCACACCCCTGGGCATCATGGCCACACCCCTGGGCATGTTGGGCACGCACCTGGGCATTATGGGCACACGCCTGGGCATCATGGGCACACCCGTGGGCATGTTGGGCACGCACCAGGGCATCATGGGCACACGCCTGGGCATCATGGGCATACGCCTGGGCATCATGGGCACACCCCTGGGCATGTTGGGCACGCACCAGGGCATCATGGGCACCCGCTTGGGCATCATGGGCACACCCCTGGGCATGTTGGGCACGCACCAGGGAATCATGGGCACCCACCTGGGCATCATGGGCACACCCCTGGGCATCATGGGCACACCCCTGGGCATGATGGGCACGCGCCTGGGCATCATGGGCACACCCCTGGGCATGTTGGGCACGCACCTGGGCATCATGGGCACACGCTTGGGCATCATGGGCACACGCCTGGGCATCATGGGCACACCCCTGGGCATCATGGGCACACGCCTGGGCATGATGGGCACACGCCTGGGCATGATGGGCACACGCCTGGGCATCATGGGCACACCCCTAGGCATCATGGGCACACCCCTGGGCATGATGGGCACACGCATGGGCATCATGGGCACACGACTGGGCATCATGGGCACACCCCTGGGCATCCTGGGCACACGCCTGGGCATCATGGGCACACCCCTGGGCATGTTGGGCACGCAGCAGGGCATCATAGGCACACGCCTGGGCATCATGGACACACGCCTGGGCATCATGGGCACACCCCTGGGCATCATGGACACACGCCTGGGCATCATGGACACACGCCTGGGCATCATGGGCACACCCCTGGGCATCATGGGCACACGCCTGGGCATCATGGGCACATCCCTGGGCATGATGGGCACACGCCTAGGCATCATGGGCACACGCCTGGGCATCATGGGCACACGCCTGGGCACACCCCTGGGCATGATGGGCACAGGCCTGGGCATCATGGGCACACCCCTGGGCATGATGGGCACACGCCTGGGCATCATGGGCACACGCCTGGGCATCATGGGAACACGCCTGGGCACACCCCTGGGCATGATGGGCACAGGCCTGGGCATCATGGGCACATGCCTGGGCATCATGGGCACACCCCTGGGCATGTTGGGCACACACCTGGGCATCATGGGCACACGCCTGGGCATCATGGGCACACCCCTGGGCATGTTGGGCACGTACTAGGGCATCATGGGCACACGCATGGGCATCATGGGCACACGCCTTGGCATCATGGGCACACGCCTGGGCATCGTGGGCACATCCCTGGGCATGATGGGCACACGCCTGGGCATGATGGGCACACGCCTGGGTATAATGGGCACACCCCTGGGCATGTTGGGCACGCACCTGGGCATCATGGGCACACCCCTGGGCATCATGGGAACACGCTTGGGCATGATAGGCACACGCCTGGGCATCATGGGCGCACGCTAGGGCATCATGGGCACACGCTTGGGCATCATGGGCACACCCCTGGGCATCATGGGCACTCCCCTAGGCATGATGGGTACACGCCGGGGCATCATGGGCACACCCCTGTGCATGTTGGGCACGCACCTGGGCATCATGGGCACATGCCTGGGCATGATGGGCACACGCCTGGGCATCATGGGCACACGCCTGGGAATGATGGGCACACGCTTGGGCATCATGGGCACACCCCTAGGCATGATGGGCAGACGCCTGGGCATCATGGGCACACCCCTGGGCAAAATGGGCACACCCCTGGGCATGATGGGCACACGCCTGGGCATGATGGGCACACGCCTGGGCATCATGGGCACAACCCTGGGCATGATGGGCACACGCCTGGGCATGATGGGCACACGCCTGTGCATCATGGGCACACCCCTGGGCATGTTGGGCACGCGCCTGGGCATGATGGGCACACGCCTGGGCATGATGGGCACACCCCTGGGCATGATGGGCACACGCCTGGGCATGATGGGCACACTCCTGGGCATGATGGGCACACGCCTGAGCATGATGGGCACACGCCTGGGCATCATGGGCACACCTCTGGGCATGTTGGGCACGCACCTGGGCATCATGGGCACTTGCCTGGGCATGATGGGCACCCGCCTGGGCATCATGGGCACACCCCTGGGCATGATGGGCACACGTCTGGGCATCATGGGCACACCCCTGGGCATGTTGGGCACGCACCAGGGCATCATGGGCACACCCGTCTGGGCATCATGGGCACCCGCCTGGGCATCATGGGCACCTGCCTGGGCATCATGGGCACACGCCTGGGCATGATGGGCACATGCCTGGGCATCTTGGGCACACCCCTGGGCATCATGGGCACACCCCTGGGTATGATGGGCACACGCATGGGCATCATGGGCACACGCCTGGGCATCATGGGCACACCCCTAGGCATGATGGGCACACGCCTGGGCATCATGGGCACACGCCTGGGCATCATGGGCACATCCCTGGGCATGTTGGGCACGCACCAGGGCATCCTAGGCACACGCCTGGGCATCATGGACACACGCCTGGGCATCATGGGCACACCCCTGGGCATCATGGCCACACGCATGGGCATCATGGGCACACGCCTGGGCATCATGGGCACACCCCTGGGCATGTTGGGCACGCACCTGGGCATCATGGGCACACCCCTGGGCATCATGGGCACACGCCTGGGCATGATGGGCACACGTCAGGGCATCATGGGCACACCCTTGGGCATGTTGGGCACGCACTTGGGCATCATAGGCACACGCCTGGGCATGATGGGCACACGCCTGGGCATCATGGGCACACCCCTGGGCATCATGGGCACACGCCTGGGCATGATGGGCACACGCCTGCGCATCATGGGCACACCCCTGGGCATGTTGGGCACGCACCTGGGCATCATGGGCACACCCGTCTGGGCATCATGGGCACACCCGTCTGGGCATCATGGGCACCCGCCTGGGCATCATGGGCACACCCGTCTGGGCATCATGGGCACACCCGTCTGGGCATCATGGGCACCCGCCTGGGCATCATGGGCACCCGCCTGGGCATCATGGGCACCTGCCTGGGCATCATGGGCACACGCCTGGGCATGATGGGCACACGCCTGGGCATCATGGGCACACCCCTGGGCATGTTGGGCACGCACCTGGGCAATATGGGCACACGCTTGGGCATCATGGGCACACCCATGGGCATCATGGGCACACCCCTGGGCATCATGGCCACACCCCTGGGCATGATGGGCACACGCCTGGGCATGATGGGCACACGCCTGGGCATGATGGGCACACGCCTGGGCATCATGGGCACACCCCTAGGCATCATGGGCACAGGCATCATGGGCACACCCCTGGGCATCATGGGCACACCCTTGGGCATGTTGGGCACGCACCTGGGCATCATAGGCACACGCCTGGGCATGATGGGCACACGCCTGGGCATCATGGGCACACCCCTGGGCATCATGGGCACACGCCTGGGCATGATGGGCACATGCCTGGGCATCATGGGCACACCCCTGGGCATGTTGGGCACGCACCTGGGCATCATGGGCACACGCCTGGGCAACATGGGCACACCCGTGGGCATGTTGGGCACGCACCAGGGCATCATGGGCACTCGCCTGGTCATCATGGGCACACGCCTGGGCATCATGGGCATACGCCTGGGCATCATGGGCACACCCCTGGGCATGTTGGGCACGCACCTGGGCATCATGGGCACCCGCTTGGGCATCATGGGCACACCCCTGGGCATGTTGGGCACGCACCAGGGAATCATGGGCACCCACCTGGGCATCATGGGCACACCCCTGGGCATCATGGGCACACCCCTGGGCATGATGGGCACGCGCCTGGGCATCATGGGCACACCCCTGGGCATCATGGGCACACCCCTGGGCATCATGGGCACACCCCTGGGCATGTTGGGCACGCACCTGGGCATCATGGGCACACGCCTGGGCATCATGGGCACACCCGTGGGCATGTTGGGCACGCACCAGGGCATCATGGGCACTCGCCTGGGCATCATGGGCACACGCCTGGGCATCATGGGCATACGCCTGGGCATCATGGGCACACCCCTGGGCATGTTGGGCACGCACCAGGGCATCATGGGCACCCGCTTGGGCATCATGGGCACACCCCTGGGCATGTTGGGCACGCACCAGGGAATCATGGGCACCCACCTAGGCATCATGGGCACACCCCTGGGCATCATGGGCACACCCCTGGGCGCATGGGCATCATGGGCACACCCCTGGGCATGTTGGGCACGCACCTGGGCATCATGGGCACCCGCTTGGGCATCATGGGCACACCCCAGGGCATGTTGGGCACGCACCAGGGAATCATGGGCACCCACCTGGGCATCATGGGCACACCCCTGGGCATCATGGGCACACCCCTGGGCATGATGGGCACGCGCCTGGGCATCATGGGCACACCCCTAGGCATCATGGCCACACCCCTGGGCATGTTGGGCACGCACCTGGGCATTATGGGCACACGCCTGGGCATCATGGGCACACCCGTGGGCATGTTGGGCACGCACCAGGGCATCATGGGCACACGCCTGGGCATCATGGGCATACGCCTGGGCATCATGGGCACACCCCTGGGCATGTTGGGCACGCACCAGGGCATCATGGGCACCCGCTTGGGCATCATGGGCACACCCCTGGGCATGTTGGGCACGCACCAGGGAATCATGGGCACCCACCTGGGCATCATGGGCACACCCCTGGGCATCATGGGCACACCCCTGGGCATGATGGGCACGCGCCTGGGCATCATGGGCACACCCCTGGGCATGTTGGGCACGCACCTGGGCATCATGGGCACACGCTTGGGCATCATGGGCACACGCCTGGGCATCATGGGCACACCCCTGGGCATCATGGGCACACGCCTGGGCATGATGGGCACACGCCTGGGCATGATGGGCACACGCCTGGGCATCATGGGCACACCCCTAGGCATCATGGGCACACCCCTGGGCATGATGGGCACACGCATGGGCATCATGGGCACACGACTGGGCATCATGGGCACACCCCTGGGCATCCTGGGCACACGCCTGGGCATCATGGGCACACCCCTGGGCATGTTGGGCACGCAGCAGGGCATCATAGGCACACGCCTGGGCATCATGGACACACGCCTGGGCATCATGGGCACACCCCTGTGCATCATGGACACACGCCTGGGCATCATGGACACACGCCTGGGCATCATGGGCACACCCCTGGGCATCATGGGCACACGCCTGGGCATCATGGGCACATCCCTGGGCATGATGGGCACACGCCTAGGCATCATGGGCACACGCCTGGGCATCATGGGCACACGCCTGGGCACACCCCTGGGCATGATGGGCACAGGCCTGGGCATCATGGGCACACCCCTGGGCATGATGGGCACACGCCTGGGCATCATGGGCACACGCCTGGGCATCATGGGAACACGCCTGGGCACACCCCTGGGCATGATGGGCACAGGCCTGGGCATCATGGGCACATGCCTGGGCATCATGGGCACACCCCTGGGCATGTTGGGCACACACCTGGGCATCATGGGCACACGCCTGGGCATCATGGGCACACCCCTGGGCATGTTGGGCACGTACTAGGGCATCATGGGCACACGCATGGGCATCATGGGCACACGCCTTGGCATCATGGGCACACGCCTGGGCATCGTGGGCACATCCCTGGGCATGATGGGCACACGCCTGGGCATGATGGGCACACGCCTGGGTATAATGGGCACACCCCTGGGCATGTTGGGCACGCACCTGGGCATCATGGGCACACCCCTGGGCATCATGGGAACACGCCTGGGCATGATAGGCACACGCCTGGGCATCATGGGCGCACGCTAGGGCATCATGGGCACACGCTTGGGCATCATGGGCACACCCCTGGGCATCATGGGCACTCCCCTAGGCATGATGGGTACACGCCGGGGCATCATGGGCACACCCCTGTGCATGTTGGGCACGCACCTGGGCATCATGGGCACATGCCTGGGCATGATGGGCACACGCCTGGGCATCATGGGCACACGCCTGGGAATGATGGGCACACGCTTGGGCATCATGGGCACACCCCTAGGCATGATGGGCAGACGCCTGGGCATCATGGGCACACCCCTGGGCATAATGGGCACACCCCTGGGCATGATGGGCACACGCCTGGGCATGATGGGCACACGCCTGGGCATCATGGGCACAACCCTGGGCATGATGGGCACACGCCTGGGCATGATGGGCACACGCCTGTGCATCATGGGCACACCCCTGGGCATGTTGGGCACGCGCCTGGGCATGATGGGCACACGCCTGAGCATGATGGGCACACCCCTGGGCATGATGGGCACACGCCTGGGCATGATGGGCACACGCCTGGGCATGATGGGCACACGCCTGAGCATGATGGGCACACGCCTGGGCATCATGGGCACACCTCTGGGCATGTTGGGCACGCACCTGGGCATCATGGGCACTTGCCTGGGCATGATGGGCACCCGCCTGGGCATCATGGGCACACCCCTGGGCATAATGGGCACACCCCTGGGCATGATGGGCACACGCCTGGGCATGATGGGCACACGCCCGGGCATCATGGGCACAACCCTGGGCATGATGGGCACACGCCTGGGCATGATGGGCACACGCCTGTGCATCATGGGCACACCCCTGGGCATGTTGGGCACGCGCCTGGGCATGATGGGCACACGCCTGGGCATGATGGGCACACCCCTGGGCATGATGGGCACACGCCTGGGCATGATGGGCACACCCCTGGGCATGATGGGCACACGCCTGGGCATGATGGGCACACGCCTGGGCATCATGGGCACAACCCTGGGCATGATGGGCACACGCCTGGGCATGATGGGCACACGCCTGTGCATCATGGGCACACGCCTGTGCATCATGGGCACACCCCTAGGCATGATGGGCACACGCCTGGGCATCATGGGCACACGCCTGGGCATCATGGGCACATCCCTGGGCATGTTGGGCACGCACCAGGGCATCCTAGGCACACGCCTGGGCATCATGGACACACGCCTGGGCATCATGGGCACACCCCTGGGCATCATGGGCACACGCATGGGCATCATGGGCACACGCCTGGGCATCATGGGCACACCCCTGGGCATGTTGGGCACGCACCTGGGCATCATGGGCACACCCCTGGGCATCATGGGCACACGCCTGGGCATGATGGGCACACGTCAGGGCATCATGGGCACACCCTTGGGCATGTTGGGCACGCACCTGGGCATCATAGGCACACGCCTGGGCATGATGGGCACACGCCTGGGCATCATGGGCACACCCCTGGGCATCATGGGCACACGCCTGGGCATGATGAGCACACGCCTGCGCATCATGGGCACACCCCTGGGCATGTTGGGCACGCACCTGGGCATCATGGGCACACCCGTCTGGGCATCATGGGCACACCCGTCTGGGCATCATGGGCACCCGCCTGGGCATCATGGGCACACCCGTCTGGGCATCATGGGCACACCCGTCTGGGCATCATGGGCACCCGCCTGGGCATCATGGGCACCCGCCTGGGCATCATGGGCACCTGCCTGGGCATCATGGGCACACGCCTGGGCATGATGGGCACACGCCTGGGCATCATGGGCACACCCCTGGGCATGTTGGGCACGCACCTGGGCATTATGGGCACACGCTTGGGCATCATGGGCACACCCATGGGCATCATGGGCACACCCCTGGGCATCATGGCAACACCCCTGGGCATGATGGGCACACGCCTGGGCATGATGGGCACACGCCTGGGCATCATGGGCACACCCCTAGGCATCATGGGCACAGGCATCATGGGCACACCCCTGGGCATCATGGGCACACCCTTGGGCATGTTGGGCACGCACCTGGGCATCATAGGCACACGCCTGGGCATGATGGGCACACGCCTGGGCATCATGGGCACACCCCTGGGCATCATGGGCACACGCCTGGGCATGATGGGCACATGCCTGGGCATCATGGGCACACCCCTGGGCATGTTGGGCACGCACCTGGGCATCATGGGCACACGCCTGGGCAACATGGGCACACCCGTGGGCATGTTGGGCACGCACCAGGGCATCATGGGCACTCGCCTGGGCATCATGGGCACACGCCTGGGCATCATGGGCACACGCCTGGGCATCATGGGCACACCCCTGGGCATGTTGGGCACGCACCAGGGCATCATGGGCACACGCCTGGGCATCATGGGCACACGCCTGGGCTTCATGGGCACACGCCTGGGCTTCATGGGCACACCCCTGGGCATGATGGGCACACGCATGGGCATCATGGGCACATGCCTGGGCATCATGGGCACACCCCTGGGCATGTTGGGCACGCACCTGGGCATGTTGGGCACGCACCAGGGCATCATGGGCACACCCCTGGGCATGTTGGGCATGCACCTGTGCATCATGGGCACACGCCTGGGCATCATGGGCACACCCGTGGGCATGTTGGGCACGCACCAGGGCATCATAAGCACTCGCCTGGGCATCATGGGCACACGCCTGGGCACACCCCTAGGCATGATGGGCACAGGCCTGGGCATCATGGGCACACGCCTGGGCATCATGGGCACACCCCTGGGCATGATGGGCACACGCCTGGGCATGATGGGCACACGCCTGGGCATCATGGGCACACCCTAGGCATCATGGGCACACCCCTGGGCATGATGGGCACACGAATGGGCATCATGGGCACACGCCTGGGCATCATGGGCACACCCCTGGGCATGATGGGCACACGCCTAGGCATCATGGGCACACGCCTGGGCATCATGGGCACATCCCTGGGCATGTTGGGCACGCACCAGGGCATCCTAGGCACACGCCTGGGCATCATGGACACACGCCTGGGCATCATGGGCACACCCCTGGGCATCATGGGCACACGCATGGGCATCATGGGCACACGCCTGGGCATCATGGGCACACCCTTGGGCATGTTGGGCACGCACCTGGGCATCATGGGCACACGCTTGGGCATCATGGGCACACCCGTGGGCATGTTGGGCACGCACCAGGGCATCATGGGCACTCGCCTGGGCATCATGGGCACACGCCTGGGCATCATGGGCATACGCCTGGGCATCATGGGCACACCCCTGGGCATGTTGGGCACGCACCAGGGCATCATGGGCACACGCCTGGGCTTCATGGGCACACCCCTGGGCATGATGGGCACACCCCTGGGCATGATGGGCACACGAATGGGCATCATGGGCACACGCCTGGGCATCATGGGCACACCCCTGGGCATGATGGGCACACGCCTGGGCATCATGGGCACACGCCTGGGCATCATGGGCACATCCCTGGGCATGTTGGGCACGCACCAGGGCATCCTAGGCACACGCCTGGGCATCATGGACACACGCCTGGGCATCATGGGCACACCCCTGGGCATCATGGGCACACGCATGGGCATCATGGGCACACGCCTGGGCATCATGGGCACACCCCTGGGCATGTTGGGCACGCACCTGGGCATCATGGGCACACGCTTGGGCATCATGGGCACACCCGTGGGCATGTTGGGCACGCACCAGGGCATCATGGGCACTCGCCTGGGCTTCATGGGCACACGCCTGGGCATCATGGGCATACGCCTGGGCATCATGGGCACACCCCTGGGCATGTTGGGCACGCACCAGGGCATCATGGGCACACGCCTGGGCTTCATGGGCACATCCCTGGGCATGTTGGGCACGCACCAGGGCATCCTAGGCACACGCCTGGGCATCATGGACACACGCTTGGGCATCATGGGCACACCCCTGGGCATCATGGGCACACGCATGGGCATCATGGGCACACGCCTGGGCATCATGGGCACACCCCTGGGCATGTTGGGCACGCACCTGGGCATCATGGGCACACGCTTGGGCATCATGGGCACACCCGTGGGCATGTTGGGCACGCACCAGGGCATCATGGGCACACCCGTGGGCATGTTGGGCACGCTTGGGCATCATGGGCACACCCGTGGGCATGTTGGGCACGCACCAGGGCATCATGGGCACTCGCCTGGGCATCATGGGCACACGCCTGGGCATCATGGGCATACGCCTGGGCATCATGGGCACACCCGTGGGCATGTTGGGCACGCACCAGGGCATCATGGGCACTCGCCTGGGCATCATGGGCACACGCCTGGGCATCATGGGCATACGCCTGGGCATCATGGGCACACCCCTGGGCATGTTGGGCACGCACCAGGGCATCATGGGCACACGCCTGGGCTTCATGGGCACACCCCTGGGCATCGTGGGCACACGCCTGGGCATCATGGGCACACCCCTAGGCATCATGGGCACACCTCTGGGCATGATGGGCACACGCATGGGCATCATGGGCACACGACTGGGCATCATGGGCACACCCCTGGGCATCCTGGGCACACGCCTGGGCATCATGGGCACACCCCTGGGCATGTTGGGCACGCAGCAGGGCATCATAGGCACACGCCTGGGCATCATGGACACACGCCTGGGCATCATGGGCACACCCCTGGGCATCATGGGCACACCCCTGGGCATGATGGGCACACGCCTGGGCATGATGGGCACACGCCTGGGCATGATGGGCACACGCCTGGGCATCATGGGCACACCCCTGGGCATGTTGGGCACGCGCCTGGGCACACGCCTGGGCATGATGGGCACACCCCTGGGCATGATGGGCACACCCCTGGGCATGATGGGCACACGCCTGGGCATGATGGGCACACGCATGGGCATGATGGGCACACGCCTGAGCATGATGGGCACCCGCCTGGGCATCATGGGTACACCCCTGGGCATCATGGGCACACCCCTGGGCATGATGGGCACACGCCTGGGCATGATGGGCACACGCCTGGGCATGATGGGCACACGCCTGGGCATGATGGGCACACGCCTGGGCATCATGGGCACACACCTGGGCATCATGGGCACCCGCCTGGGCATCATGGGCACACCCCTGGGCATGTTGGGCACGCACCAGGGCATCATGGGCACCTGCCTGGGCATCATGGGCACACGCCTGGGCATGATGGGCACACGCCTGGGCATCATGGACACACCCCTAGGCATGTTGGGCACGCACCTGGGCATTATGGGCACACGCCTGGGCATCATGGGCACACCCCTGGGCATCATGGTTACACCCCTGGGCATCATGGGCACACCCCTGGGCATGATGGGCACACGCCTGGGCATGATGGGCACACGCCTGGGCATCATGGGCACACCCCTAGGCATCATGGGCACACCCCTGGGCATGATGGGTACACGCATGGGCATCATGGGCACACGCCTGGGCATGATGGGCACACCCCTGGGCATGATGGGCACACGCCTGGGCATGATGGGCACACGCCTGGGCATCATGGGCACACCCCTGGGCATGTTGGTCACGCACCTGGGCATCATGGGCACACGCCTGGGCATGATGCGCACCCGCCTGGGCATCATGGGCACACCCCTGGGCATGATGGGCACAAGTCTGGGCATCATGGGCACACCTCTGGGCATGTTGGGCACGCACCAGGGCATCATAGGCACACGCCTGGGCATCATGGACACACGCCTGGGCATCATGGGCACACCCCTGGGCATGATGGGCACACGCATGGGCATGATGGGCACACGCTTGGGCATCATGGGCACACCCCTGGGCATGTTGGGCACGCACCTGGGCATCATGGGCACACGCCTGGGCATCATGGGCACACCCCTGGGCAAGTTGGGCACGCACCAGGGCATCATGGGCACACGCCAGGGCATCATGGGCACACGCCTGGGCATCATGGGCACACCCCTGGGCATAATGGGCACACCCCTGGGCATGATGGGCACACGCCTGGGCATGATGGGCACACGCCTGGGCATCATGGGCACAACCCTGGGCATGATGGGCACACGCCTGGGCATGATGGGCACACGCCTGTGCATCATGGGCACACCCCTGGGCATGTTGGGCACGCGCCTGGGCATGATGGGCACACGCCTGGGCATGATGGGCACACCCCTGGGCATGATGGGCACACCCCTGGGCATGATGGGCACACGCCTGGGCATGATGGGCACACGCCTAAGCATGATGGGCACACGCCTGGGCATCATGGGCACACCTCTGGGCATGTTGGGCACGCACCTGGGCATCATGGGCACTTGCCTGGGCATGATGGGCACCCGCCTGGGCATCATGGGCACACGCCTGGGCATCATGGGCACACGCCTGGGCATCATGGGCACACCCCTAGGCATCATGGGCACACCCCTGGGCATGATGGGCACACGCCTAAGCATGATGGGCACACGCCTGGGCATCATGGGCACACCTCTGGGCATGTTGGGCACGCACCTGGGCATCATGGGCACTTGCCTGGGCATGATGGGCACACGCCTGGGCATGATGGGCACACGCCTGGGCATCATGGGCACACCCCTAGGCATCATGGGCACACCCCTGGGCATGATGGGTACACGCATGGGCATCATGGGCACACGCCTGGGCATGATGGGCACACCCCTGGGCATGATGGGCACACGCCTGGGCATGATGGGCACACGCCTGGGCATCATGGGCACACCCCTGGGCATGTTGGGCACGCACCTGGGCATCATGGGCACACGCCTGGGCATGATGCGCACCCGCCTGGGCATCAAGGGCACACCCCTGGGCATGATGGGCACAAGTCTGGGCATCATGGGCACACCTCTGGGCATGTTGGGCACGCACCAGGGCATCATAGGCACACGCCTGGGCATCATGGACACACGCCTGGGCATCATGGGCACACCCCTGGGCATGATGGGCACACGCATGGGCATGATGGGCACACGCTTGGGCATCATGGGCACACCCCTGGGCATGTTGGGCACGCACCTGGGCATCATGGGCACACGCCTGGGCATCATGGGCACACCCCTGGGCAAGTTGGGCACGCACCAGAGCATCATGGGCACACGCCAGGGCATCATGGGCACACGCCTGGGCATCATGGGCACACCCCTGGGCATAATGGGCACACCCCTGGGCATGATGGGCACACGCCTGGGCATGATGGGCACACGCCTGGGCATCATGGGCACAACCCTGGGCATGATGGGCACACGCCTGGGCATGATGGGCACACGCCTGTGCATCATGGGCACACCCCTGGGCATGTTGGGCACGCGCCTGGGCATGATGGGCACACGCCTGGGCATGATGGGCACACCCCTGGGCATGATGGGCACACCCCTGGGCATGATGGGCACACGCCTGGGCATGATGGGCACACGCCTGGGCATGATGGGCACACGCCTAAGCATGATGGGCACACGCCTGGGCATCATGGGCACACCTCTGGGCATGTTGGGCACGCACCTGGGCATCATGGGCACTTGCCTGGGCATGATGGGCACCCGCCTGGGTATCATGGGCACACCCCTGGGCATGATGGGCACACGTCTGGGCATCATGGGCACACCCCTGGGCATGTTGGGCACGCACCAGGGCATCATGGGCACACCCGTCTGGGCATCATGGGCACACCCGTCTGGGCATCATGGGCACCCGCCTGGGCATCATGGGCACCTGCCTGGGCATCATGGGCACACGCCTGGGCATGATGGGCACACGCCTGGGCATCATGGGCTCACCCCTGGGCATGTTGGCACGCACCTGGGCAATATGGGCACACGCTTGGGCATCATGGGCACACCCATGGGCATCATGGGCACACCCCTGGGCATCATGGCCACACCCCTGGGCATGATGGGCACACGCCTGGGCATGATGGGCACACGCCTGGGCATCATGGGCACACCCCTAGGCATCATGGGCACACCCCTGGGTATGATGGGCACACGCATGGGCATCATGGGCACACGCCTGGGCATCATGGGCACACCCCTAGATATGATGGGCACACGCCTGGGCATCATGGGCACACGCCTGGGCATCATGGGCACATCCCTGGGCATGTTGGGCACGCACCAGGGCATCCTAGGCACACGCCTGGGCATCATGGACACACGCCTGGGCATCATGGGCACACCCCTGGGCATCATGGGCACACGCATGGGCATCATGGGCACACCCCTGGGCATCATGGGCACACCCCTGGGCATGTTGGGCACGCACCTGGGCATCATGGGCACACCCCTGGGCATCATGGGCACACCCCTGGGCATGATGGACACACGCCTGGGCATGATGGGCACACGTCTGGGCATCATGGGCACACCCTTGGGCATGTTGGGCACGCACCTGGGCATGATGGGCACACGCCTGGGCATCATGGGCACACCCCTGGGCATCATGGGCACACGCCTGGGCATGATGGGCACACGCCTGCGCATCATGGGCACACCCCTGGGCATGTTGGGCACGCACCTGGGCATTATGGGCACACGCCTGGGCATCATGGGCACACCCCTGGGCATCATGGGCACACCCCTGGGCATCATGGGCACACCCCTCGGCATGATGGGCACACGCCTGGGCATGATGGGCACACGCCTGGGCATCATGGACACACCCCTAGGCATCATGGGCACACCCCTGGGTATGATGGGCACACGCATGGGCATCATGGGCACACGCCTGGGCATCATGGGCACACCCCTGGGCATGATGGGCACACGCCTGGGCATGATGGGCACACGCCTGGGCATCATGGGCACATCCCTGGGCATGTTGGGCACGCACCAGGGCATCCTAGGCACACGCCTGGGCATCATGGACACACGCCTGGGCGTCATGGGCACACCCCTGGGCATCATGGGCACACGCATGGGCATCATGGGCACACGCCTGGGCATCATGGGCACACCCATGGGCATCTTGGGCACACCCCTGGGCATCATGGGCACACCCCTGGGTATGATGGGCACACGCCTGGGCATGATGGGCACACGCCTGGGCATCATGGGCACACCCCTAGGCATCATGGGCACACCCCTGGGCATGATGGGCACGCACCTGGGCATCATGGGCACCCGCTTGGGCATCATGGGCACACCCCTGGGCATGTTGGGCACGCACCAGGGAATCATGGGCACCCGCCTGGGCATCATGGGCACACCCCTGGGCATCATGGGCACACCCCTGGGCATGATGGGCACGCGCCTGGGCATCATGGGCACACCCCTGGGCATGTTGGGCACGCACCTGGGCATCATGGGCACACGCCTGGGCATTATGGGCACACGCCTGGGCATCATGGGCACACGCCTGGGCATCATGGGCACACGCCTGGGCATCATGGGCACACCCCTGGGCATGATGGGCACACGCCTGGGCATCATGGGCACACGCCTGGGCATCATGGGCACACGCCTGGGCACACCCCTGGGCATGATGGGCACAGGCCTGGGCATCATGGGCACATGCCTGGGCATCATGGGCACACCCCTGGGCATGTTGGGCACACACCTGGGCATCATGGGCACACGCCTGGGCATCATGGGCACACCTCTGGGCATGTTGGGCACGTACTAGGGCATCATGGGCACACGCATGGGCATCATGGGCACACGCCTTGGCATCATGGGCACACGCCTGGGCATCGTGGGCACATCCCTGGGCATGATGGGCACACGCCTGGGCATGATGGGCACACGCCTGGGTATAATGGGCACACCCCTGGGCATGTTGGGCACGCACCTGGGCATCATGGGCACACCCCTGGGCATCATGGGCACACGCCTGGGCATGATGGGCACACGCCTGGGCATCATGGGCGCACGCTAGGGCATCATGGGCGCACGCTAGGGCATCATGGGCACACGCTTGGGCATCATGGGCACACCCCTGGGCATCATGGGCACACGCCTGGGCATGATGCGCACCCGCCTGGGCATCAAGGGCACACCCCTGGGCATGATGGGCACAAGTCTGGGCATCATGGGCACACCTCTGGGCATGTTGGGCACGCACCAGGGCATCATAGGCACACGCCTGGGCATCATGGACACACGCCTGGGCATCATGGGCACACCCCTGGGCATGATGGGCACACGCATGGGCATGATGGGCACACGCTTGGGCATCATGGGCACACCCCTGGGCATGTTGGGCACGCACCTGGGCATCATGGGCACACGCCTGGGCATCATGGGCACACCCCTGGGCAAGTTGGGCACGCACCAGAGCATCATGGGCACACGCCAGGGCATCATGGGCACACGCCTGGGCATCATGGGCACACCCCTGGGCACACCCCTGGGCATGATGGGCACACGCCTGGGCATGATGGGCACACGCCTGGGCATCATGGGCACAACCCTGGGCATGATGGGCACACGCCTGGGCATGATGGGCACACGCCTGTGCATCATGGGCACACCCCTGGGCATGTTGGGCACGCGCCTGGGCATGATGGGCACACGCCTGGGCATGATGGGCACACCCCTGGGCATGATGGGCACACCCCTGGGCATGATGGGCACACGCCTGGGCATGATGGGCACACGCCTGGGCATGATGGGCACACGCCTAAGCATGATGGGCACACGCCTGGGCATCATGGGCACACCTCTGGGCATGTTGGGCACGCACCTGGGCATCATGGGCACTTGCCTGGGCATGATGGGCACCCGCCTGGGTATCATGGGCACACCCCTGGGCATGATGGGCACACGTCTGGGCATCATGGGCACACCCCTGGGCATGTTGGGCACGCACCAGGGCATCATGGGCACACCCGTCTGGGCATCATGGGCACACCCGTCTGGGCATCATGGGCACCCGCCTGGGCATCATGGGCACCTGCCTGGGCATCATGGGCACACGCCTGGGCATGATGGGCACACGCCTGGGCATCATGGGCTCACCCCTGGGCATGTTGGCACGCACCTGGGCAATATGGGCACACGCTTGGGCATCATGGGCACACCCATGGGCATCATGGGCACACCCCTTGGCATCATGGCCACACCCCTGGGCATGATGGGCACACGCCTGGGCATGATGGGCACACGCCTGGGCATCATGGGCACACCCCTAGGCATCATGGGCACACCCCTGGGTATGATGGGCACACGCATGGGCATCATGGGCACACGCCTGGGCATCATGGGCACACCCCTAGATATGATGGGCACACGCCTGGGCATCATGGGCACACGCCTGGGCATCATGGGCACATCCCTGGGCATGTTGGGCACGCACCAGGGCATCCTAGGCACACGCCTGGGCATCATGGACACACGCCTGGGCATCATGGGCACACCCCTGGGCATCATGGGCACACGCATGGGCATCATGGGCACACCCCTGGGCATCATGGGCACACCCCTGGGCATGTTGGGCACGCACCTGGGCATCATGGGCACACCCCTGGGCATCATGGGCACACCCCTGGGCATGATGGACACACGCCTGGGCATGATGGGCACACGTCTGGGCATCATGGGCACACCCTTGGGCATGTTGGGCACGCACCTGGGCATGATGGGCACACGCCTGGGCATCATGGGCACACCCCTGGGCATCATGGGCACACGCCTGGGCATGATGGGCACACGCCTGCGCATCATGGGCACACCCCTGGGCATGTTGGGCACGCACCTGGGCATTATGGGCACACGCCTGGGCATCATGGGCACACCCCTGGGCATCATGGGCACACCCCTGGGCATCATGGGCACACCCCTCGGCATGATGGGCACACGCCTGGGCATGATGGGCACACGCCTGGGCATCATGGACACACCCCTAGGCATCATGGGCACACCCCTGGGTATGATGGGCACACGCATGGGCATCATGGGCACACGCCTGGGCATCATGGGCACACCCCTGGGCATGATGGGCACACGCCTGGGCATGATGGGCACACGCCTGGGCATCATGGGCACATCCCTGGGCATGTTGGGCACGCACCAGGGCATCCTAGGCACACGCCTGGGCATCATGGACACACGCCTGGGCGTCATGGGCACACCCCTGGGCATCATGGGCACACGCATGGGCATCATGGGCACACGCCTGGGCATCATGGGCACACCCATGGGCATCTTGGGCACACCCCTGGGCATCATGGGCACACCCCTGGGTATGATGGGCACACGCCTGGGCATGATGGGCACACGCCTGGGCATCATGGGCACACCCCTAGGCATCATGGGCACACCCCTGGGCATGATGGGCACGCACCTGGGCATCATGGGCACCCGCTTGGGCATCATGGGCACACCCCTGGGCATGTTGGGCACGCACCAGGGAATCATGGGCACCCGCCTGGGCATCATGGGCACACCCCTGGGCATCATGGGCACACCCCTGGGCATGATGGGCACGCGCCTGGGCATCATGGGCACACCCCTGGGCATGTTGGGCACGCACCTGGGCATCATGGGCACACGCCTGGGCATTATGGGCACACGCCTGGGCATCATGGGCACACGCCTGGGCATCATGGGCACACGCCTGGGCATCATGGGCACACCCCTGGGCATGATGGGCACACGCCTGGGCGTCATGGGCACACGCCTGGGCATCATGGGCACACGCCTGGGCACACCCCTGGGCATGATGGGCACAGGCCTGGGCATCATGGGCACATGCCTGGGCATCATGGGCACACCCCTGGGCATGTTGGGCACACACCTGGGCATCATGGGCACACGCCTGGGCATCATGGGCACACCTCTGGGCATGTTGGGCACGTACTAGGGCATCATGGGCACACGCATGGGCATCATGGGCACACGCCTTGGCATCATGGGCACACGCCTGGGCATCGTGGGCACATCCCTGGGCATGATGGGCACACGCCTGGGCATGATGGGCACACGCCTGGGTATAATGGGCACACCCCTGGGCATGTTGGGCACGCACCTGGGCATCATGGGCACACCCCTGGGCATCATGGGCACACGCCTGGGCATGATGGGCACACGCCTGGGCATCATGGGCGCACGCTAGGGCATCATGGGCACACGCTTGGGCATCATGGGCACACCCCTGGGCATCATGGGCACTCCCCTAGGCATGATGGGTACACGCCTGGGCATCATGGGCACACCCCTGCGCATGTTGGGCACGCACCTGGGCATCATGGGCACACGCCTGGGAATGATGGGCACACACTTGGGCATCATGGGCACACCCCTAGGCATGATGGGCAGACGCCTGGGCATCATGGGCACACGCCTAGGCATCATGGGCCCACCCCTGGGCATGTTGGGCACGCACTAGGGCATCATGGGCACACGCATGGGCATCATGGGCACACGCCTGGGCATCATGGGCACTCGCCTGGGCATCATGGGCACACCCCTGGGCATGATGGGCACACGCCTGGGCATCATGGGCACACGCCTGGGCATCATGGGCACACGCCTGGGCATCATGGGCACACGCCTGGGCATCATGGGCACACGCCTGGGCATCATGGGCACACGCCTGGGCATCATGGGCACACGCCTGGGCATCATGGGCACACGCCTGGGCATCATGGGCACACGCCTGGGCATCATGGGCACACCCCTGGGCAAGTTGGGCACGCACCTGGGCATCATGGGCACACGCCTGGGCATCATGTGCACATCCTTGGGCATGTTTGGCACGCACCAGGGCATCATGGGCACACGCCTGGGCATCATGGGCACACCCCTGGGCATCATGGGCACACCCCTGGGCATGATGGGCACACGCCTGGGCATCAAGGGCACACGCCTGGGAATCATGGGCACACCCCTGGGCATGTTGGGCACGCACCAGGGCATCATGGGCACACGCCTGGGCATCATGGGCACACGCCTGGGCTTCATGGGCACACCCCTGGGCATGATGGGCACACGCATGGGCATCATGGGCACACGCCTGGGCATCATGGGCACACCCCTGGGCATGTTGGGCACGCACCTGGGCATCATGGGCACCCGCCTGGGCATCATGGGCACACCCCTGGGCCTGTTGGGCACGCACCAGGGCATCATGGGCACCTGCCTGGGCATCATGGGCACCCGCCTGGGCATCATGGGCACACCCCTGGGCATCATGGGCACACCCCTGGGCAAGATGGGCACACGCCTGGGCATGATGGGCACACGCCTGGGCATCATGGGCACACCCCTGGGCATGTTGGGCACGCACCTGGGCATTATGGGCACACGCCTGGGCATCATGGGCACTCGCCTGGGCATCATGGGCACACCCCTGGGCATGATGGGCACACGCCTGGGCATCATGGGCACACGCCTGGGCATCATGGGCACACCCCTGGGCATGTTGGGCACGCACCTGGGCATCATGGGCACACGCCTGGGCATCATGTGCACATCCTTGGGCATGTTTGGCACGCACCAGGGCATCATGGGCACACGCCTGGGCATCATGGGCACACCCCTGGGCATGTTGGGCACGCACCTGGGCATCATGGGCACACGCCTGGGCATCATGGGCACACCCCTGGGCATGTTGGGCACGCACCAAGGCATCGTGGGCACACCCCTGGGCATGTTGGGCACGCACCAGGGCATCATGGGCACACGCTTGGGCATCATGGGCACACGCCTGGGCTTCATGGGCACACCCCTGGGCATGATGGGCACACGCATGGGCATCATGGGCACACGCCTGGGCATCATGGGCACACCCCTGGGCATGTTGGGCACGCACCTGGGCATCATGGGCACCCGCCTGGGCATCATGGGCACACCCCTGGGCCTGTTGGGCACGCACCAGGGCATCATGGGCACCTGCCTGGGCATCATGGGCACCCGCCTGGGCATCATGGGCACACCCCTGGGCATCATGGGCACACCCCTGGGCATGATGGGCACACGCCTGGGCATGATGGGCACACGCCTGGGCATCATGGGCACACCCTAGGCATCATGGGCACACCCCTGGGCATGATGGGCACACGAATGGGCATCATGGGCACACGCCTGGGCATCATGGGCACACCCCTGGGCATGATGGGCACACGCCTGGGCATCATGGGCACACGCCTGGGCATCATGGGCACATCCCTGGGCATGTTGGGCACGCACCAGGGCATCCTAGGCACACGCCTGGGCATCATGGACACACGCCTGGGCATCATGGGCACACCCCTGGGCATCATGGGCACACGCATGGGCATCATGGGCACACCCCTGGGCATGTTGGGCACGCACCTGGGCATCATGGGCACACGCCTGGGCATCATGGGCACACCCTTGGGCATCATGGGCACACCCCTGGGCATGTTGGGCACGCACCTGAGCATCATGGGCACACGCCTGGGCATCATGGGCACACCCCTGGGCATGTTGGGCACGCACCAAGGCATCATGGGCACACCCCTGGGCATGTTGGGCACGCACCAGGGCATCATGGGCACACGCTTGGGCATCATGGGCACACGCCTGGGCTTCATGGGCACACCCCTGGGCATGATGGGCACACGCATGGGCATCATGGGCACACGCCTGGGCATCATGGGCACACGCCTGGGCATCATGCGCACATCCTTGGGCATGTTGGGCACGCACCAGGGCATCATGGGCACACGCCTGGGCATCATGGGCACACCCCTGGGCATCATGGGCACACCCCTGGGCATGTTGGGCACGCACCTGGGCATTATGGGCACACGCTTGGGCATCATGGGCACACCCATGGGCATCATGGGCACACCCCTGGGCATCATGGCCACACCCCTGGGCATGATGGGCACACGCCTGGGCATCATGGGCACACCCCTAGGCATCATGGGCACACCCCTGGGTATGATGGGCACACGCATGGGCATCATGGGCACACGCCTGGGCATCATGGGCACACCCCTAGGCATGATGGGCACACGCCTGGGCATCATGGGCACACGCCTGGGCATCATGGGCACATCCCTGGGCATGTTGGGCACGCACCAGGGCATCCTAGGCACACGCCTGGGCATCATGGACACACGCCTGGGCATCATGGGCACACCCCTGGGCATCATGGGCACACGCCTGGGCATCATGGGCACACCCCTGGGCATGTTGGGCACGCACCTGGGCATCATGGGCACACCCCTGGGCATGTTGGGCACACCCATGGGCATCATGGGCACACCCCTGGGCATCATGGCCACACCCCTGGGCATGATGGGCACACGCCTGGGCATGATGGGCACACGCCTGGGCATCATGGGCACACCCCTAGGCATCATGGGCACACCCCTGGGTATGATGGGCACACGCATGGGCATCATGGGCACACGCCTGGGCATCATGGGCACACCCCTAGGCATGATGGGCACACGCCTGGGCATCATGGGCACACGCCTGGGCATCATGGGCACATCCCAGGGCATCCTAGGCACACGCCTGGGCATCATGGACACACGCCTGGGCATCATGGGCACACCCCTGGGCATCATAGGCACACGCATGGGCATCATGGGCACACGCCTGGGCATCATGGGCACACCCCTGGGCATGTTGGGCACGCACCTGGGCATCATGGGCACACCCCTGGGCATCATGGGCACACCCCTGGGCATGATGGACACACGCCTGGGCATGATGGGCACACGTCTGGGCATCATGGGCACACCCTTGGGCATGTTGGGCACGCACCTGGGCATCATAGGCACACGCCTGGGCATGATGGGCACACGCCTGGGCATCATGGGCACACCCCTGGGCATCATGGGCACACGCCTGCGCATGATGGGCACACGCCTGCGCATCATGGGCACACCCCTGGGCATGTTGGGCACGCACCTGGGCATTATGGGCACACGCCTGGGCATCATGGGCACACCCCTGGGCATCATGGGCACACCCCTGGGCATCATGGGCACACCCCTGGGCATGATGGGCACACGCCTGCGCATCATGGGCACACCCCTGGGCATGTTGGGCACGCACCTGGGCATTATGGGCACACGCCTGGGCATCATGGGCACACCCATGGGCATCATGGGCACACCCCTGGGCATCATGGCCACACCCCTGGGCATGATGGGCACACCCCTGGGCATGATGGGCACACGCCTGGGCATCATGGGCACACCCCTGGGCATCATGGGCACACCCCTGGGCATCATGGGCACACCCCTGGGCATGATGGGCACCCGCCTGGGCATGATGGGCACACGCCTGGGCATCATGGACACACCCCTAGGCATCATGGGCACACCCCTGGGCATGATGGGCACATGCCTGGGCATCATGGGCACACCCCTGGGCATAATGGGCACGCGCCTGGGCACACGCCTGGGCATGATGGGCACACCCCTGGGCATGATGGGCACACGCCTGGGCATGATGGGCACACGCATGGGCATGATGGGCACACGCCTGAGCATGATGGGCACCCGCCTGGGCATCATGGGCACACCCCTGGGCATCATGGGCACACCCCTGGGCATGATGGGCACACGCCTGGGCATGATGGGCACACGCCTGGGCATGATGGGCACACGCCTGGGCATCATGGGCACACCCCTGGGTATCATGGGCACCCGCCTGGGCATCATGGGCACACCCCTGGGCATGTTGGGCACGCACCAGGGCATCATGGGCACCTGCCTGGGCATCATGGGCACACGCCTGGGCATGATGGGCACACGCCTGGGCATCATGGACACACCCCTAGGCATGTTGGGCACGCACCTAGGCATTATGGGCACACGCCTGGGCATCATGGGCACACCCCTGGGCATCATGGGCACACCCCTGGGCATCATGGGCACACCCCTGGGCATGATGGGCACACGCCTGGGCATGATGGGCACACGCCTGGGCATCATGGGCACACCCCTAGGCATCATGGGCACACCCCTTGGCATGATGGGCACACGCATGGGCATCATGGGCACACGCCTGGGCATGATGGGCACACCCCTGGGCATGATGGGCACACGCCTGGGCATGATGGGCACACGCCTGGGCATCATGGGCACACCCCTGGGCATGTTGGGCACGCACCTGGGCATCATGGGCACACGCCTGGGCATGATGGGCACCCGCCTGGGCATCATGGGCACACCCCTGGGCATGATGGGCACAAGTCTGGGCATCATGGGCACACCTCTGGGCATGTTGGGCACGCACCAGGGCATCATAGGCACACGCCTGGGCATCATGGACACACGCCTGGGCATCATGGGCACACCCCTGGGCATGATGGGCACACGCATGGGCATGATGGGCACACGCTTGGGCATCATGGGCACACCCCTGGGCATGTTGGGCACGCACCTGGGCATCATGGGCACACGCCTGGGCATCATGGGCACACCCCTGGGCAAGTTGGGCACGCACCAGGGCATCATGGGCACACGCCAGGGCATCATGGGCACACGCCTGGGCATCATGGGCACACCCCTGGGCATAATGGGCACACCCCTGGGCATGATGGGCACACGCCTGGGCATGATGGGCACACGCCTGGGCATCATGGGCACAACCCTGGGCATGATGGGCACACGCCTGGGCATGATGGGCACACGCCTGTGCATCATGGGCACACCCCTGGGCATGTTGGGCACGCGCCTGGGCATGATGGGCACACGCCTGGGCATGATGGGCACACACCTGGGCATGATGGGCACACCCTTGGGCATGATGGGCACACGCCTGGGCATGATGGGCACACGCCTGAGCATGATGGGCACACGCCTGGGCATCATGGGCACACCTCTGGGCATGTTGGGCACGCACCTGGGCATCATGGGCACTTGCCTGGGCATCATGGGCACACGCCTGGGCATGATGGGCACACGTCTGGGCATCATGGGCACACCCTTGGGCATGTTGGGCACGCACCTGGGCATCATAGGCACACGCCTGGGCATGATGGGCACAAGCCTGGGCATCATGGGCACACCCCTGGGCATCATGGGCACACGCCTGGGCATGATGGGCACATGCCTGGGCATCATGGGCACACCCCTGGGCATGTTGGGCACGCACCTAGGCATCATGGGCACACGCCTGGGCATCATGGGCACACCCGTGGGCATGTTGGGCACGCACCAGGGCATCATGGGCACTCGCCTGGGCATCATGGGCACACGCCTGGGCATCATGGGCATACGCCTGGGCATCATGGGCACACCCCTGGGCATGTTGGGCACACCCCTGGGCATGATGGGCACACGCCTGGGCATGATGGGCACACGTCTGGGCATCATGGGCACACCCTTGGGCATGTTGGGCACGCACCTGGGCATCATAGGCACACGCCTGGGCATGATGGGCACAAGCCTGGGCATCATGGGCACACCCCTGGGCATCATGGGCACACGCCTGGGCATGATGGGCACATGCCTGGGCATCATGGGCACACCCCTGGGCATGTTGGGCACGCACCTAGGCATCATGGGCACACGCCTGGGCATCATGGGCACACCCGTGGGCATGTTGGGCACGCACCAGGGCATCATGGGCACTCGCCTGGGCATCATGGGCACACGCCTGGGCATCATGGGCATACGCCTGGGCATCATGGGCACACCCCTGGGCATGTTGGGCACACCCCTGGGCATGATGGGCACACGCCTGGGCATGATGGGCACACGTCTGGGCATCATGGGCACACCCTTGGGCATGTTGGGCACGCACCTGGGCATCATAGGCACACGCCTGGGCATGATGGGCACAAGCCTGGGCATCATGGGCACACCCCTGGGCATCATGGGCACACGCCTGGGCATGATGGGCACATGCCTGGGCATCATGGGCACACCCCTGGGCATGTTGGGCACGCACCTAGGCATCATGGGCACACGCCTGGGCATCATGGGCACACCCGTGGGCATGTTGGGCACGCACCAGGGCATCATGGGCACTCGCCTGGGCATCATGGGCACACGCCTGGGCATCATGGGCATACGCCTGGGCATCATGGGCACACGCCTGGGCATCATGGGCACACCCCTGGGCATGATGGGCACACGCATGGGCATCATGGGCACATGCATGGGCATCATGGGCACACCCCTGGGCATGTTGGGCACGCACCAGGGAATCATGGGCACCCACCTGGGCATCATGGGCACACCCCTGGGCATCATGGGCACACCCCTGGGCATGATGGGCACGCGCCTGGGCATCATGGGCACACCCCTGGGCATGTTGGGCACGCACCTGGGCATCATGGGCACACGCTTGGGCATCATGGGCACACGCCTGGGCATCATGGGCACACCCCTGGGCATCATGGGCACACGCCTGGGCATGATGGGCACACGCCTGGGCATCATGGGCACACCCCTAGGCATCATGGGCACACCCCTGGGCATGATGGGCACACGCATGGGCATTATGGGCACACGACTGGGCATCATGGGCACACCCCTGGGCATCCTGGGCACACGCCTGGGCATCATGGGCACACCCCTGGGCATGTTGGGCACGCAGCAGGGCATCATAGGCACACGCCTGGGCATCATGGACACACGCCTGGGCATCATGGGCACACCCCTGGGCATCATGGGCACACCCCTGGGCATGATGGGCACACGCCTGGGCATGATGGGCACACGCCTGGGCATCATGGGCACACCCCTGGGCATGTTGGGCACGCGCCTGGGCACACGCCTGGGCATGATGGGCACACCCCTGGGCATGATGGGCACACCCCTGGGCATGATGGGCACACGCCTGGGCATGATGGGCACACGCATGGGCATGATGGGCACACGCCTGAGCATGATGGGCACCCGCCTGGGCATCTTGGGCACACCCCTGGGCATCATGGGCACACCCCTGGGCATGATGGGCACACGCCTGGGCATGATGGGCACACGCCTGGGCATGATGGGCACACGCCTGGGCATGATGGGCACACGCCTGGGCATCATGGGCACACACCTGGGCATCATGGGCACCCGCCTGGGCATCATGGGCACACCCCTGGGCATGTTGGGCACGCACCAGGGCATCATGGGCACCTGCCTGGGCATCATGGGCACACGCCTGGGCATGATGGGCACACGCCTGGGCATCATGGACACACCCCTAGGCATGTTGGGCACGCACCTGGGCATTATGGGCACACGCCTGGGCATCATGGGCACACCCCTGGGCATCATGGGCACACGCCTGGGCATCATGGGCACACCCCTGGGCATGTTGGGCACGCACCAGGGCATCATGGGCACCTGCCTAGGCATCATGGGCACACGCCTGGGCATGATGGGCACACGCCTGGGCATCATGGACACACCCCTAGGCATGTTGGGCACGCACCTGGGCATTATGGGCACACGCCTGGGCATCATGGGCACACCCCTGGGCATCATGGGCACCCGCCTGGGCATCATGGGCACACCCCTGGGCATGTTGGGCACGCACCAGGGCATCATGGGCACCTGCCTGGGCATCATGGGCACACGCCTGGGCATGATGGGCACACGCCTGGGCATCATGGACACACCCCTAGGCATGTTGGGCACGCACCTGGGCATTATGGGCACACGCCTGGGCATCATGGGCACACGCCTGGGCATCATGGGCACACGCCTGGGCACACCCCTGGGCATGATGGGCACAGGCCTGGGCATCATGGGCACACCCCTGGGCATGATGGGCACACGCCTGGGCATCATGGGCACACGCCTGGGCATCATGGGCACACGCCTGGGCACACCCCTGGGCATCATGGGCACAGGCCTGGGCATCATGGGCACATGCCTGGGCATCATGGGTACACTCCTGGGCATGTTGGGCACACACCTGGGCATCATGGGCACACGCCTGGGCATCATGGGCACACCCCTGGGCATGTTGGGCACGTACTAGGGCATCATGGGCACACGCATGGGCATCATGGGCACACGCCTTGGCATCATGGGCACACGCCTGGGCATCGTGGGCACATCCCTGGGCATGATGGGCACACGGCTGGGCATGATGGGCACACGCCTGGGTATAATGGGCACACCCCTGGGCATGTTGGGCACGCACCTGGGCATCATGGGCACACCCCTGGGCATCATGGGCACACGCCTGGGCATGATGGGCACACGCCTGGGCATCATGGGCGCACGCTAGGGCATCATGGGCACACGCTTGGGCATCATGGGCACACCCCTGGGCATCATGGGCACCACTCCCCTAGGCATGATGGGTACACGCCTGGGCATCATGGGCACACCCCTGTGCATGTTGGGCACGCACCTGGGCATCATGGGCACATGCCTGGGCATGATGGGCACACGCCTGGGCATCATGGGCACACGCCTGGGAATGATGGGCACACACTTGGGCATCATGGGCACACCCCTAGGCATGATGGGCAGACGCCTGGGCATGATGGGCAGACGCCTGGGCATCATGGGCACACGCCTGGGCATCATGGGCCCACCCCTGGGCATGTTGGGCACGCACCTGGGCATGATGGGCACACGCCTGGGCATCATGGGCACACCCTGGGCATGTTGGGCACGCACTAGGGCATCCTGGGCACACGCATGGGCATCATGGGCACACGTCTGGGCATCATGGGCACTCGCCTGGGCATCATGGGCACACCCCTAGGCATGATGGGCACACGCCTGGGCATCATGGGCACACGCCTGGGCATCATGGGCACACCCCTGGGCATGTTGGGCACGCACCTGGGCATCATGGGCACACGCCTGGGCATCATGCGCACATCCTTGGGCATGTTGGGCACGCACCAGGGCATCATGGGCACACGCCTGGGCATCATGGGCACACCCCTGGGCATCATGGGCACACCCCTGGGCATGTTGGGCACGCACCTGGGCATCATGGGCACACGCCTGGGCATCATGGGCACACCCCTGGGCATGTTGGGCACGCACCAAGGCATCATGGGCACACCCCTGGGCATGTTGGGCACGCACCAGGGCATCATGGGCACACGCCTGGGCATCATGGGCACACGCCTGGGCTTCATGGGCACACCCCTGGGCATGATGGGCACACGCATGGGCATCATGGGCACACGCCTGGGCATCATGGGCACACCCCTGGGCATGTTGGGCACGCACCTGGGCAACATGGGCACCCGCCTGGGCATCATGGGCACACCCCTGGGCATGTTGGGCACGCACCAGGGCATCATGGGCACCTGCCTGGGCATCATGGGCACCCGCCTGGGCATCATGGTCACACCCCTGGGCATCATGGGCACACCCCTGGGCAAGATGGGCACACGCCTGGGCATGATGGGCACACGCCTGGGCATCATGGGCACACCCCTGGGCATGTTGGGCACGCACCTTGGCATTATGGGCACACGCCTGGGCATCAAGGGCACACCCCTGGGCATCATGGGCACACCCCTGGGCATCATGGGTACACCCCTGGGCATGATGGGCACACGCCTGGGCATGATGGGCACACGCCTGGGCATCATGGGCACACCCTAGGCATCATGGGCACACCCCTGGGCATGATGGGCACACGAATGGGCATCATGGGCACACGCCTGGGCATCATGGGCACACCCCTGGGCATGATGGGCACACGCCTGGGCATCATGGGCACACGCCTGGGCATCATGGGCACATCCCTGGGCATGTTGGGCACGCACCTGGGCATTATGGGCACACGCCTGGGCATCATGGGCACACCCCTGGGCATGTTGGGCACACCCCTGGGCATGATGGGCACACGCCTGGGCATGATGGGCACAGGCCTGGGCATGATGGGCACACGCCTGAGCATGATGGGCACACGCCTGGGCATCATGGGCACACCTCTGGGCATGTTGGGCACGCACCTGGGCATCATGGGCACTTGCCTGGGCATGATGGGCACCCGCCTGGGCATCATGGGCACACCCCTGGGCATGATGGGCACACGTCTGGGCATCATGGGCTTACCCCTGGGCATGTTGGGCACGCACCAGGGCATCATGGGCACACCCGTCTGGGCATCATGGGCACACCCGTCTGGGCATCATGGGCACCCGCCTGGGCATCATGGGCACCTGCCTGGGCATCATGGGCACACGCCTGGGCATGATGGGCACACGCCTGGGCATCATGGGCACACCCCTGGGCATCATGGGCACACCCCTGGGTATGATGTGCACACGCATGGGCATCATGGGCACACGCCTGGGCATCATGGGCACACCCCTAGGCATGATGGGCACACGCCTGGGCATCATGGGCACACGCCTGGGCATTATGGGCACATCCCTGGGCATGTTGGGCACGCACCTGGGCATCCTAGGCACACGCCTGGGCATCATGGACACACGCCTGGGCATCATGGGCACACCCCTGGGCATCATGGGCACACGCATGGGCATCATGGGCACACGCCTGGGCATCATGGGCACACCCCTGGGCATGTTGGGCACGCACCTGGGCATCATGGGCACACCCCTGGGCATCATGGGCACACCCCTGGGCATGATGGACACACGCCTGGGCATGATGGGCACACGTCTGGGCATCATGGGCACACCCTTGGGCATGTTGGGCACGCACCTGGGCATCATAGGCACACGCCTGGGCATGATGGGCACACGCCTGGGCATCATGGGCACACCCCTGGGCATCATGGGCACACGCCTGGGCATGATGGGCACACGCCTGCGCATCATGGGCACACCCCTGGGCATGTTGGGCACGCACCTGGGCATCATGGGCACACCCGTCTGGGCATCATGGGCACACCCGTCTGGGCATCATGGGCACCCGCCTGGGCATCATGGGCACACCCGTCTGGGCATCATGGGCACACCCGTCTGGGCATCATGGGCACCCGCCTGGGCATCATGGGCACCCGCCTGGGCATCATGGGCACACGCCTGGGCATGATGGGCACACGCCTGGGCATCATGGGCACACCCCTGGGCATGTTGGGCACGCACCTGGGCATTATGGGCACACGCTTGGGCATCATGGGCACACCCATGGGCATCATGGGCACACCCCTGGGCATCATGGCCACACCCCTGGGCATGATGGGCACACGCCTGGGCATGATGGGCACACGCCTGGGCATCATGGGCACACCCCTAGGCATCATGGGCACACCCCTGGGTATGATGGGCACACGCATGGGCATCATGGGCACACGCCTGGGCATCATGGGCACACCCCTAGGCATGATGGGCACACGCCGGGGCATCATGGGCACACGCCTGGGCATCATGGGCACATCCCTGGGAATGTTGGGCACGCACCAGGGCATCCTAGGCACACGCCTGGGCATCATGGACACACGCCTGGGCATCATGGGCACACCCCTGGGCATCATGGGCACACGCATGGGCATCATGGGCACACGCCTGGGCATCATGGGCACACCCCTGGGCATGTTGGGCACGCACCTGGGCATCATGGGCACACCCCTGGGCATCATGGGCACACCCCTGGGCATGATGGACACACGCCTGGGCATGATGGGCACACGTCTGGGCATCATGGGCACACCCTTGGGCATGTTGGGCACGCACCTGGGCATCATAGGCACACGCCTGGGCATGATGGGCACACGCCTGGGCATCATGGGCACACCCCTGGGCATCATGGGCACACGCCTGGGCATGATGGGCACACGCCTGCGCATCATGGGCACACCCCTGGGCATGTTGGGCACGCACCTGGGCATTATGGGCACACGCCTAGGCATCATGGGCACACCCCTGGGCATCATGGGCACACCCCTGGGCATCATGGGCACACCCCTGGGCATGATGGGCACACGCCTGGGCATGATGGGCACACGTCTGGGCATCATGGGCACACCCTTGGGCATGTTGGGCACGCACCTGGGCATCATGGGCACACGCCTGGGCATCATGGGCACACCCGTGGGCATGTTGGGCACGCACCAGGGCATCATGGGCACTCGCCTGGGCACCATGGGCACACGCCTGGGCATCATGGGCATACGCCTGGGCATCATGGGCACACCCCTGGGCATGTTGGGCACGCACCTGGGCATCATGGGCACACGCCTGGGCATCATGGGCACACCCCTGGGCATGATGGGCACACGCATGGGCATCATGGGCACATGCATGGGCATCATGGGCACACCCCTGGGCATGTTGGGCACGCACCTGGGCATCATGGGCACCCGCTTGGGCATCATGGGCACACCCCTGGGCATGTTGGGCACGCACCAGGGAATCATGGGCACCCACCTGGGCATCATGGGCACACCCCTGGGCATCATGGGCACACCCCTGGGCATGATGGGCACGCGCCTGGGCATCATGGGCACACCCCTGGGCATGTTGGGCACGCACCTGGGCATCATGGGCACACGCTTGGGCATCATGGGCACACGCCTGGGCATCATGGGCACACCCCTGGGCATCATGGGCACACGCCTGGGCATGATGGGCACACGCCTGGGCATCATGGGCACACCCCTAGGCATCATGGGCACACCCCTGGGCATGATGGGCACACGCATGGGCATCATGGGCACACGACTGGGCATCATGGGCACACCCCTGGGCATCCTGGGCACACGCCTGGGCATCATGGGCACACCCCTGGGCATGTTGGGCACGCAGCAGGGCATCATAGGCACACGCCTGGGCATCATGGACACATGCCTGGGCATCATGGGCACACCCCTGGGCATCATGGGCACACCCCTGGGCATGATGGGCACACGCCTGGGCATGATGGGCACACGCCTGGGCATCATGGGCACACCCCTGGGCATGTTGGGCACGCGCCTGGGCACACGCCTGGGCATGATGGGCACACCCCTGGGCATGATGGGCACACCCCTGGGCATGATGGGCACACGCCTGGGCATGATGGGCACACGACTGAGCATGATGGGCACCCGCCTGGGCATCATGGGCACACCCCTGGGCATCATGGGCACACCCCTGGGCATGATGGGCACACGCCTGGGCATGATGGGCACACGCCTGGGCATGATGGGCAAACGCCTGGGCATCATGGGCACACACCTGGGCATCATGGGCACCCGCCTGGGCATCATGGGCACACCCCTGGGCATGTTGGGCACGCACCAGGGCATCATGGGCACCTGCCTGGGCATCATGGGCACACGCCTGGGTATGATGGGCACACGCCTGGGCATCATGGACACACCCCTAGGCATGTTGGGCACGCACCTGGGCATTATGGGCACACGCCTGGGCATCATGGGCACACCCCTGGGCATCATGGGCCGCCTGGGCATCATGGGCACATCCCTGGGCATGTTGGGCACGCACCAGGGCATCCTAGGCACACGCCTGGGCATCATGGACACACGCCTGGGCATCATGGGCACACCCCTGGGCATCATGGGCACACGCCTGGGCATCATGGGCACACCCCTGGGCATGATGGGCACACGCCTGGGCATCATGGGCACACGCCTGGGCATCATGGGCACACGCCTGGGCACACCCCTGGGCATGATGGGCACAGGCCTGGGCATCATGGGCACACCCCTGGGCATGATGGGCACACGCCTGGGCATCATGAGCACACGCCTGGGCATCATGGGCACACGCCTGGGCACACCCCTGGGCATGATGGGCACAGGCCTGGGCATCATGGGCACATGCCTGGGCATCATGGGCACACCCCTGGGCATGTTGGGCACACACCTGGGCATCATGGGCACACGCCTGGGCATCATGGGCACACCCCTGGGCATGTTGGGCACGTACTAGGGCATCATGGGCACACGCATGGGCATCATGGGCACACGCCTTGGCATCATGGGCACACGCCTGGGCATCGTGGGCACATCCCTGGGCATGATGGGCACACGCCTGGGCATGATGGGCACACGCCTGCCCATGCATGTGCCCAGTGATGTAGACCGAGCGGCACAGGCATATTTTGAGCAGTTTGACAGGAAATCCGATTCCGGCGCAATTTGACAGTTTTTTGAGTTTTCGTGTTCCCGATGTCCGATTTTGGGCCATAACACCCTATTTTGAGCGGAACGACGAAAAGATCCGAAATCACGAGCTTCGCTCGTGAAGTATGGCGTTTTAGGGCCACGCGCGTACCCACCATGCCCAGGCGCGTACCTAGCATGCCCAGGCGCGTGCTCAGCATGCCCAGGCACGTGCCCAGCATGCCCAGGCGCGTGCCCAGCATGCGCAGGCGCGCGCCCAGCATGCCCAGGCGCGCGGTCAGCATGCCCAGGCGCGCGCCAAACATGACCAGGCGCGCGCCCAACATGCCCATGTGTGTGCCTAGCATGCCCAGGCGCGCGCCCAGCATGCCCAGGCATGTGCCCAGTGATGTAGACCGAGTGGCACTGGCATATTTGGAGCGGTTTGACAGGAAATCCGATTCCGGCGCAATTTGACAATTTTTTGAGTTTTCGAGTTCCCGATGTCCGATTTTGGGCCATAACACCCTATTTTGAGCGGAACGACGAAACGATCCGAAATCACGAGCTTCGCTCGTGAAGTATGGCGTTTTTGGGCCACGCGCGTACCCACCATGCCCAGGCGCGTACCCAGCATGCCCAGGCGCGTGCTCAGCATGCCCAGGCACGTGCCCAGCATGCCCAGGCCCGTGCCCAGCATGCGCAGGCGCGCGCCCAGCATGCCCAGGCGCGCGGTCAGCATGCCCAGGCGCGTGCCAAACAAGACCAGGCGCGCGCCCAACATGCCCAGGTGTGTGCCTAGCATGCCCAGGCGCGCGCCCAGCATGCCCAGGCATGTGCCCAGTGATGTAGACCGAGTGGCACTGGCATATTTGGAGCGGTTTGACAGGAAATCCGATTCCGGCGCAATTGACAATTTTTTGAGTTTTCGAGTTCCCGATGTCCGATTTTGGGCCATAACACCCTATTTTGAGCGGAACGACGAAACGATCCGAAATCACGAGCTTCGCTCGTGAAGTATGGCGTTTTTGGGCCACGCGCGTACCCACCATGCCCAGGCGCGTACCCAGCATGCCCAGGCGCGTGCTCAGCATGCCCAGGCACGTGCCCAGCATGCCCAGGCGCGTGCCCAGCATGCGCAGGCGCGCGCCCAGCATGCCTAGGCGCGCGGCCAGCATGCGCAGGCGCGCGCCAAACATGCCCAGGCGCGCGCCCAGCATGCCCAGGCGCGCGCCAAACATGCCCAGGCGCGCGCCCAACATGCCCAGGTGTGTGCCCAGCATGCCCAGGCGCGCGCCCAGCATGCCCAGGCATGTGCCCAGTGATGTAGACCGAGTGGCACAGGCATATTTTGAGCAGTTTGACAGGAAATCCGATTCCGGCGCAATTTGACAGTTTTTTGAATTTTCGAGTTCCCGATGTCCGATTTTGGGCCATAACACCCTATTTTGAGCGGAACGACGAAACGATCCGAAATCACTTGCTTCGCTCGTGAAGTATGGCGTTTTTGGGCCACGCGCGTACCCACCATGCCCAGGCGCGTACCCAGCCCAGGCGCGTGCTCAGCATGCCCAGGCACGTGCCCAGCATGCCCAGGCGCGTGCCCAGCATGCGCAGGCGCGCGCCCAGCTTGCCCAGGCGCGCGGCCAGCATGCCCAGGCGCGCGCCAAACATGACCAGGCGCGCGCCCAACATGCCCAGGTGTGTGCCTAGCATGCCCAGGCGCGCGCCCAGCATGCCCAGGCATGTGCCCAGTGATGTAGACCGAGTGGCACAGGCATATTCGGAGCGGTTTGACAGGAAATCCGATTCCGGTGCAATTTGACTGTTTTTTGAGTTTTCGAGTTCCCGATGTCCGATTTTGGGCCATAACACCCTATTTTGAGCGGAACGACGAAACGATCCGAAATCACGAGCTTCGCTCGTGAAGTATGGCGTTTTTGGGCCACGCGCGTACCCACCATGCCCAGGCGCGTACCCAGCATGCCCAGGCGCGTGCTCAGCATGCCCAGGCACGTGCCCAGCATGCCCAGGCGCGTGCCCAGCATGCGCAGGCGCGCGCCCAGCATGCCCAGGCGCGCGGCCAGCATGTCCAGGCGCGCGCCAAACAGGCCCAGGCGCGCGCCCAGCATGCCCAGGTGAGCGCCAAACATGCCCAGGCGCGCGCCCAATATGCCCAGGTGTGTGCCCAGCATGCCCAGGCGCGCGCCCAGCATGCCCAGGCATGTGCCCAGTGATGTAGACCGAGTGGCACAGGCATATTTTGAGCAGTTTGACAGGAAATCCGATTCCGGCGCAATTTGATAGTTTTTTGAGTTTTCGAGTTCCCGATGTCCGATTTTGGGCCATAACACCCTATTTTGAGTGGAACGACGAAACGATCCGAAATCACGAGCATCGCTCGTGAAGTATGGCGTTTTTGGGCCACGCGCGTACCCACCATGCCCAGGCGCGTACCAAGAATGCCCAGGCGCGTGCTCAGCATGCCCAGGCACGTGCCCAGCATGCCCAGGCGCGTGCCCAGCATGCGCAGGCGCGCGCCCAGCATGCCCAGGCGCGCGGCCAGCATGCCCAGGCGCGCGCCAAACATGACCAGGCGCGCGCCCAACATGCCCAGGTGTGTGCCTGGCATGCCCAGGCGCGCGCCCAGCATGCCCAGGCATGTGCCCAGTGATGTAGACCGAGTGGCACTGGCATATTTGGAGCGGTTTGACAGGAAATCCGATTCCGGCGCAATTTGACAGTTTTTTGAGTTTTCGAGTTCCCGATGTCCGATTTTGGGCCATAACACCTTATTTTGAGCGGAACGACGAAACGATCCGAAATCACGAGCGAAAGCTCGTGAAGTATGGCATTTTTGTGCCACGCGCGTACCCACCATGCCCAGGCGCGTACCCAGCATGCCCAGGCACGTGCTCAGCATGCCCAGGCACGTGCCCAGCATGCCCAGGCGCGTGCCCAGCATGCGCAGGCGCGCGCCCAGCATGCGCAGGCGCGCGCCCAGCATGCCCAGGCGCGCGCCAAACATGCCCAGGCGCGCGCCCAACATGCCCAGGTGTGTGCCCAGCATGCCCAGGCGCGCGCCCAGCATGCCCAGGCGTGTGCCCAGTGATGTAGACCGAGTGGCACAGGCATATTTTGAGCAGTTTGACAGGAAATCCGATTTCGGCGCAATTTGACAGTTTTTTGAGTTTTCGAGTTCCCGATGTCCAATTTTGGGCCATAACACCCTATTTTGAGCGGAACGACGAAACGATCCGAAATCACAAGCTTCGCTCGTGAAGTATGGCGTTTTTGGGCCACGCGCGTACCCAGCATGCCCAGGCGCGTACCCAGCATGCCCAGGCTCGTGCTCGGCATGCCCAGGCACGTGCCCAGCATGCCCAGGCGCGTGCCCAGCATGCGCAGGCGCGCGCCCAGCATGCCCAGGCGCGCGGCCAGCATGCCCAGGCGCGCGCCAAACATGCCCAGGCGCGCGCCCAGCATGCCCAGGCGCGCACCAAACATGCCCAGACGCGCGCCCAACATGCCCAGGTGTGTGCCCAGCATGCCCAGGCGCGCGCCCAGCATGCCCAGGCATGTGCCCAGTGATGTAGACCGAGTGGCACAGGCATATTTGGAGCGGTTTGACAGGAAATCCGATTCCGGCGCAATTTGACAGTTTTTTGAGTTTTCGAGTTCCCGATGTCCGATTTTGGGCCATAACACCCTATTTTGAGCGGAACGACGAAACGATCCGAAATCACGAGCTTCGCTCGTGAAGTATGGCGTTTTAGGGCCACGCGCGTACCCACCATGCCCAGGCGCGTACCCAGCATGCCCAGGCGCGTGCTCAGCATGCCCAGGCACGTGCCCAGCATGCCCAGGCGCGTGCCCAGCATGCGCAGGCGCGCGCCCAGCATGCCCAGGCGCGCGGCCAGCATGCCCAGGCGCGCGCCAAACATGCCCAGGCGCGCACCAAACATGCCCAGACGCGCGCCCAACATGCCCAGGTGTGTGCCCAGCATGCCCAGGCGCGCGCCCAGCATGCCCAGGTGTGTGCCCAGTGATGTAGACCGAGTGGCACATGCATATTTTGAGCAGTTTGACAGGAAATCCGATTTCGGCGCAATTTGACAGTTTTTTGAGTTTTCGAGTTCCCGATGTCCAATTTTGGGCCATAACACCCTATTTTGAGCGGAACGACGAAACGATCCGAAATCACAAGTTTCGCTCGTGAAGTATGGCGTTTTTGGGCCACGCGCGTACCCACCATGCCCAGGCGCGTACCCAGCATGCCCAGGCGCGTGCTCGGCATGCCCAGGCACGTGCCCAGCATGCCCAGGCGCGTGCCCAGCATGCGCAGGCGCGCGCCCAGCATGCCCAGGCGCGCGGCCAGCATGCCCAGGCGCGCGCCAAACATGCCCAGGCGCGCGCCCAACATGCCCAGGTGTGTGCCTAGCATGCCCAGGCGCGCGCCCAGCATGCCCAGGCATGTGCCCAGTGATGTAGACCGAGTGGCACAGGCATATTTGGAGCGGTTTGACAGGAAATCCGATTCCGGCGCAATTTGACAGTTTTTTGAGTTTTCGAGTTCCCGATGTCCGATTTTGGGCCATAACACCCTATTTTGAGCGGAACGACGAAACGATCTGAAATCACGAGCTTCGCTCGTGAAGTATGGCGTTTTAGGGCCACGCGCGTACCCACCATGCCCAGGCGCGTACCCAGCATGCCCAGGCGCGTGCTCAGCATGCCCAGGCACGTGCCCAGCATGCCCAGGCGCGTGCCCAGCATGCGCAGCATGCCCAGGCGCGCGGCCAGCATGCCCAGGCGCGCGCCAAACATGCCCAGGCGCGCGCCCAGCATGCCCTGGCGCGCGCCCAACATGCACAGGTGTGTGCCCAGCATGCCCAGGCGCGCGCCCAGCATGCCCAGGCATGTGCCCAGTGATGTAGACCGAGTGGCACAGGCATATTTTGAGCAGTTTGACAGGAAATCCGATTTCGGCGCAATTTGACAGTTTTTTGAGTTTTCGAGTTCCCGATGTCCGATTTTGGGCCATAACACCCTATTTTGAGCGGAACGACGAAACGATCCGAAATCACGAGCTTTGCTCGTGAAGTATGGCGTTTTAGGGCCACGCGCGTACCCACCATGCCCAGGCGCGTACCCAGCATGCCCAGGCGCGTGCTCAGCATGCCCAGCCACGTGCCCAGCATGCCCAGGCGCGTGCCCAGCATGCGCAGGCGCGCGCCCAGCATGCCCAGGCGCGCGCCCAGCATGCCCAGGCGCGCGCCCAGCATGCCCAGGCGCGCGCCAAACATGCCCAGGCGCGCGCCCAACATGCCCAGGTGTGTGCCCAGCATGCCCAGGCGCGCGCCCAGCATGCCCAGGCATGTGCCCAGTGATGTAGACCGAGTGGCACAGGCATATTTTGAGCAGTTTGACAGGAAATCTGATTCCGGCGCAATTTGACAGTTTTTTGAGTTTTCGAGTTCCCGATGTCCGATTTTGGGCCATAACACCCTATTTTGAGCGGAACAACGAAACGATCCGAAATCACAAGCTTCGCTCGTGAAGTTAGGCGTTTTTGGGCCACGCGCGTACCCACCATGCCCAGGCGCGTACCCAGAATGCCCAGGCGCGTGCTCAGCATGCCCAGGCACGTGCCCAGCATGCCCAGGCGCGTGCCCAGCATGCGCAGGCGCGCGCCCAGCATGCCCAGGCGCGCGGCCAGTATGCCCAGGCGCGCGCCAAACATGCCCAGGCGCGCGCCCAACATGCCCAGGTGTGTGCCTAGCATGCCCAGGCGCGCGCCCAACATGCCCAGGTGTGTGCCCAGCATGCCCAGGCGCGCGCCCAGCATGCCCAGGCATGTGCCCAGTGATGTAGACCGAGTGGCACAGGCATATTTTGAGCAGTTTGACAGGAAATCTGATTTCGGCGCAATTTGACAGTTTTTTGAGTTTTCGAGTTCCCGATGTCCGATTTTGGGCCATAACACCCTATTTTGAGCGGAACGACGAAACGATCCGAAATCACTAGCTTCGCTCGTGAAGTATGGCGTTTTTGGGCCACGCGCGTACCCACCATGCCCAGGCGCGTACCCAGCATGCCCATAATGCCCAGGTGCGTGCCCAACATGCCCAGGGGTGTGCCCATGATGCGCAGGCGTGTGCCCATCATGCCCAGGCGTGTGCCCATGATGCCCAGGGGTGTGCCCATGATGCCCAGGCGTGTGCCCATCATGCCCAGGCGTGTGCCTATGATGCCCAGGTGCGTGCCCAACATGCCCAAGGGTGTGCCCATGATGCCCAGACGTGTGCCCATCATGCCCAGGCGTGTGTCCATCATGCCCAGGGGTGTGCCCATGATGCCTAGGGGTGTGCCCATGATGCCCAGGTGCGTGCCCAACATGCCCAGTCGTGTGCCCATGATGCCCATGCGTGTGCCCATGATGCCCAGGGGTGTGCCCATGATGCCCAGGCGTGTGTCCATGATGCCCAGGCGTGTGCCTAGGATGCCCTGGTGCGTGCCCAACATGCCCAGGGATGTGCCCATGATGCCCAGGCGTGTGCCCATGATGCCCAGGCGTGTGCCCATCATGCCTAGGGGTGTGCCCATGATGCCCAGGCGTGTGCCCATGATGCCCATGCGTGTGCCCATCATACCCAGGGGTGTGCCCATGATGCCTAGGGGTGTGCCCATGATGCCCAGGCGTGTGCCCATCATGCCCAGGCGTGTGCCCATCATGCCCAGGGGTGTGGCCATGATGCCCAGGGGTGTGCCCATGATTCCCATGGGTGTGCCCATGATGCCCAAGCGTGTGCCCATAATGCCCAGGTGCATGCCCAACATGCCCAGGGGTGTGCCCATGATGCCCAGGCGTGTGCCCATCATTCCCAGGCGTGTGCCCATGATGCCCAGGCAGGTGCCCATGATGCCCAGGCGGGTGCCCATGATGCCCAGACGGGTGTGCCCAAGATGCCCAGACGGGTGTGCCCATGATGCCCTGGTGCGTGCCCAACATGCCCAGGGGTGTGCCCATGATGCCCGGACGTGTGCCCATCATGCCCAGGGGTGTGCCTATGATGCCCAGGCGGGTGCCCATCATGCCCAGGCAAGTGCCCATGATGCCCAGGTGCGTGCCCAACATGCCCAGAGGTGTGCCCATGATGCCCAGGCGTGTGCCCATCATGCTCAGGCGTGTGCCCATCATGCCCAGGCGTGTGCCCATCATGCCCAGGCGTGTGCCCATCATGCCCAGGGGTGTGCCCATCATGCCCAGGGGTGTGCCCATCATGCCCAGGCGTGTGCCCATCATGCCCAGGCGCGTGCCCAACATGCCCAGGGGTGTGCCCATGATGCACAGGCGTGTGCCCATCATGGCCAGGCGTGTGCCCATCATGCCCAGGGTTGTGCCCATGATGCCCAGGCGTGTGCCCATCATGCCCAGGCGTGTGCCCATCATGCCCAGGGGTGTGCCCATTATGCCCAGGGGTGTGCCCATGATTCCCAGGCGTGTGCCCATGATGCCCTGGCGTGTGCCCATGATGCCCTGGTGCGTGCCCAACTTGCCCAGGGGTGTGCCCATGATGCCCAGGCGTGTGCCCATGATGCCCAGGTGCGTGCCCAACATGCCCAGGGGTGTGCCCATGATGCCCAAGAGTGTGCCCATCATGCCCATGCGTGTGCCCATCATGCCCAGGGGTGTGCCCATGATGCCCACGCGTGTGTCCATGATGCCCAGGCGTGTGCCTATGATGCCCTGGTGCGTGCCCAGCATGCCCAGAGGTGTGCCCATGATGCCCAGACTTGTGCCCATCATGCCCAGGGGTGTGCCCATGATGCCCAGGCGGGTGCCCATCATGCCCAGGCGTGTGCCCATGATGCCCAGGTGCGTGCCCAACATGCCCAGGGGTGTGCCCATGATGCCCAGGCGTGTGCCCATCATGCCCAGGCGTGTGCCCATCATGCCCAGGGGTGTGCCCATCATGCCCAGGCGTGTGCCCATGATGCCCATGCGTGTTCCCATCATGCCCAGGGGTGTGCCCATGATGCCTAGGGGTGTGCCCATGATGCCCAGGCGTGTGCCCATCATGCACAGGCGTGTGCCCATCATGCCCAGGGGTGTGCCCATGATGCCCAGGGGTGTGCCCATGATGCCCAGGGGTGTGCCCATGATGCCCAGGGGTGTGCCCATGATGCCCAGGCGTGTGCCCATAATGCCCAGGTGCGTGCCCAACATGCCTAGGGGTGTGTCCATGATGCCCAGGCGTGTGCCCATCATGCCCAGGCGTGTGCCAATGATGCCCAGGCAGGTGTCCATGATGCCCTGGTGCGTGCCCAACATGCCCAGGGGTGTGCCCATGATGCCCAGGCGGGTGCCCATGATGCCCAGGTGTGTGCCCATGATGCCCAGGCGTGTGCCCATCATGCCCAGGCGTGTGCCCATCATGCCTAGGCGTGTGCCCATCATGCCCAGGCGTGTGCCCATCATGCCCTGGGGTGTGCCCATGATTCCCAGGGGTGTGCCCATGATGCCCAGGCGGGTGCCCATCATGCTCAGGCGTGTGCCCATCATGCCCATGCGTGTGCCCATCATGCCCAGGCGTGTGCCCATCATGCCCAGGGGTGTGCCCATCATGCCCAGGGGTGTGCCCATCATGCCCAGGCGTGTGCCCAGGCGCGTGCCCAACATGCCTAGGGGTGTGCCCATGATGCCCAGGCGTGTGCCCATGATGCCTTGGCGGGTGCCCATGATGCCCAGGTGCGTGCCCAACATGCCCAGGGGTGTGCCCATGATGCCCAGGCGTGTGCCCATGATGCCCATGCGTGTGCCCATCATGCCCAGGGGTGTGCCCATGAAGCCCAGGCGTGTGCCCATGATGCCCAGGCGTGTGCCCATGATGCCCTGGTGCGTGCCAACCATGCCCAGGGGTGTGCCCATGATGCCTTGGTGCGTGCCCAACATGCCCAGGGGTGTGCCCATGATGCCCAGGCGTGTGCCCATGATGCCCAGGTGCGTGCCCAACATGCCCAGGGGTGTGCCCATGATGCCCAGGGGTGTGCCCATGATGCCCAGGCGTGTGCCCATGATGCCCTGGTGCGTGCCCAACATGCCCAAGGATGTGCGCATGATGCCCAGGCGTGTGCCCATGATGCCCAGGCGTGTGCCCATGATGCCCATGCGTGTGCCCATCATGCCCAGGGGTGTGCCCATGAAGCCCAGGCGTGTGCCCATGATGCCCAGGCGTGTGCCCATGATGCCCTGGTGCGTGCCCAACATGCCCAGGGGTGTGCCCATGATGCCTTGGTGCGTGCCCAACATGCCCAGGGGTGTGCCCATGATGCCCAGGCGTGTGCCCATGATGCCCAGGTGCGTGCCCAACATGCCCAGGGGTGTGCCCATGATGCCCAAGGGTGTGCCCATGATGCCCAGGAGTGTGCCCATGATGCCCAGGTGCGTGCCCAACATGCCCAGGGGTGTGCCCATGATGCCCAGGCGTGTGCCCATGATGCCCATTCGTGTGCCCATCATGCCCAGGGGTGTGCCCATGATGCCTAGGTTGTGCCCATGATGCCCAGGCGTGTGCCCATCATGCCCAGGGGTGTGCCCATGATGCCCAGGGGTGTGCCCATCATGCCCAGGGGTGTGCCCATGATGCCCAGGCGTGTGCCCATGATGCCCATGCGTGTGCCCATGATGCCCAGGGGTGTGCCCATGATGCCCAGGCGTGTGTCCATGATGCCCATGCGTGTGCCTAGGATGCCCTGGTGCGTGCCCAATATGCCCAGGGATGTGCCCATGATGCCCAGGCGTGTGCCCATGATGCCCAGGCGTGTGCCCATCATGCCCAGGGGTGTGCCCATGATGCCCTGGCGTGTGCCCATGATGCCCATTCGTGTGCCCATCATGCCCAGGGGTGTGCCCATGATGCCTAGGGTGTGCCCATGATGCCCAGGCGTGTGCCCATCATGCCCAGGCGTGTGCCCATCATGCCCAGGGGTGTGCCCATGATGCCCAGGGGTGTGCCCTTGATGCCCAGGCGTGTGCCCATAATGCCCAGGTGCGTGCCCAACATGCCCAGGGGTGTGCCCATGATGCCCAGGCGTGTGCCCATCATGCCCAGGCGTGTGCCCATCTTGCCCAGGGGTGTGCCCATGATGCCCAGGGGTGTGCCCATGATGCCCAGGCGGGTGCCCATGATGCCCAGGCAGGTGCCCATGATGCCCTGGTGCGTGCCCAACATGCCCAGGGGTGTGCCCATGATGCCTTGGCGGGTGCCCATGATGCCCAGGTGCGTGCCCAACATGCCCAGGGGTGTGCCCATGATGCCCAGGCGTGTGCCCATGATGCCCATGCGTGTGCCCATCATGCCCAGGGGTGTGCCCATGAAGACCAGGCGTGTGCCCATGATGCCCAGGCGTGTGCCCATGATGCCCTGGTGCGTGCCCAACATGCCCAGGGGTGTGCCCATGATGCCTTGGTGCGTGCCCAACATGCCCAGGGGTGTGCCCATGATGCCCAGGCGTGTGCCCATGATGCCCAGGTGCGTGCTCAACATGCCCAGGGGTGTGCCCATGATGCCCAGGGGTGTGCCCATGATGCCCAGGGGTGTGCCCATGATGCCCTGGTGCGTGCCCAACATGCCCAAGGATGTGCGCATGATGCCCAGGCGTGTGCCCATGATGCCCAGGCGTGTGCCCATGATGCCCATGCGTGTGCCCATCATGCCCAGGGGTGTGCCCATGAAGCCCAGGCGTGTGCCCATGATGCCCAGGCGTGTGCCCATGATGCCCTGGTGCGTGCCCAACATGCCCAGGGGTGTGCCCATGATGCCTTGGTGCGTGCCCAACATGCCCAGGGGTGTGCCCATGATGCCCAGGCGTGTGCCCATGATGCCCAGGTGCGTGCCCAACATGCCCAGGGGTGTGCCCATGATGCCCAAGGGTGTGCCCATGATGCCCAGGCGTGTGCCCATGATGCCCAGGTGCGTGCCCAACATGCCCAGGGGTGTGCCCATGATGCCCATGCGTGTGCCCATGATGCCCAGGGGTGTGCCCATGATGCCCAGGCGTGTGTCCATGATGCCCAGGCGTGTGCCTAGGATGCCCTGGTGCGTGCCCAACATGCCCAGGGATGTGCCCATGATGCCCAGGCGTGTGCCCATGATGCCCAGGCGTGTGCCCATCATGCCCAAGGGTGTGCCCATGATGCCCAGGCGTGTGCCCATGATGCCCATTCGTGTGCCCATCATGCCCAGGGGTGTGCCCATGATGCCTAGGTTGTGCCCATGATGCCCAGGCGTGTGCCCATCATGCCCAGGGGTGTGCCCATGATGCCCAGGGGTGTGCCCATGATGCCCAGGGGTGTGCCCTTGATGCCCAGGCGTGTGCCCATAATGCCCAGGTGCGTGCCCAACATGCCCAGGGGTGTGCCCATGATGCCCAGGCGTGTGCCCATCATGCCCAAGCGTGTGCCCATCTTGCCCAGGGGTGTGCCCATGATGCCCAAGGGTGTGCCCATGATGCCCAGGCGGGTGCCCATGATGCCCAGGCAGGTGCCCATGATGCCCTGGTGCGTGCCCAACATGCCCAGGGGTGTGCCCATGATGCCCAGGCGGGTGCCCATGATGCCCAGGTGCGTGCCCAACATGCCCAGAGGTGTGCCCATGATGCCCAGGCGTGTGCCCATGATGCCCATGCGTGTTCCCATCATGCCCAGGGGTGTGCCCATGAAGCCCAGGCGTGTGCCCATGATGCCCAGGCGTGTGCCCATGATGCCCTGGTGCGTGCCCAACATGCCCAGGGGTGTGCCCATGATGCCTTGGTGCGTGCCCAACATGCCCAGGGGTGTGCCCATGATGCCCAGGCGTGTGCCCATGATGCCCAGGTGCGTGCCCAACATGCCCAGGGGTGTGCCCATGATGCCCAGGCGTGTGCCCATGATGCCCAGGTGCGTGCCCAACATGCCCAGGGGTGTGCCCATGATGCCCAGGCGTGTGCCCATGATGCCCAGGCGTGTGCCCATCATGCCCAGGGGTGTGCCCATGATGCCCAGGCGAGTGCCCATGATGCCCAGGCGTGTGCCCATGATGCCCATGCGTGTGCCCATGATGCCCTAGTGCGTGCCCAACATGCCCATGGTGTGCCCATGATGCCCAGGCGTGTGGCCATGATGCCAAGGTGCGTGCCCAACATGCCCAGGGGTGGGCCCATGATGCCTAGGCGTGTGCCCATGATGCCCAGGCGTCTGCCCATCATGCCTAGGGGTGTGCCCATGATGCCCAAGTGTGTGCCCATCATTCCCAGGCGTGTGCCCATGATGCCCAGGCGTGTGCCCATCATGCCCAGGCATGTGCCCATGATGCCCAGGTGCGTGCCCAACATGCACAGGGGTGTGCCCATGATGCCCAGGCGTGTACCCATCATGCCTAGGGGAGTGTCCATGATGCCCAGGGGTGTGCCCATGATGCCCAAGCGTGTGCCCATGATGCCCTAGCGTGCGCCCATGATGCCCAGGCGTGTGCCCATCATGCCCAGGCGTGTGCCCATGATGCCCAGGGGTGTGCCCATGATGCCCAGGTGCGTGCCCAACATGCCCAGGGGTGTGCCCATTATACCCAGGCGTGTGCCCATCATGCCCAGGCGTGTGCCCATCATGCCCAGGGATGTGCCCACGATGCCCAGGCGTGTGCCCATGATGCCAAGGCGTGTGCCCATGATGCCCATGCGTGTGCCCATGATGCCCTAGTACGTGCCCAACATGCCCAGGGGTGTGCCCATGATGCCCAGGCGTGTGCCCATGATGCCTAGGTGTGTGCCCAACATGCCCAGGGGTGTGCCCATAATGCCCAGGCATGTGCCCATGATGCCCAGGCCTGTGCCCATCATGCCCAGGGGTGTGCCCAGGCGTGTGCCCATGATGCCCAGGCGTGTGCCCATGATGCCCAGGCGTGTGCCCATCATGCCCAGGGGTGTGCCCATGATGCCCAGGCGTGTGCCCATGATGCCCAGGCGTGTGCCCATGATGCCCAGGCGTGTGCCCATGATGCCCAGGTGCGTGCCCAACATGCCCAGGGGTGTGCCCATGATGCCCAGGCGCGTGCCCATCATGCCCAGGGGTGTGCCCATGATGCCCAGGGGTGTGCCCATGATGCCCAGGGGTGTGCCCATGATGCCCAGGCGGGTGCCCATGATTCCCTGGTGCGTGCCCAACATGCCCAGGGGTGTGCCCATGATGCCCAAGCGGGTGCCCATGATGCCCAGGTGCGTGCCCATCATGCCCAGGGGTGTGCCCATGATGCCTAGGGGTGTGCCCATGATGCCCAGGCGTGTGCCCATCATGCCCAGGCGTGTGCCCATCATACCCAGGGGTGTGCCCATGATGCCCAGGGGTGCGCCCATGATGCCCAGGCGTGTGCCCATGATGCCCAGGCGTGTGCCCATGATGCACATGCGTGTGCCCATGATGCCCAGGGGTGTGCCCATGATGCGCAGGCGTGTGTCCATGATGCCCAGGCGTGTGCCTAGGATGCCCTGGTGCGTGCCCAACATGCCCAGGGATGTGCCCATGATGCCCAGGCGTGTGCCCATCATGCCCAGGCTTGTGCCCATCATGCCCAGGGGTGTGCCCATGATGCCCAGGCGTGTGCCCATGATGCCCATGCGTGTGCCCATCATACCCAGGGGTGTGCCAATGATGCCTAGGGGTGTGTCCATGATGCCCAGGCGTGTGCCCATCATGCCCAGGCGTGTGCCCATCATGCCCAGGGGTGTGCCCATGATGCCCAGGGGTGTGCCCATGATGCCCAGGGGTGTGCCCATGATGCCTAGGCGTGTGCCCATAATGCCCAGGTGCGTGCCCAACATGCCCAGGGGTGTGCCCATGATGCGCAGGCGTGTGCCCATCATGCCCAGGCGTGTGCCCATGATGCCCAGGGGTGTGCCCATGATGCCCAGGCGTGTGCCCATCATGCCCAGGCGTGTGCCTATGATGCCCAGGTGCGTGCCCAACATGCCCAAGGGTGTGCCCATGATGCCCAGACGTGTGCCCATCATGCCCAGGCGTGTGTCCATCATGCCCAGGGGTGTGCCCATGATGCCCAGGGGTGTGCCCATGATGCCCAGGTGCGTGCCCAACATGCCCAGGGGTGTGCCCATGATGCCCAGGCGTGTGCCCATGATGCCCATGCGTGTGCCCATGATGCCCAGCGGTGTGCCCATGATGCCCAGGCGTGTGTCCATGATGCCCAGGCGTGTGCCTAGGATGCCCTGGTGCGTGCCCAACATGCCCAGGGATGTGCCCATGATGCCCAGGCGTGTGCCCATGATGCCCAGGCGTGTGCCCATCATGCCTAGGGGTGTGCCCATGATGCCCAGGCGTGTGCCCATGATGCCCATGCGTGTGCCCATCATACCCAGGGGTGTGCCCATGATGCCTAGGGGTGTGCCCATGATGCCCAGGCGTGTGCCCATCATGCCCAGGCGTGTGCCCATCATGCCCAGGGGTGTGGCCATGATGCCCAGGGGGTGTGCCCATGATGCCCATGGGTGTGCCCATGATGCCCAAGCGTGTGCCCATAATGCCCAGGTGCGTGCCCAACATGCCCAGGGGTGTGCCCATGATGCCCAGGCGTGTGCCCATCATGCCCAGGCGTGTGCCCATGATGCCCAGGCAGGTGCCCATGATGCCCAGGCGGGTGCCCATGATGCCCAGACGGGTGTGCCCATGATGCCCAGACGGGTGTGCCCATGATGCCCTGGTGCGTGCCCAACATGCCCAGGGGTGTGCCCATGATGCCCAGACGTGTGCCCATCATGCCCAGGGGTGTGCCCATGATGCCCAGGCGGGTGCCCATCATGCCCAGGCAAGTGCCCATGATGCCCAGGTGCGTGCCCAACATGCCCAGAGGTGTGCCCATGATGCCCAGGCGTGTGCCCATCATGCTCAGGCGTGTGCCCATCATGCCCAGGCGTGTGCCCATCATGCCCAGGCATGTGCCCATCATGCCCAGGGGTGTGCCCATCATGCCCAGGGGTGTGCCCATCATGCCCAGGCGTGTGCCCATCATGCCCAGGCGCGTGCCCAACATGCCCAGGGGTGTGCCCATGATGCACAGGCGTGTGCCCATCATGCCCAGGCGTGTGCCCATCATGCCTAGGGTTGTGCCCATGATGCCCAGGCGTGTGCCCATCATGCCCAGGCGTGTGCCCATCATGCCCAGGGGTGTGCCCATTATGCCCAGGGGTGTGCCCATGATGCCCAGGCGTGTGCCCATGATGCCCTGGCGTGTGCCCATGATGCCCTGGTGCGTGCCCAACTTGCCCAGGGGTGTGCCCATGATGCCCAGGCATGTGCCCATGATGCCCAGGTGCGTGCCCAACATGCCCAGGGGTGTGCCCATGATGCCCAAGCGTGTGCCCATCATGCCCATGCGTGTGCCCATCATGCCCAGGGGTGTGCCCATGATGCCCAGGCGTGTGTCCATGATGCCCAGGCGTGTGCCTATGATGCCCTGGTGCGTGCCCAACATGCCCAGAGGTGTGCCCATGATGCCCAGACTTGTGCCCATCATGCCCAGGGGTGTGCCCATGATGCCCAGGCGGGTGCGCATCATGCCCAGGCGTGTGCCCATGATGCCCAGGTGCGTGCCCAACATGCCCAGGGGTGTGCCCATGATGCCCAGGCGTGTGCCCATCATGCCCAGGCATGTGCCCATCATGCCCAGGGGTGTGCCCATCATGCCCAGGCGTGTGCCCATCATGCCCATGCGTGTGCCCATCATGCCCAGGGGTGTGCCCATGATGCCTAGGGGTGTGCCCATGATGCCCAGGCGTGTGCCCATCATGCCCAGGCGTGTGCCCATCATGCCCAGGGGTGTGCCCATGATGCCCAGGGGTGTGCCCATGATGCCCAGGGGTGTGCCCATGATGCCCAGGCGTGTGCCCATAATGCCCAGGTGCGTGCCCAACATGCCTAGGGGTGTGTCCATGATGCCCAGGCGTGTGCCCATCATGCCCAGGCGTGTGCCCATGATGCCCAGGCAGGTGCCCATGATGCCCTGGTGCGTGCCCAACATGCCCAGGGGTGTACCCATGATGCCCAGGCGGGTGCCCATGATGCCCAGGTGTGTGCCCATGATGCCCAGGCGTGTGCCCATCATGCCCAGGCGTGTGCCCATCATGCCCAGGCGTGTGCCCATCATGCCCAGGGGTGTGCCCATGATGCCCAGGGGTGTGCCCATGATGCCCAGGCGGGTGCCCATCATGCTCAGGCGTGTGCCCATCATGCCCATGCGTGTGCCCATCATGCCCAGGCGTGTGCCCATCATGCCCAGGGGTGTGCCCATCATGCCCAGGGGTGTGCCCATCATGCCCAGGCGTGTGCCCAGGCGCGTGCCCAACATGCCCAGGGGTGTGCCCATGATGCCCAGGCGTGTGCCCATCATGCCCAGGCGTGTGCCCATCATGCCCAGGGGTGTGCCCATGATGCCCAGGGGTGTGCCCATGATGCCCAGGCGTGTGTCCATGATGCCCAGGCGTGTGCCTATGATGCCCTGCTGCGTGCCCAACATGCCCAGGGGTGTGCCCATGATGCCTAGGCGTGTGCCCAGGATGCCCATGGGTGTGCCCATGATGCCCAGTCGTGTGCCCATGATGCCCATGCGTGTGCCCATCATGCCCAGGGGTGTGCCCATGATGCCTAGGGGTGTGCCCATGATGCCCAGGCGTGTGCCCATCATGCCCAGGCGTGTGCCCATGATGCCCAGGGGTGTGCCCATGATGCCCAGGCGTGTGCCCATGATGCCCAAGCGTGTGCCCATGATGCCCAGGTGCGTGCCCAACATGCTCAGGGGTGTGCCCATGATGCCCAGGCGCGTGCCCATCATGCCCAGGGGTGTGCCCATGATGCCCAGGGGTGTGCCCATGATGCCCAGGTGGGTGCCCATGATTCCCTGGTGCGTGCCCAACATGCCCAGGGGTGTGCCCATGATGCCCAAGAGGGTGCCCATGATGCCCAGGTGCGTGCCCAACATGCCCAGGGGTGTGCCCATGATGCCCATGCATGTGCCCATGATGCCCATGCGTGTGCCCATCATGCCCAGGGGTGTGCCCATGAAGCCCAGGCGTGTGCCCATGATGCCCTGGTGCGTGCCCAACATGCCCAGGGGTGTGCCCATGATGCCCAGGCGTATGCCCATGATGCCCAGGCGTGTGCCCATGATGCCCAGGCGAGTGCCCATGATGCCCTGGTGCGTGCCCAACATGCCCACGGGTGTGCCCATGATGCCCAGGCGTGTGCCCATGATGCCCAGGTGCGTGCCCAACATGCCCAGGGGTGTGCCCTTGATGCCCAGGCGTGTGCCCATGATGCCCATGCGTGTGCCCATGATGCCCATGCGTGTGCCCATGATGCCCATGCGTGTGCCCATGATGCCCATGCGTGTGCCCATGATGCCCATGCGTGTGCCCATGAAGCCCAGGCGTGTGCCCATGATGCCCTGGTGCGTGCCCAACATGCCCAGGGGTGTGCCCATGATGCCCAGGCGTATGCCCATGATGCCCAGGCGTGTGCCCATGATGCCCAGGCGAGTGCCCATGATGCCCTGGTGCGTGCCCAACATGCCCACGGGTGTGCCCATGATGCCCAGGCGTGTGCCCATGATGCCCAGGTGCGTGCCCAACATGCCCAGGGGTGTGCCCATGATGCCCAGGCGTGTGTCCATGATGCCCAGGCGTGTGCCTATGATGCCCTGGTGCGTGCCCAACATGCCCAGGGATGTGCCCATGATGCCCAGGCGTGTGCCCATGATGCCCAGGCGTGTGCCCATCATGCCCAGGTGCGTGCCCAACATGCCCAGGGGTGTGCCCATGATGCCCAGGCGTGTGCCCTTCATGCCCAGGCGTGTGCCCATCTTGCCCAGGGGTGTGCCCATGATGCCCAGGGGTGTGCCCATGATGCCCAGGCGGGTGCCCATGATGCCCAAGCAGGTGCCCATGATGCCCTGGTGCGTGCCCAACATGCCTAGGGGTGTGCCCATGATGCCCAGGCGGGTGCCCATGATGCCCAGGGGTGTGCCCATGATGCCTAGGGTGTGCCCATGATGCCCAGGCGTGTGCCCATCATGCCCAGGCGTGTGCCCATCATGCCCAGGGGTGTGCCCATGATGCCCAGGGGTGTGCCCATGATGCCCAGGGGTGTGCCCTTGATGCCCAGGCGTGTGCCCATAATGCCCAGGTGCGTGCCCAACATGCCCAGGGGTGTGCCCATGAAGCCCAGGCGTGTGCCCATCATGCCCAGGCGTGTGCCCATCTTGCCCAGGGGTGTGCCCATGATGCCCAGGGGTGTGCCCATGATGCCCAGGCGGGTGCCCATGATGCCCAGGCAGGTGCCCATGATGCCCTGGTGCGTGCCCAACATGCCTAGGGGTGTGCCCATGATGCCCAGGCGGGTGCCCATGATGCCCAGGTGCGTGCCCAACATGCCCATGCGTGTGCCCATGATGCCCAGGCGTGTGCCCATGATGCCCATGCGTGTGCCCATCATGCCCAGGGGTGTGCCCATGAAGCCCAGGCGTGTGCCCATGATGCCCAGGGATGTGCCCATGATGCCCTGGTGCGTGCCCAACATGCCCAGGGGTGTGCCCATGATGCCTTGGTGCGTGCCCAACATTCCCAGGGGTGTGCCCATGATGCCCAGGCGTGTGCCCATGATGCCCTGGTGCGTGCCCAACATGCCCAAGGATGTGCGCATGATGCCTAGGCGTGTGCCCATGATGCCCAGGTGCGTGCCCAACATGCCCAGGGGTGTGCCCATGATGCCCAGGCGTGTGCCCATGATGCCCAGGCGAGTACTCATGATGCCCTGGTGCGTGCTTAACATGCCCACGGGTGTGCCCATGATGCCCAGGCGTGTGCCCATGATGCCCAGGTGCGTGCCCAACATGCCCAGGGGTGTTCCCATGATGCCCAGGCGTGTGCCCATGATGCCCAGGCGTGTGCCCATGATGCCCATGCGTGTGCCCATGATGCCCAGGGGTGTGCCCATGATGCCCAGGCGTGTGTCCATGATGCCCAGGCGTGCGCCTAGGATGCCCTGGTGCGTGCCCAACATGCCCAGGGATGTGCCCATGATGCCCAGGCGTGTGCCCATCATGCCCAGGCGTGTGCCCATCATGCCCAGGGGTGTGCCCATGATGCCCAGGCGTGTGCCCATGATGCCCATGCGTGTGCCCATCATACCCAGGGGTGTGCCCATGATGCCTAGGGGTGTGTCCATGATGCCCAGGCGTGTGCCCATCATGCCCAGGCGTGTGCCCATCATGCCCAGGGGTGTGCCCATGATGCCCAGGGGTGTGCCCATGATGCCCAGGGGTGTGCCCATGATGCCCAGGCGTGTGCCCATAATGCCCAGGTGCGTGCCCAACATGCCCAGGGGTGTGCCCATGATGCCCAGGCGTGTGCCCATGATGCCCATGCGTGTGCCCATCATGCCCAGGGGTGTGCCCATGAAGCCCAGGCGTGTGCCCATGATGCCCAGGCGTATGCCCATGATGCCCTGGTGCGTGCCCAACATGCCCGGGGGTGTGCCCATGATGCCCAGGCGTGTGCCCATAATGCCCAGGCGTGTGCCCATGATGCCCAGGGGTGTGCCCATGATGCCCATGCGTGTGCCCATCATGCCCAGGCGCGTGCCCAACATGCCCAGGTGGGTGCCCAACATGCCCAGGGGTGTGCCCATGATGCGCAGGCGTGTGCCCATCATGCCCAGGCGTGTGCCCATGATGCCCAGGGGTGTGCCCATGATGCCCAGGCGTGTGCCCATCATGCCCAGGCGTGTGCCTATGATGCCCAGGTGCGTGCCCAACATGCCCAAGGGTGTGCCCATGATGCCCAGACGTGTGCCCATCATGCCCAGGCGTGTGTCCATCATGCCCAGGGGTGTGCCCATGATGCCCAGGGGTGTGCCCATGATGCCCAGGTGCGTGCCCAACATGCCCAGGGGTGTGCCCATGATGCCCAGGCGTGTGCCCATAATGCCCAGGTGCGTGCCCAACATGCCCAGGGATGTGCCCATGATGCCCAGGCGTGTGCCCATGATGCCCAGGCGTGTGCCCATCATGCCCAGGGGTGTGCCCATGATGCCCAGGCGTGTGCCCATGATGCCCATTCGTGTGCCCATAATGCCCAGGGGTGTGCCCATGATGCCTAGGGTGTGCCCATGATGCCCAGGCGTGTGCCCATCATGCCCAGGCGTGTGCCCATCATGCCCAGGGGTGTGCCCATGATGCCCAGGGGTGTGCCCATGATGCCCAGGGGTGTGCCCTTGATGCCCAGGCGTGTGCCCATAATGACCAGGTGCGTGCCCAACATGCCCAGGGGTGAGCCCATGATGCCCAGGCGTGTGCCCATCATGCCCAGGCGTGTGCCCATCTTGCCCAGGGGTGTGCCCATGATGCCCAGGGGTGTGCCCATGATGCCCAGGCGGGTGCCCATGATGCCCAGGCAGGTGCCCATGATGCCCTGGTGCGTGCCCAACATGCCTAGGGGTGTGCCCATGATGCCCAGGCGGGTGCCCATGATGCCCAGGTGCGTGCCCAACATGCCCATGCGTGTGCCCATGATGCCCAGGCGTGTGCCCATGATGCCCATGCGTGTGCCCATCATGCCCAGGGGTGTGCCCATGAAGCCCAGGCGTGTGCCCATGATGCCCAGGGATGTGCCCATGATGCCCTGGTGCGTGCCCAACATGCCCAGGGGTGTGCCCATGATGCCTTGGTGCGTGCCCAACATGCCCAGGGGTGTGCCCATGATGCCCAGGCGTGTGCCCATGATGCCCTGGTGCGTGCCCAACATGCCCAAGGATGTGCGCATGATGCCTAGGCGTGTGCCCATGATGCCCAGGTGCGTGCCCAACATGCCCAGGGGTGTGCCCATGATGCCCAGGCGTGTGCCCATGATGCCCAGGCGTGTGCCCATCATGCCCAGGGGTGTGCCCATGATGCCCAGGCGAGTGCCCATGATGCCCAGGCGTGTGCCCATGATGCCCATGCGTGTGCCCATGATGCCCTAGTGCGTGCCCAACATGCCCAGGGTGTGCCCATGATGCCCAGGCGTGTGCCCATCATGCCCAGGTGCGTGCCCAACATGCCCAGGGGTGGGCCCATGATGCCTAGGCGTGTGCCCATGATGCCCAGGCGTCTGCCCATCATGCCTAGGGTGTGCCCATGATGCCCAAGTGTGTGCCCATCATTCCCAGGCGTGTGCCCATGATGCCCAGGCGTGTGCCCATCATGCCCAGGCATGTGCCCATGATGCCCAGGTGCGTGACCAACATGCACAGGGGTGTGCCCATGATGCCCAGGCGTGTACCCATCATGCCTAGGGGAGTGCCATGATGCCCAGGGGTGTGCCCATGATGCCCAAGCGTGTGCCCATGATGCCCTAGCGTGCGCCCATGATGCCCAGGCGTGTGCCCATCATGCCCAGGCGTGTGCCCATGATGCCCAGGGGTGTGCCCATGATGCCCAGGTGCGTGCCCAACATGCCCAGGGTGTGCCCATTATACCCAGGCGTGTGCCCATCATGCCCAGGCGTGTGCCCATCATGCCCAGGGATGTGCCCACGATGCCCAGGCGTGTGCCCATGATGCCAAGGCGTGTGCCCATGATGCCCATGCGTGTGCCCATGATGCCCTAGTACGTGCCCAACATGCCCAGGGGTGTGCCCATGATGCCCAGGCGTGTGCCCATGATGCCCAGGTGTGTGCCCAACATGCCCAGGGGTGTGCCCATGATGCCCAGGCATGTGCCCATGATGCCCAGGCCTGTGCCCATCATGCCCAGGGTGTGCCCAGGCGTGTGCCCATGATGCCCAGGCGTGTGCTCATGATGCCCAGGCGTGTGCCCATCATGCCCAGGGGTGTGCCCATGATGCCCAGGCCTGTGCCCATCATGCCCAGGGGTGTGCCCAGGCGTGTGCCCATGATGCCCAGGCGTGTGCCAATGATGCCCAGGCGTGTGCCCATCATGCCCAGGGGTGTGCCCATGATGCCCAGGCGTGTGCCCATGATGCCCAGGGGTGTGCCCATGATGCCCAGGCGTGTGTCCATGATGCCCAGGCGTGTGCCTAGGATGCCCTGGTGCGTGCCCAACATGCCCAGGGATGTGCCCATGATGCCCAGGCGGCCCATGATGCCCAGGGGTGTGCCCATGATGCCCAGGCGTGTGCCCATAATGCCCAGGTGCGTGCCCAACATGCCTAGGGGTGTGTCCATGATGCCCAGGCGTGTGCCCATCATACCCAGGCGTGTGCCCATGATGCCCAGGCAGGTGCCCATGATGCCCTGGTGCGTGCCCAACATGCCCAGGGGTGTGCCCATGATGCCCAGGCGGGTGCCCATGATGCCCAGGTGTGTGCCCATGATGCCCAGGCGTTTGCCCATCATGCCCAGGCGTGTGCCCATCATGCCCAGGCGTGTGCCCATCATGCCCAGGGGTGTGCCCATGATGCCCAGGGGTGTGCCCATGATGCCCAGGCGGGTGCCCATCATGCTCAGGCGTGTGCCCATCATGCCCATGCGTGTGCCCATCATGCCCAGGCGTGTGCCCATCATGCCCAGGGGTGTGCCCATCATGCCAGGGGTTTGCCCATCATGCCCAGGCGTGTGCCCAGGCGCGTGCCCAACATGCCCAGGGGTGTGCCCATGATGCCCAGGCGTGTGCCCATCACGCCCAGGCGTGTGCCCATCATGCCCAGGGGTGTGCCCATGATGCCCAGGGGTGTGCCCATGATGCCCAGGCATGTGTCCATGATGCCCAGGCGTGTGCCTATGATGCCTGCTGCGTGCCCAACATGCCCAGGGGTGTGCCCATGATGCCCAGGCGTGTGCCCAGGATGCCCAGGGGTGTGCCCATGATGCCCAGTCGTGTGCCCATGATGCCCATGCGTGTGCCCATCATGCCCAGGGGTGTGCCCATGATGCCTAGGGTGTGCCCATGATGCCCAGGCGTGTGCCCATCATGCCCAGGCGTGTGCCCATGATGCCCAGGGGTGTGCCCATGATGCCCAGGCGTGTGCCCATGATGCCCAAGCGTGTGCCCATGATGCCCAGGTGCGTGCCCAACATGCCCAGGGGTGTGCCCATGATGCCCAGGCGCGTGCCCATCATGCCCAGGGGTGTGCCCATGATGCCCAGGGGTGTGCCCATGATGCCCAGGTGGGTGCCCATGATTCCCTGGTGCGTGCCCAACATGCCCAGGGGTGTGCCCATGATGCCCAAGCGGGTGCCCATGAT
>JAUCNB010000088.1:0-129749 GCA_033675215.1 Rhodiola kirilowii
CACACCCCTGGGCATCATGGGCACACGCCTGGGCATGATGGGCACACGCCTGGGCATAATGGGCGCACGCTAGGGCATCATGGGCACACGCTTGGGCATCATGGGCACACCCCTCGGCATCATGGGCACTCCCCTAGGCATGATGGGTACACGCCTGGGCATCATGGGCACACCCCTGCGCATGTTGGGCACGCACCTGGGCATCATGGGCACATGCCTGGGCATGATGGGCACACGCCTGGGCATCATGGGCACACGCCTGGGAATGATGGGCACACGCTTGGGCATCATGGGCACACCCCTAGGCATGATGGGCAGACGCCTGGGCAACATGGGCACACCCCTGGGCATAATGGGCACACCCCTGGGCATGATGGGCACGCGCCTGGGCATGATGGGCACACGCCTGGGCATCATGGGCACAACCCTGGGCATGATGGGCACACGCCTGGGCATGATGGGCACACGCCTGTGCATCATGGGCACACCCCTGGGCATGTTGGGCACGCGCCTGGGCATGATGGGCACACGCCTGGGCATGATGGGCACCCCCTTGGGCATGATGGGCACACCCCTGGGCATGATGGGCACACGCCTGGGCATGATGGGCACACGCCTGGGCATGATGGGCACACGCCTGAGCATGATGGGCACACGCCTGGGCATCATGGGCACACCTCTGGGCATGTTGGGCACGCACCTGGGCATCATGGGCACTTGCCTGGGCATGATGGGCACCCGCCTGGGCATCATGGGCACACCCCTGGGCATGATGGACACACGTCTGGGCATCATGGGCACACCCCTGGGCATGTTGGGCACGCACCAGGGCATCATGGGCACACCCATCTGGGCATCACGGGCACACCCGTCTGGGCATCATGGGCACCCGCCTGGGCATCATGGGCACCTGCCTGGGCATCATGGGCACACGCCTGGGCATCATGGGCACACCCCTGGGCATGTTGGGCACGCACCTGGGCATTATGGGCACACGCTTGGGCATCATGGGCACACCCATGGGCATCATGGGCACACCCCTGGGCATCATGGCCACACCCCTGGGCATGATGGGCACACGCCTGGGCATGATGGGCACACGCCTGGGCATCATGGGCACACCCCTAGGCATCATGGGCACACCCCTGGGTATGATGGGCACACGCATGGGCATCATGGGCACACGCCTGGGCATCATGGGCACACCCCTAGGCATGATGGGCACACGCCTGGGCATCATGGGCACACGCCTGGGCATCATGGGCACATCCCTGGGCATGTTGGGCACGCACCAGGGCATCCTAGGCACACGCCTGGGCATCATGGACACACGCCTGGGCATCATGGGCACACCCCTGGGCATCATGGGCACACGCATGGGCATCATGGGCACACGCCTGGGCATCATGGGCACACCCCTAGGCATGTTGGGCACGCACCTGGGCATCATGGGCACACCCCTGGGCATCATGGGCACACCCCTGGGCATGATGGACACACCCCTAGGCATGTTGGGCACGCACCTGGGCATCATGGGCACACCCCTGGGCATGATGGGCACAAGTCTGGGCATCATGGGCACACCTCTAGGCCATGATGGGCACACGCCTGGGCATCATGGGCACACCCCTGGGCATCATGGGCACACGCCTGGGCATGATGGGCACACGCCTGCGCATCATGGGCACACCCCTGGGCATGTTGGGCACGCACCTGGGCATTATGGGCACACGCCTGGGCATCATGGGCACACCCCTGGGCATCATGGGCACACCCCTGGGCATCATGGGCACACCCCTGGGCATGATGGGCACACGCCTGGGCATGATGGGCACACGTCTGGGCATCATGGGCACACCCCTGGGCATGTTGGGCACGCACCAGGGCATCATGGGCACACGCCTGGGCATCATGGGCACACCCCTGGGCATGATGGGCACACGCATGGGCATCATGGGCACATGCATGGGCATCATGGGCACACCCCTGGGCATGTTGGGCACGCACCTGGGCATCATGGGCACCCGCTTGGGCATCATGGGCACACCCCTGGGCATGTTGGGCACGCACCAGGGAATCATGGGCACCCACCTGGGCATCATGGGCACACCCCTAGGCATCATGGGCACACCCCTGGGCATGATGGGCACGCGCCTGGGCATCATGGGCACACCCCTGGGCATGTTGGGCACGCACCTGAGCATCATGGGCACACGCTTGGGCATCATGGGCACAAGCCTGGGCATCATGGGCACACCCCTGGGCATCATGGGCACACGCCTGGGCATGACGGGCACACGCCTGGGCATCATGGGCACACCCCTAGGCATCATGGGCACACCCCTGGGCATGATGGGCACACGCATGGGCATCATGGGCACACGACTGGGCATCATGGGCACACCCCTGGGCATCCTGGGCACACGCCTGGGCATCATGGGCACACCCCTGGGCATGTTGGGCACGCAGCAGGGCATCATAGGCACACGCCTGGGCATCATGGACACACGCCTGGGCATCATGGGCACACCCCTGGGCATCATGGACACACGCCTGGGCATCATGGACACACGCCTGGGCATCATGGGCACACGCCTGGGCATCATGGGCACACGCCTGGGCATGATGGGCACACGCCTGGGCATCATGGGCACACGCCTGGGCATCATGGGCACACGCCTGGGCACACCCCTGGGCATGATGGGCACAGGCCTGGGCATCATGGGCACACCCCTGGGCATGATGGGCACACGCCTGGGCATCATGGGCACACGCCTGGGCATCATGGGCACACGCCTGGGCACACCCCTGGGCATGATGGGCATAGGCCTGGGCATCATGGGCACATGCCTGGGCATCATGGGCACACCCCTGGGCATGTTAGGCACACACCTGGGCATCATGGGCACACGCCTGGGCATCATGGGCACACCCCTGGGCATGTTGGGCACGTACTTGGGCATCATGGGCACACGCATGGGCATCATGGGCACACGCCTTGGCATCATGGGCACACGCCTGGGCATCGTGGGCACATCCCTGGGCATGATGGGCACACGCCTGGGCATGATGGGCACACGCCTGGGTATAATGGGCACACCCCTGGGCATGTTGGGCACGCACCTGGGCATCATGGGCACACCCCTGGGCATCATGGGCACACGCCTCGGCATGATGGGCACACGCCTGGGCATCATGGGCGCACGCTAGGGCATCATGGGCACACGCTTGGGCATCATGGGCACACCCCTGGGCATCATGGGCACTCCCCTAGGCATGATGGGTACACGCCTGGGCATCATGGGCACACCCCTGCGCATGTTGGGCACGCACCTGGGCATCATGGGCACATGCCTGGGCATGATGGGCACACGCCTGGGCATCATGGGCACACGCCTGGGAATGATGGGCACACGCTTGGGCATCATGGGCACACCCCTAGGCATGATGGGCAGACGCCTGGGCAACATGGGCACACCCCTGGGCATAATGGGCACACCCCTGGGCATGATGGGCACGCGCCTAGGCATGATGGGCACACGCCTGGGCATCATGGGCACAACCCTGGGCATGATGGGCACACGCCTGGGCATGATGGGCACACGCCTGTGCATCATGGGCACACCCCTGGGCATGTTGGGCACGCGCCTGGGCATGATGGGAACACGCCTGGGCATGATGGGCACCCCCTTGGGCATGATGGGGACACCCCTGGGCATGATGGGCACATGCCTGGGCATGATGGGCACACGCCTGGGCATGATGGGCACACGCCTGAGCATGATGGGCACACGCCTGGGCATCATGGGCACACCTCTGGGCATGTTGGGCACGCACCTGGGCATCATGGGCACTTGCCTGGGCATGATGGGCACCCGCCTGGGCATCATGGGCACACCCCTGGGCATGATGGGCACACGTCTGGGCATCATGGGCACACCCCTGGGCATGTTGGGCACGCACCAGGGCATCATGGGCACACCCGTCTGGGCATCACGGGCACACCCGTCTGGGCATCATGGGCACCCGCCTGGGCATCATGGGCACCTGCCTGGGCATCATGGGCACACGCCTGGGCATCATGGGCACACCCCTGGGCATCCTGGGCACACGCCTGGGCATCATGGGCACACCCCTGGGCATGTTGGGCACGCAGCAGGGCATCATAGGCACACGCCTGGGCATCATGGACACACGCCTGGGCATCATGGGCACACCCCTGGGCATCATGGACACACGCCTGGGCATCATGGACACACGCCTGGGCATCATGGGCACACGCCTGGGCATCATGGGCACACGCCTGGGCATGATGGGCACACGCCTGGGCATCATGGGCACACGCCTGGGCATCATGGGCACACGCCTGGGCACACCCCTGGGCATGATGGGCACAGGCCTGGGCATCATGGGCACACCCCTGGGCATGATGGGCACACGCCTGGGCATCATGGGCACACGCCTGGGCATCATGGGCACACGCCTGGGCACACCCCTGGGCATGATGGGCACAGGCCTGGGCATCATGGGCACATGGCTGGGCATCATGGGCACACCCCTGGGCATGTTGGGCACACACCTGGGCATCATGGGCACACGCCTGGGCATCATGGGCACACCCCTGGGCATGTTGGGCACGTACTTGGGCATCATGGGCACACGCATGGGCATCATGGGCACACGCCTTGGCATCATGGGCACACGCCTGGGCATCGTGGGCACATCCCTGGGCATGATGGGCACACGCCTGGGCATGATGGGCACACGCCTGGGTATAATGGGCACACCCCTGGGCATGTTGGGCACGCACCTGGGCATCATGGGCACACCCCTGGGCATCATGGGCGCACGCCTGGGCATGATGGGCACACGCCTGGGCATCATGGGCGCACGCTAGGGCATCATGGGCACACGCTTGGGCATCATGGGCACACCCCTGGGCATCATGGGCACTCCCCTAGGCATGATGGGTACACGCCTGGGCATCATGGGCACACCCCTGCGCATGTTGGGCACGCACCTGGGCATCATGGGCACATGCCTGGGCATGATGGGCACACGCCTGGGCATCATGGGCACACGCCTGGGAATGATGGGCACACGCTTGGGCATCATGGGCACACCCCTAGGCATGATGGGCAGACGCCTGGGCAACATGGGCACACCCCTGGGCATAATGGGCACACCCCTGGGCATGATGGGCACGCGCCTGGGCATGATGGGCACACGCCTGGGCATCATGGGCACAACCCTGGCCATGATGGGCACACGCCTGGGCATGATGGGCACACGCCTGTGCATCATGGGCACACCCCTGGGCATGTTGGGCACGCGCCTGGGCATGATGGGCACACGCCTGGGCATGATGGGCACCCCCTTGGGCATGATGGGCACACCCCTGGGCATGATGGGCACACGCCTGGGCATGATGGGCACACGCCTGGGCATGATGGGCACACGCCTGAGCATGATGGGCACACGCCTGGGCATCATGGGCACACCTCTGGGCATGTTGGGCACGCACCTGGGCATCATGGGCACTTGCCTAGGCATGATGGGCACCTGCCTGGGCATCATGGGCACACCCCTGGGCATGATGGGCACACGTCTGGGCATCATGGGCACACCCCTGGGCATGTTGGGCACGCACCAGGGCATCATGGGCACACCCGTCTGGGCATCACGGGCACACCCGTCTGGGCATCATGGGCACCCGCCTGGGCATCATGGGCACCTGCCTGGGCATCATGGGCACACGCCTGGGCATCATGGGCACACCCCTGGGCATGTTGGGCACGCACCTGGGCATTATGGGCACACGCTTGGGCATCATGGGCACACCCATGGGCATCATGGGCACACCCCTGGGCATCATGGCCACACCCCTGGGCATGATGGGCACACGCCTGGGCATGATGGGCACACGCCTGGGCATCATGGGCACACCCCTAGGCATCATGGGCACACCCCTGGGTATGATGGGCACACGCATGGGCATCATGGGCACACGCCTGGGCATCATGGGCACACCCCTAGGCATGATGGGCACACGCCTGGGCATCATGGGCACACGCCTGGGCATCATGGGCACATCCCTGGGCATGTTGGGCACGCACCAGGGCATCCTAGGCACACGCCTGGGCATCATGGACACACGCCTGGGCATCATGGGCACACCCCTGGGCATCATGGGCACACGCATGGGCATCATGGGCACACGCCTGGGCATCATGGGCACACCCCTGGGCATGTTGGGCACGCACTTGGGCATCATGGGCACACCCCTGGGCATCATGGGCACACCCCTGGGCATGATGGACACACCCCTAGGCATGTTGGGCACGCACCTGGGCATCATGGGCACACCCCTGGGCATGATGGGCACAAGTCTGGGCATCATGGGCACACCTCTAGGCCATGATGGGCACACGCCTGGGCATCATGGGCACACCCCTGGGCATCATGGGCACATGCCTGGGCATGATGGGCACACGCCTGCGCATCATGGGCACACCCCTGGGCATGTTGGGCACGCACCTGGGCATTATGGGCACACGCCTGGGCATCATGGGCACACCCCCTGGGCATCATGGGCACACCCCTGGGGCATCATGGGCACACCCCTGGGCATGATGGGCACACGCCTGGGCATGATGGGCACACGTCTGGGCATCATGGGGCACACCCTTGGGCATGTTGGGCACGCACCTGGGGCATCATAGGCACACGCCTGGGCATGATGGGCACACGCATGGGCATCATGGGCACACCCCTGGGCATCATGGGCACACGCCTGGGCATGATGGGCACATGCCTGGGCATCATGGGCACACGCCTGGGCATCATGGGCACACCCGTGGGCATGTTGGGCACGCACCAGGGCATCATGGGCACTCGCCTGGGCATCATGGGCACACGCCTGGGCATCATGGGCACACGCCTGGGCATCATGGGCATACGCCTGGGCATCATGGGCACACCCCTGGGCATGTTGGGCACGCACCAGGGCATTATGGGCACACGCCTGGGCATCATGGGCACACCCCTGGGCATGATGGGCACACGCATTGGCATCATGGGCACATGCATGGGCATCATGGGCACTCCCCTGGGCATGTTGGGCACGCACCTGGGCATCATGGGCACCCGCTTGGGCATCATGGGCACACCCCTGGGCATGTTGGGCACGCACCAGGGAATCATGGGCACACCCCTGGGCATCATGGGCACACCCCTGGGCATGATGGGCACGCGCCTGGGCATCATGGGCACACCCCTGGGCATGTTGGGCACGCACCTGGGCATCATGGGCACACGCTTGGGCATCATGGGCACACGCCTGGGCATCATGGGCACACCCCTGGGCATCATGGGCACACGCCTGGGCATGATGGGCACACGCCTGGGCATCATGGGCACACCCCTAGGCATCATGGGCACACCCCTGGGCATGATGGGCACACGCATGGGCATCATGGGCACACGACTGGGCATCATGGGCACACCCCTGGGCATCCTGGGCACACGCCTGGGCATCATGGGCACACCCCTGGGCATGTTGGGCACGCAGCAGGGCATCATAGGCACACGCCTGGGCATCATGGACACACGCCTGGGCATCATGGGCACACCCCTGGGCATCATGGGCACACCCCTGGGCATGATGGGCACACGCCTGGGCATGATGGGCACACGCCTGGGCATCATGGGCACACCCCTGGGCATGTTGGGCGCGCGCCTGGGCACACGCCTGGGCATAATGGGCACACCCCTGGGCATGATGGGCACACCCCTGGGCATGATGGGCACACGCCTGGGCATGATGGGCACACGCATGGGCATGATGGGCACACGCCTGAGCATGATGGGCACCCGCCTGGGCATCATGGGCACACCCCTGGGCATCATGGGCACACCCCTGGGCATGATGGGCACACGCCTAGGCATGATGGGCACACGCCTGGGCATGATGGGCACACGCCTGGGCATCATGGGCACACACCTGGGCATCATGGGCACCCGCCTGGGCATCATGGGCACACCCCTGGGCATGTTGGGCACGCACCAGGGCATCATGGGCACCTGCCTGGGCATCATGGGCACACGCCTGAGCATGATGGGCACACGCCTGGGCATCATGGACACACCCCTAGGCATGTTGGGCACGCACCTGGGCATTATGGGCACACGCCTGGGCATCATGGGCACACCCCTGGGCATCATGGGCACACCCCTGGGCATCATGGGCACACCCCTGGGCATGATGGGCACACGCCTGGGCATGATGGGCACACGCCTGGGCATCATGGGCACACCCCTAGGCATCATGGGCACACCCCTGGGCATGATGGGCCCACGCATGGGCATCATGGGCACACGCCTGGGCATGATGGGCACACCCCTGGGCATGATGGGCACACGCCTGGGCATGATGGGCACACGCCTGGGCATCATGGGCACACCCCTGGGCAAGTTGGGCACGCACCTGGGCATCATGGGCACACGCCTGGGCATCATGGGCACCCGCCTGGGCATCATGGGCACACCCCTGGGCATGATGGGCACAAGTCTGGGCATCATGGGCACACCTCTGAGCCATGATGGGCACACGCCTGGGCATCATGGGCACACCCCTGGGCATCATGGGCACACGCCTGCGCATCATGGGCACACCCCTGGGCATGTTGGGCACGCACCTGGGCATTATGGGCACACGCCAGGGCATCATGGGCACACCCCTGGGCATCATGGGCACACCCCTGGGCATCATGGGCACACCCCTGGGCATGATGGGCACACGCCTGGGCATGATGGGCACACGTCTGGGCATCATGGGCACACCCTTGGGCATGTTGGGCAAGCACCTGGGCATCATAGGCACACGCCTGGGCATCATGGACACACCCCTAGGCATGTTGGGCACGCACCTGGGCATTATGGGCACACGCCTGGGCATCATGGGCACACCCCTGGGCATCATGGGCACACCCCTGGGCATCATGGGCACACCCCTGGGCATGATGGGCACACGCCTGGGCATGATGGGCACACGCCTGGGCATCATGGGCACACCCCTAGGCATCATGGGCACACCTCTGGACATGAGGGGCACACGCATGGGCATCATGGGCACACGCCTGGGCATGATGGGCACACCCCTGGGCATGATGGGCACACGCCTGGGCATGATGGGCACACCCCTGGGCATGTTGGGCACGCACCTGGGCATCATGGGCACACGCCTGGGCATGATGGGCACCCGCCTGGGCATCATGGGCACACCCCTGGGCATGATGGCCACAAGTCTGGGCATCATGGGCACACCTCTGGGCATGTTGGGCACGCACCAGGGCATCATAGGCACACGCCTGGGCATCATGGACACACGCCTGGGCATCATGGGCACACCCCTGGGCATGATGGGCACACGCATGGGCATGATGGGCACACGCTTGGGCATCTTGGGCACACCCCTGGGCATGTTGGGCACGCACCTGGGCATCATGGGCACACCCCTGGGCATGTTGGGCACGTACTAGGGCATCATGGGCACACGCATGGGCATCATGGGCACACGCCTTGGCATCATGGGCACACGCCTGGGCATCGTGGGCACATCCCTGGGCATGATGGGCACACGCCTGGGCATGATGGGCACACGCCTGGGTATAATGGGCACACCCCTGGGCATGTTGGGCACGCTCTTGGGCATCATGGGCACACCCCTGGGCATCATGGGCACACGCCTGGGCATGATGGGCACACGCCTGGGCATCATGGGCGCACGCTAGGGCATCATGGGCACACGCTTGGGCATCATGGGCACACCCCTGGGCATCATGGGCACTCCCCTAGGCATGATGGGTACACGCCTGGGCATCATGGGCACACCCCTTTGCATGTTGGGCACGCACCTAGGCATCATGGGCACATGCCTAGGCATGATGGGCACACGCCTGGGCATCATGGGCACACGCCTGGGAATGATGGGCACACACTTGGGCATCATGGGCACACCCCTAGGCATGATGGGCAGACGCCTGGGCATCATGGGCACACGCCTAGGCATCATGGGCCCACCCCTGGGCATGTTGGGCACGCACCTGGGCATGATGGGCACACGCCTGGGCATCATGGGCACACCCTGGGCATGTTGGGCACGCACTAGGGCATCATGGGCACACGCATGGGCATCATGGGCACACGCCTGGGCATCATGGGCACTCGCCTGGGCATCATGGGCACACCCCTGGGCATGATGGGCACACGCCTGGGCATCATGGGCACACGCCTGGGCATCATGGGCACACCCCTGGGCATGTTGGGCACGCACCTGGGCATCATGGGCACACGCCTGGGCATCATGCGCACATTCTTGGGCATGTTGGGCACGCACCAGGGCATCATGGGCACACGCCTGGGCATCATGGGCACACCCCTGGGCATCATGGGCACACCCCTGGGCATGTTGGGCACGCACCTGGGCATCATGGGCACACGCCTGGGCATCATGGGCACACCCCTGGGCATGTTGGGCACGCACCAAGGCATCATGGGCACACCCCTGGGTATGTTGGGCACGCACCAGGGCATCATGGGCACACGCCTGGGCATCATGGGCACACGCCTGGGCTTCATGGGCACACCCCTGGGCATCATGGGCACACGCATGGGCATCATGGGCACACGCCTGGGCATCATGGGCACACCCCTAGGCATGTTGGGCACGCACCTGGGCATCATGGGCACCCGCCTGGGCATCATGGGCACACCCCTGGGCATCATGGGCACATTCCTGGGCAAGATGGGCACACGCCTGGGCATGATGGGCACACGCCTGGGCATCATGGGCACACCCCTGGGCATGTTGGGCACGCACCTGGGCATTATGGGCACACGCCTGGGCATCAAGGGCACACCCCTGGGCATCATGGGCACACCCCTGGGCATCATGGGCACACCCCTGGGCATGATGGGCACACGCCTGGGCATCATGGGCACACGCCTGGGCATCATGGGCACACCCTAGGCATCATGGGCACACCCCTCGGCATGATGGGCACACGAATGGGCATCATGGGCACACGCCTGGGCATCTTGGGCACACCCCTGGGCATGATGGGCACACGCCTGGGCATCATGGGCACACGCCTGGGCATCATGGGCACATCCCTGGGCATGTTGGGCACGCACCAGGGCATCCTAGGCACACGCCTGGGCATCATGGACACACGCCTGGGCATCATGGGCACACCCCTGGGCATCATGGGCACACGCATGGGCATCATGGGCACACGCCTGGGCATCATGGGCACACCCCTGGGCATGTTGGGCACGCACCTGGGCATCATGGGCACACGCCTGGGCATCATGGGCACACCCGTGGGCATGTTGGGCACGCACCAGGGCATCATGGGCAATCGCCTGGGCATCATGGGCACACGCCTGGGCATGATGGGCATACGCCTGGGCATCATGGGCACACCCCTGGGCATGTTGGGCACACACCAGGGCATCATGGGCACACGCCTGGGCTTCATGGGCACACCCCTGGGCATGATGGGCACACGCATGGGCATCGTGGGCACATGCATGGGCATCATGGGCACACCCCTGGGCATGTTGGGCACGCACCTGGGCATCATGGGCACCCGCTTGGGCATCATGGGCACACCCCTGGGCATGTTGGGCACGCACCAGGGAATCATGGGCACCCACCTGGGCATCATGGGCACACCCCTGGGCATCATGGGCACACCCCTGGGCATGATGGGCACGCGCCTGGGCATCATGGGCACACCCCTGGGCATGTTGGGCTTGCACCAAGGCATCATGGGCACACCCCTGGGTATGTTGGGCACGCACCAGGGCATCATGGGCACACGCCTGGGCATCATGGGCACACGCCTGGGCTTCATGGGCACACCCCTGGGCATGATGGGCACACGCATGGGCATCATGGGCACACGCCTGGGCATCATGGGCACACCCCTGGGCATGTTGGGCACGCACCTGGGCATCATGGGCACCCGCCTGGGCATCATGGGCACACCCCTGGGCATCATGGGCACATTCCTGGGCAAGATGGGCACACGCCTGGGCATGATGGGCACACGCCTGGGCATCATGGGCACACCCCTGGGCATGTTGGGCACGCACCTGGGCATTATGGGCACACGCCTGGGCATCAAGGGCACACCCCTGGGCATCATGGGCACACCCCTGGGCATCATGGGCACACCCCTGGGCATGATGGGCACACGCCTGGGCATGATGGGCACACGCCTGGGCATCATGGGCACACCCTAGGCATCATGGGCACACCCCTGGGCATGATGGGCACGCGAATGGGCATCATGGGCACACGCCTGGGCATCATGGGCACACCCCTGGGCATGATGGGCACACGCCTGGGCATCATGGGCACACGCCTGGGCATCATGGGCACATCCCTGGGCATGTTGGGCACGCACCAGGGCATCCTAGGCACATGCCTGGGCATCATGGACACACGCCTGGGCATCATGGGCACACCCCTGGGCATCATGGGCACACGCATGGGCATCATGGGCACACGCCTGGGCATCATGGGCACACCCCTGGGCATGTTGGGCACGCACCTGGGCATCATGGGCACACGCCTGGGCATCATGGGCACACCCGTGGGCATGTTGGGCACGCACAAGGGCATCATGGGCACTCGCCTGGGCATCATGGGCACACGCCTGGGCATGATGGGCATACGCCTGGGCATCATGGGCACACCCCTGGGCATGTTGGGCACACACCAGGGCATCATGGGCACACGCCTGGGCTTCATGGGCACACCCCTGGGCATGATGGGCACACGCATGGGCATCATGGGCACATGCATGGGCATCATGGGCACACCCCTGGGCATGTTGGGCACGCACCTGGGCATCATGGGCACCCGCTTGGGCATCATGGGCACACCCCTGGCCATGTTGGGCACGCACCAGGGAATCATGGGCACCCACCTGGGCATCATGGGCACACCCCTGGGCATCATGGGCACACCCCTGGGCATGATGGGCACGCGCCTGGGCATAATGGGCACACCCCTGGGCATGTTGGGCACGCACCTGGGCATCATGGGCACACGCTTGGGCATCATGGGCACACGCCTGGGCATCATGGGCACACCCCTGGGCATCATGGGCACACGCCTGGGCATGATGGGCACACGACTGGGCATCATGGGCACACCCCTAGGCATCATGGGCACACCCCTGGGCATCATGGGCACACGCATGGGCATCATGGGCACGCGAATGGGCATCATGGGCACACCCCTGGGCATCCTGGGCACACGCCTGGGCATCATGGGCACACCCCTGGGCATGTTGGGCACGCAGCAGGGCATCATAGGCACACGCCTGGGCATCATGGACACACGCCTGGGCATCATGGGCACACCCCTGGGCATCATGGGCACACCCCTGGGCATGATGGGCACACGCCTGGGCACACGCCTGGGCATGATGGGCACACGCCTGGGCATCATGGGCACACCCCTGGGCATGATGGGCACGCGCCTGGGCACACGCCTGGGCATGATGGGCACACCCCTGGGCATGATGGGCACACCCCTGGGCATGATGGGCACACGCCTGGGCATGATGGGCACACGCATGGGCATGATGGGCACACGCCTGAGCATGATGGGCACCCGCCTGGGCATCATGGGCACACCCCTGGGCATCATGGGCACACCCCTGGGCATGATGGGCACACGCCTGGGCATGATGGGCACACGCCTGGGCATTATGGGCACACGCCTGGGCATCATGGGCACACACCTGGGCATCATGGGCACCCGCCTGGGCATCATGGGCACCCGCCTGGGCATCATGGGCACACCCCTGGGCATGTTGGGCACGCACCAGGGCATCATGGGCACCTGCCTGGGCATCATGGGCACACGCCTGGGCATGATGGGCACACGCCTGGGCATCATGGACACACCCCTAGGCATGTTGGGCACGCACCTGGGCATCATGGGCACACCCGTCTGGGCATCATGGGCACACCCGTCTGGGCATCATGGGCACCCGCCTGGTCATCATGGGCACCTGCCTGGGCATCATGGGCACACGCCTGGGCATGATGGGCACACGCCTGGGCATCGTGGGCACACCCCTGGGCATGTTGGGCACGCACCTGGGCATTATGGGCACACGCTTGGGCATCATGGGCACACCCATGGGCATCATGGGCACACCCCTGGGCATCATGGCCACACACCTGGGCATGATGGGCACACGCCTGGGCATGATGGGCACACGCCTGGGCATCATGGGCACACCCCTAGGCATCATGGGCACACCCCTGGGCATGATGGGCACACGCCTGGGCATGATGGGCACACGCCTGGGCATGATGGGCACACCCCTGGGCATCATGGGCACACCCCTGGGCATGATGGACACACGCCTGGGCATGATGGGCACACGTCTGGGCATCATGGGCACACCCTTGGGCATGTTGGGCACGCACCTGGGCATCATAGGCACACGCCTGGGCATGATGGGCACACGCCTGGGCATCATGGGCACTCCCCTGGGCATCATGGGCACACGCCTGGGCATGATGGGCACACGCCTGCGCATCATGGGCACACCCCTGGGCATGTTGGGCATGCACCTGGGCATTATGGGCACACGCCTGGGCATCATGGGCACACCCCTGGGCATCATGGGCACACCCCTGGGCATCATGGGCACACCCCTGGGCATGATGGGCACACGCCTGGGCATGATGGGCACACGCCTGGGCATCATAGACACACCCCTAGGCATCATGGGCACACCCCTGGGTATGATGGGCACGCGCATGGGCATCATGGGCACACGCCTGGGCATCATGGGCACACCCCTGGGCATGATGGGCACACGCCTGGGCATGATGGGCACACGCCTGGGCATCATGGGCACATCCCTGGGCATGTTGGGCACGCACCAGGGCATCCTAGGCACACGCCTGGGCATCATGGACACACGCCTGGGCATCATGGGCACACCCCTGGGCATCATGGGCACACGCCTGGGCATCATGGGCACACCCCTGGGCATGATGGGCACACGCCTGGGCATCATGGGCACACACCTGGGCATCATGGGCACACGCCTGGGCACACCCCTGGGCTTGATGGGCACAGGCCTGGGCATCATGGGCACACCCCTGGGCATGATGGGCACACGCCTGGGCATCATGGGCACACGCCTGGGCATCATGGGCACACGCCTGGGCACACCCCTGGGCATGATGGGCACAGGCCTGGGCATCATGGGCACACGCCTGGGCATCTAGGGCACACCCCTGGGCATCATGGGCATACCCCTGGGCATCATGGGCACACCCCTGGGCATGATGGGCACACGCCTGGGCATGATGGGCACACGCCTGGGCATCATGGGCACACCCTAGGCATCATGGGCACACCCCTGGGCATGATGGGCACACGAATGGGCATCATGGGCACACCCCTGGGCATGATGGGCACACGCCTGGGCATCATGGGCACACGCCTGGGCATCATGGGCACATCCCTGGGCATGTTGGGCACGCACCTGGGCATCATGGGCACACGCCTGGGCATCATGGGCACACCCGTGGGCATGTTGGGCACGTTCCAGGGCATCATGGGCACTCGCCTGGGCATCATGGGCACACGCCTGGGCATGATGGGCATACGCCTGGGGATCATGGGCACACCCCTGGGCATGTTGGGCACGCACCAGGGCATCATGGGCACACGCCTGGGCTTCATGGGCACACCCCTGGGCATGATGGGCACACGCATGGGCATCATGGGCACATGCATGGGCATCATGGGCACACCCCTGGGCATGTTGGGCACGCACCTGGGCATCATGGGCACCCGCTTGGGCATCATGGGCACACCCCTGGGCATGTTGGGCACGCACCAGGGAATCATGGGCACCCACCTGGGAATCATGGGCACACCCCTGGGCATCATGGGCACACCCCTGGGCATGATGGGCACACGCCTGGGCATCATGGGCACACGCCTGGGCATCATGGGCACACGCCTGGGCACACCCCTGGGCATGATGGGCACAGGCCTGGGCATCATGGGCACACGCCTGGGCATCTAGGGCACACCCCTGGGCATCATGGGCATACCCCTGGGCATCATGGGCACACCCCTGGGCATGATGGGCACACGCCTGGGCATGATGGGCACACGCCTGGGCATCATGGGCACACCCTAGGCATCATGGGCACACCCCTGGGCATGATGGGCACACGAATGGGCATCATGGGCACACCCCTGGGCATGATGGGCACACGCCTGGGCATCATGGGCACACGCCTGGGCATCATGGGCACATCCCTGGGCATGTTGGGCACGCACCTGGGCATCATGGGCACACGCCTGGGCATCATGGGCACACCCGTGGGCATGTTGGGCACGTTCCAGGGCATCATGGGCACTCGCCTGGGCATCATGGGCACACGCCTGGGCATGATGGGCATACGCCTGGGCATCATGGGCACACCCCTGGGCATGTTGGGCACGCACCAGGGCATCATGGGTACACGCCTGGGCTTCATGGGCACACCCCTGGGCATGATGGGCACACGCATGGGCATCATGGGCACATGCATGGGCATCATGGGCACACCCCTGGGCATGTTGGGCACGCACCTGGGCATCATGGGCACCCGCTTGGGCATCATGGGCACACCCCTGGGCATGTTGGGCACGCACCAGGGAATCATGGGCACCCACCTGGGAATCATGGGCACACCCCTGGGCATCATGGGCACACCCCTGGGCATGATGGGCACGCGCCTGGGCATCATGGGCACACCCCTGGGCATGTTGGGCACGCACCTGGGCATCATGGGCACACGCTTGGGCATCATGGGCACACGCCTGGGCACCATGGGCACACCCCTGGGCATCATGGGCACACGCCTGGGCATGATGGGCACACGCCTGGGCATGATGGGCACACGCCTGGGCATCATGGGCACACCCCTAGGCATCATGGGCACACCTCTGGACATGAGGGGCACACGCATGGGCATCATGGGCACACCCCTGGGCATCCTGGGCACACGCCTGGGCATCATGGGCACACCCCTAGGCATGTTGGGCACGCAGCAGGGCATCATAGGCACACGCCTGGGCATCATGGACACACGCCTGGGCATCATGGGCACACCCCTGGGCATCATGGGCACACCCCTGGGCATGATGGGCACACGCCTGGGCATGATGGGCACACGCCTGGGCATCATGGGCAAACCCCTGGGCATGTTGGGCACGCGCCTGGGCACACGCCTGGGCATGATGGGCACACCCCTGGGCATGATGGGCACACCCCTGGGCATGATGGGCACACGCCTGGGCATGATGGGCACACGCATGGGCATGATGGGCACACGCCTGAGCATGATGGGCACCCGCCTGGGCATCATGGGCACACCCCTGGGCATCATGGGCACACCCCTGGGCATGATGGGCACACGCCTGGGCATGATGGGCACACGCCTGGGCATGATGGGCACACGCCTGGGCATCATGGGCACACACTTGGGCATCATGGGCACCCGCCTGGGCATCATGGGTACACCCCTGGGCATGTTGGGCACGCACCAGGGCATCATGGGCACCTGCCTGGGCATCATGGGCACACGCCTGGGCATGATGGGCACACGCCTGGGCATCATGGACACACCCCTAGGCATGTTGGGCACGCACCTGGGCATCATGGGCACACCCGTCTGGGCATCATGGGCACACCCGTCTGGGCATCATGGGCACCCGCCTGGTCATCATGGGCACCTGCCTGGGCATCATGGGCACACGCCTGGGCATGATGGGCACACGCCTGGGCATCATGGGCACACCCCTGGGCATGTTGGGCACGCACCTGGGCATTATGGGCACACGCTTGGGCATCATGGGCACACCCATGGGCATCATGGGCACACCCCTGGGCATCATGGCCACACCCCTGGGCATCATGGGCACACGCCTGGGCATGATGGGCACACGCCTGGGCATCATGGGCACACCCCTAGGCATCATGGGCACACCCCTGGGTATGATGGGCACACGCATGGGCATAATGGGCACACGCCTGGGCATCATGGGCACACCCCTAGGCATGATGGGCACACGCCTGGGCATCATGGGCACACGCCTGGGCATCATGGGCACATCCCTGGGCATGTTGGGCACGCACCAGGGCATCCTAGGCACATGCCTGGGCATCATGGACACACGCCTGGGCATCATGGGCACACCCCTGGGCATCATGGGCACACGCATGGGCATCATGGGCACACGCCTGGGCATCATGGGCACACCCCTGGGCATGTTGGGCACGCACCTGGGCATCACGGGCACACCCCTGGGCATCATGGGCACACCCCTGGGCATGATGGACACACGCCTGGGCATGATGGGCACACGTCTGGGCATCATGGGCACACCCTTGGGCATCATGGGCACACCCCTGGGCATGTTGGGCACGCACCAGGGAATCATGGGCACCCACCTGGGCATCATGGGCACACCCCTGGGCATCATGGGCACACCCCTGGGCATGATGGGCACGCGCCTGGGCATCATGGGCACACCCCTGGGCATCATGGGCACACCCCTGGGCATGTTGGGCACGCACCTGGGCATCATGGGCACACGCCTGGGCATCATGGGCACACCCGTGGGCATGTTGGGCACGCACCAGGGCATCATGGGCACTCGCCTGGGCATCATGGGCACACGCCTGGGCATCATGGGCATACGCCTGGGCATCATGGGCACACCCCTGGGCATGTTGGGCACGCACCAGGGCATCATGGGCACACCCCTGGGCATGTTGGGCACGCACCTGGGCATGATGGGCACACGCCTGGGCATCATGGGCACACCCCTAGGCATCATGGGCACACCCCTGGGCATGATGGGCACACGCATGGGCATCATTGGCACACGACTGGGCATCATGGGCACACCCCTGGGCATCCTGGGCACACGCCTGGGCATCATGGGCACACCCCTGGGCATGTTGGGCACGCAGCAGGGCATCATAGGCACACGCCTGGGCATCATGGACACGCGCCTGGGCATCATGGGCACACCCCTGGGCATCATGGACACACGCCTGGGCATCATGGACACACGCCTGGGCATCATGGGCACACCCCTGGGCATCATGGGCACACGCCTGGGCATCATGGGCACACCCCTGGGCATGATGGGCACACGCCTGGGCATCATGGGCACACGCCTGGGCATCATGGGCACACGCCTGGGCATCATGGGCACACGCCTGGGCACACCCCTGGGCATGATGGGCACAGGCCTGGGCATCATGGGCACACCCCTGGGCATGATGGGCACACGCCTGGGCATCATGGGCACACGCCTGGGCATCATGGGCACACGCCTGGGCACACCCCTGGGCATGATGGGCACAGGCCCGGGCATCATGGGCACATGCCTGGGCATGATGGGCACACCCCTGGGCATGATGGGCACACGCCTGGGCATCATGGGCACACGCCTGGGCATGATGGGCACACGCCTGAGCAAGATGGGCACACGCCTGGGCATCATGGGCACACCTCTCGGCATGTTGGGCACGCACCTGGGCATCATGGGCACTTGCCTGGGCATGATGGGCACCCGCCTGGGCATCATGGGCACACCCCTGGGCATGATGGGCACACGTCTGGGCATCATGGGCACACCCCTGGGCATGTTGGGCACGCACCAGGGCATCATGGGCACACCCGTCTGGGCATCATGGGCACACCCGTCTGGGCATCATGGGCACCCGCCTGGGCATCATGGGCACCTGCCTGGGCATCATGGGCACACGCCTGGGCATGATGGGCACACGCCTGGGCATCATGGGCACACCCCTGGGCATGTTGGGCACGCACCTGGGCATTATGGGCACACGCTTGGGCATCATGGGCACACCCTAGGCATCATGGGCACACCCCTGGGCATGATGGGCACACGAATGGGCATCATGGGCACACCCCTGGGCATGATGGGCACACGCCTGGGCATCATGGGCACACGCCTGGGCATCATGGGCACATCCCTGGGCATGTTGGGCACGCACCAGGGCATCCTAGGCACACGCCTGGGCATCATGGACACACGCCTGGGCATCATGGGCACACCCCTGGGCATCGTGGGCACACGCATGGGCATCATGGGCACACGCCTGGGCATCATGGGCACACCCCTGGGCATGTTGGGCACGCACCTGGGCATCATGGGCACACGCCTGGGCATCATGGGCACACCCGTGGGCATGTTGGGCACGTTCCAGGGCATCATGGGCACTCGCCTGGGCATCATGGGCACACGCCTGGGCATGATGGGCATACGCCTGGGCATCATGGGCACACCCCTGGGCATGTTTGGCACGCACCAGGGCATCATGGGCACACGCCTGGGCTTCATGGGCACACCCCTGGGCATGATGGGCACACGCATGGGCATCATGGGCACATGCATGGGCATCATGGGCACACCCCTGGGCATGTTGGGCACGCACCTGGGCATCATGGGCACCCGCTTGGGCATCATGGGCACACCCCTGGGCATGTTGGGCACGCACCAGGGAATCATGGGCACCCACCTGGGCATCATGGGCACACCCCTGGGCATCATGGGCACACCCCTGGGCATGATGGGCACGCGCCTGGGCATCATGGGCACACCCCTGGGCATGTTGGGCACGCACCTGGGCATCATGGGCACACGCTTGGGCATCATGGGCACACGCCTGGGCACCATGGGCACACCCCTGGGCATCATGGGCACACGCCTGGGCATGATGGGCACACGCCTGGGCATCATGGGCACACCCCTAGGCATCATGGGCACACCCCTGGGCATGATGGGCACACGCATGGGCATCATGGGCACACGACTGGGCATCATGGGCACACCCCTGGGCATCCTGGGCACACGCCTGGGCATCATGGGCACACCCCTGGGCATGTTGGGCACGCAGCAGGGCATCATAGGCACACGCCTGGGCATCATGGACACACGCCTGGGCATCATGGGCACACCCCTGGGCATCATGGGCACACCCATGGGCATGATGGGCACACGCCTGGGCATGATGGGCACACGCCTGGGCATCATCGGCACACCCCTGGGCATGTTGGGCACGCGCCTGGGCACACGCCTGGGCATGATGGGCACACCCCTGGGCATGATGGGCACTCCCCTGGGCATGATGGGCACACGCCTGGGCATGATGGGCACACGCATGGGCATGATGGGCACACGCCTGAGCATGATGGGCACCCGCCTGGGCATCATGGGCACACCCCTGGGCATCATGGGCACACCCCTGGGCATGATGGGCACACGCCTGGGCATGATGGGCACACGCCTGGGCATGATGGGCACACGCCTGGGCATCATGGGCACACACTTGGGCATCTTGGGCACCCGCCTGGGCATCATGGGTACACCCCTGGGCATGTTGGGCACGCACCAGGGCATCATGGGCACCTGCCTGGGCATCATGGGCACACGCCTGGGCATGATGGGCACACGCCTGGGCATCATGGACACACCCCTAGGCATGTTGGGCACGCACCTGGGCATCATGGGCACACCCGTCTGGGCATCATGGGCACACCCGTCTGGGCATCATGGGCACCCGCCTGGGCATCATGGGCACCTGCCTGGGCATCATGGGCACACGCCTGGCCATGATGGGCACACGCCTGGGCATCATGGGCACACCCCTGGGCATGTTGGGCACGCACCTGGGCATTATGGGCACACGCTTGGGCATCATGGGCACACCCATGGGCATCATGGGCACACCCCTGGGCATCATGGCCACACCCCTGGGCATGATGGGCACACGCCTGGGCATGATGGGCACACGCCTGGGCATCATGGGCACACCCCTAGGCATCATGGGCACACCCCTGGGTATGATGGGCACACGCATGGGCATCATGGGCACACGCCTGGGCATCATGGGCACACCCCTAGGCATGATGGGCACACGCCTGGGCATCATGGGCACACGCCTGGGCATCATGGGCACATCCCTGGGCATGTTGGGCACGCACCAGGGCATCCTAGGCACATGCATGGGCATCATGGACACACGCCTGGGCATCATGGGCACACCCCTGGGCATCATGGGCACACGCATGGGCATCATGGGCACACGCCTGGGCATCATCGGCACACCCCTGGGCATGTTGGGCACGCACCTGGGCATCATGGGCACACCCCTGGGCATCATGGGCACACCCCTGGGCATGATGGACACACGCCTGGGCATGATGGGCACACGTCTGGGCATCATGGGCACACCCTTGGGCATCATGGGCACACCCCTGGGCATGTTGGGCACGCACCAGGGAATCATGGGCACCCACCTGGGCATCATGGGCACACCCCTGGGCATCATGGGCACACCCCTGGGCATGATGGGCACGCGCCTGGGCATCTTGGGCACACCCCTGGGCATCATGGGCACACCCCTGGGCATGTTGGGCACGCACCTGGGCATCATGGGCACACGCCTGGGCATCATGGGCACACCCGTGGGCATGTTGGGCACGCACCAGGGCATCATGGGCACTCGCCTGGGCATCATGGGCACACGCCTGGGCATCATGGGCATACGCCTGGGCATCATGGGCACACCCCTGGGCATGTTGGGCACGCACCAGGGCATCATGGGCACACCCCTGGGCATGTTGGGCACGCACCTGGGCATGATGGGCACACGCCTGGGCATCATGGGCACACCCCTAGGCATCATGGGCTCACCCCTGGGCATGATGGGCACACGCATGGGCATCATGGGCACACGACTGGGCATCATGGGCACACCCCTGGGCATCCTGGGCACACGCCTGGGCATCATGGGCACACCCCTGGGCATGTGGGGCACGCAGCAGGGCATCATAGGCACACGCCTGGGCATCATGGACACGCGCCTGGGCATCATGGGCACACCCCTGGGCATCATGGACACACGCCTGGGCATCATGGACACACGCCTGGGCATCATGGGCACACCCCTGGGCATCATGGGCACACGCCTGGGCATCATGGGCACACCCCTGGGCATGATGGGCACACGCCTGGGCATCATGGGCACACGCCTGGGCATCATGGGCACACGCCTGGGCACACCCCTGGGCATGATGGGCACAGGCCTGGGCATCATGGGCACACCCCTGGGCATGATGGGCACACGCCTGGGCATCATGGGCACACGCCTGGGCATCATGGGCACACGCCTGGGCATCATGGGCACACGCCTGGGCACACCCCTGGGCATGATGGGCACAGGCCTGGGCATGATGGGCACACCCCTGGGCATGATGGGCACACGCCTGGGCATCATGGGCACACGCCTGGGCATGATGGGCACACGGCTGAGCATGATGGGCACACGCCTGGGCATCATGGGCACACCTCTCGGCATGTTGGGCACGCACCTGGGCATCATGGGCACTTGCCTGGGCATGATGGGCACCCGCCTGGGCATCATGGGCACACCCCTGGGCATGATGGGCACACGTCTGGGCATCATGGGCACACCCCTGGGCATGTTGGGCACGCACCAGGGCATCATGGGCACACCCGTCTGGGCATCATGGGCACACCCGTCTGGGCATCATGGGCACCCGCCTGGGCATCATGGGCACCTGCCTGGGCATCATGGGCACACGCCTGGGCATGATGGGCACACGCCTGGGCATCATGGGCACACCCCTGGGCATGTTGGGCACGCACCTGGGCATTATGGGCACACGCTTGGGCATCATGGGCACACCCATGGGCATCATGGGCACACCCCTGGGCATCATGGCCACACCCCTGGGCATGATGGGCACACGCCTGGGCATGATGGGCACACGCCTGGGCATCATGGGCACACCCCTAGGCATCATGGGCACACCCCTGGGTATGATGGGCACACGCATGGGCATCATGGGCACACGCCTGGGCATCATGGGCACACCCCTAGGCATGATGGGCACACGCCTGGGCATCATGGGCACACGCCTGGGCATCATGGGCACATCCCTGGGCATGTTGGGCACGCACCAGGGCATCCTAGGCACACGCCTGGGCATCATGGACACACGCCTGGGCATCATGGGCACACCCCTGGGCATCATGGGCACACGCATGGGCATCATGGGCACACGCCTGGGCATCATGGGCACACCCCTGGGCATGTTGGGCACGCACCTGGGCATCATGGGCACACCCCTGGGCATCATGGGCACACCCCTGGGCATGATGGACACACGCCTGGGCATGATGGACACACGTCTGGGCATCATGGGCACACCCTTGGGCATGTTGGGCACGCACCTGGGCATCATAGGCACACCCCTGGGCATGTTGGGCACGCAGCAGGGCATCATAGGCACACGCCTGGGCATCATGGACACACGCCTGGGCATCATGGGCACACCCCTGGGCATCATGGACACACGCCTGGGCATCATGGACACACGCCTGGGCATCATGGGCACACCCCTGGGCATCATGGGCACACGCCTGGGCATCATGGGCACACCCCTGGGCATGATGGGCACACGCCTGGGCATCATGGGCACACGCCTGGGCATCATGGGCACACGCCTGGGCACACCCCTGGGCATGATGGGCACAGGCCTGGGCATCATGGGCACACCCCTGGGCATGATGGGCACACGCCTGGGCATCATGGGCACACGCCTGGGCACACCCCTGGGCATGATGGGCATAGGCCTGGGCATCATGGGCACATGCCTGGGCATCATGGGCACACCCCTGGGCATGTTGGGCACACACCTGGGCATCATGGGCACACGCCTGGGCATCATGGGCACACCCCTGGGCATGTTGGGCACGTACTAGGGCATCATGGGCACACGCATGGGCATCATGGGCACACGCCTTGGTATCATGGGCACACGCCTGGGCATCGTGGGCACATCCCTGGGCATGATGGGCACACGCCTGGGCATGATGGGCACACGCCTGGGTATTATGGGCACACCCCTGGGAATGTTGGGCACGCACCTGGGCATCATGGGCACACCCCTGGGCATCATGGGCACACGCCTGGGCATGATGGGCACACGCCTGGGCATCATGGGCGCACGCTAGGGCATCATGGGCACACGCTTGGGCATCATGGGCACACCCCTGGGCATCATGGGCACTCCCCTAGGCATGATGGGTACACGCCTGGGCATCATGGGCAGACCCCTGTGCATGTTGGGCACGCACCTGGGCATCATGGGCACATGCCTGGGCATGATGGGCACACGCCTGGGCATCATGGGCACACGCCTGGGAATGATGGGCACACGCTTGGGCATCATGGGCACACCCCTAGGCATGATGGGCAGACGCCTGGGCATCATGGGCACACCCCTGGGCATAATGGGCACACCCCTGGGCATGATGGGCACACGCCTGGGCATCATGGGCACAACCCTGGGCATGATGGGCACACGCCTGGGCATGATGGGCACACGCCTGTGCATCATGGGCACACCCCTGGGCATGTTGGGCACGCGCCTGGGCATGATGGGCACACGCCTGGGCATGATGGGCACACCCCTGGGCATGATGGGCACACCCCTGGGCATGATGGGCACACGCCTGGGCATGATGGGCACACGCCTGGGCATGATGGGCACACGCCTGAGCATGATGGGCACACGCCTGGGCATCATGGGCACACCTCTGGGCATGTTGGGCACGCACCTGGGCATCATGGGCACTTGCCTGGGCATGATGGGCACCCGCCTGGGCATCATGGGCACACCCCTGGGCATGATGGGCACACGTCTGGGCATCATGGGCACACCCCTGGGCATGTTGGGCACGCACCAGGGCATCATGGGCACACCCGTCTGGGCATCATGGGCACACCCGTCTGGGCATCATGGGCACCCGCCTGGGCATCATGGGCACCTGCCTGGGCATCATGGGCACACGCCTGGGCATGATGGGCACACGCCTGGGCATCATGGGCACACCCCTGGGCATGTTGGGCACGCAGCTGGGCATTATGGGCACACGCTTGGGCATCATGGGCACACCCATGGGCATCATGGGCACACCCCTGGGCATCATGGCCACACCCCTGGGCATGATGGGTACACGCCTGGGCATGATGGGCACACGCCTGGGCATGATGGGCACACGCCTGGGCATCATGGGCACACCCCTGGGCATCATGGGCACACGCCTGGGCATGATGGGCACATGCCTGGGCATCATGGGCACACCCCTGGGCATGTTGGGCACGCACCTGGGCATCATGGGCACACGCCTGGGCATCATGGGCACACCCGTGGGCATGTTGGGCACGCACCAGGGCATCATGGGCACTCGCCTGGGCATCATGGGCACACGCCTGGGCATCATGGGCATACGCCTGGGCATCAAGGGCACACCCCTGGGCATGTTGGGCACGCACCAGGGCATCATGGGCACACGCCTGGGCATCATGGGCACACCCCTGGGCATGATGGGCACACGCATGGGCATCATGGGCACATGCATGGGCATCATGGGCACACCCCTGGGCATGTTGGGCACGCACCTAGGCATCATGGGCACCCGCTTGGGCATCATGGGCACACCCCTGGGCATGTTGGGCACGCACCAGGGAATCATGGGCACCCACCTGGGCATCATGGGCACACCCCTGGGCATGATGGGCACGCGCCTGGGCATCATGGGCACACCCCTGGGCATGTTGGGCACGCACCAGGGCATCATGGGCACACGCTTGGGCATCATGGGCACACGCCTGGGCATCATGGGCACACCCCTGGGCATCATGGGCACACGCCTGGGCATGATGGGCACACGCCTGGGCATGATGGGCACACGCCTGGGCATCATGGGCACACCCCTAGGCATCATGGGCACACCCCTGGGCATGATGGGCACACGCATGGGCATCATGGGCACACGACTGGGCATCATGGGCACACCCCTGGGCATCCTGGGCACACGCCTAGGCATCATGGGCACACCCCTGGGCATGTTGGGCACGCAGCAGGGCATCATAGGCACACGCCTGGGCATCATGGACACACGCCTGGGCATCATGGGCACACCCCTGGGCATCATGGACACACGCCTGGGCATCATGGACACACGCCTGGGCATCATGGGCACACCCCTGGGCATCATGGGCACACGCCTGGGCATCATGGGCACACCCCTGGGCATGATGGGCACACGCCTGGGCATCATGGGCACACGCCTGGGCACACCCCTGGGCATGATGGGCACAGGCCTGGGCATCATGGGCACACCCCTGGGCATGATGGGCACACGCCTGGGCATCATGGGCACACGCCTGGGCATCATGGGCACACGCCTGGGCACACCCCTGGGCATGATGGGCACAGGCCTGGGCATCATGGGCACATGCCTGGGCATCATGGGCACACCCCTGGGCATGTTGGGCACACACCTGGGCATCATGGGCACACGCCTGGGCATCATGGGCACACCCCTGGGCATGTTAGGCACGTACTAGGGCATCATGGGCACACGCATGGGCATCATGGGCACATGCCTTGGCATCATGGGCACACGCCAGGGTATCGTGGCCACATCCCTGGGCATGATGGGCACACGCCTGGGCATGATGGGCACACGCCTGGGTATAATGGGCACACCCCTGGGCATGTTGGGCACGCACCTGGGCATCATGGGCACACCCCTGGGCATCATGGGCACACGCCTGGGCATGATGGGCACACGCCTGGGCATCATGGGCGCACGCTAGGGCATCATGGGCACACGCTTGGGCATCATGGGCACACCCCTGGGCCTCATGGGCACTCCCCTAGGCATGATGGGTACACGCCTGGGCATCATGGGCACACCCCTGTGCATGTTGGGCACGCACCTGGGCATCATGGGCACATGCCTGGGCATGATGGGCACACGCCTGGGCATCATGGGCACACGCCTGGGAATGATGGGCACACGCTTGGGCATCATGGGCACACCCCTAGGCATGATGGGCAGACGCCTGGGCATCATGGGCACACCCCTGGGCATAATGGGCACACCCCTGGGCATGATGGGCACACGCCTGGGCATGATGGGCACACGCCTGGGCATCATGGGCACAACCCTGGGCATGATGGGCACACGCCTGGGCATGATGGGCACACGCCTGTGCATCATGGGCACACCCCTTGGCATGTTGGGCACGCGCCTGGGCATGATGGGCACACGCCTGGGCATGATGGGCACACCCCTGGGCATGATGGGCACACCCCTGGGCATGATGGGCACACGCCTGGGCATGATGGGCACACGCCTGGGCATGATGGGCACACGCCTGAGCATGATGGGCACATGCCTGGGAATGATGGGCACACGCCTGTGCATCATGGGCACAACCCTGAGCATGATGGGCACACGCCTGGGCATGATGGGCACACGCCTGGGCATCATGGGCACAACCCTGAGCATGATGGGCACACGCCTGGGCATGATGGGCACACGCCTGTGCATCATGGGCACACCCCTTGGCATGTTGGGCACGCGCCTGGGCATGATGGGCACACGCCTGGGCATGATGGGCACACCCCTGGGCATGATGGGCACACCCCTGGGCATGATGGGCACACGCCTGGGCATGATGGGCACACGCCTGGGCATGATGGGCACACGCCTGAGCATGATGGGCACATGCTTGGGAATGATGGGCATCATGGGCACATGCCTGGGCATGATGGGCACACGCCTGGGCATCATGGGCACACGCCTGGGAATGATGGGCACACGCTTGGGCATCATGGGCACACCCCTAGGCATGATGGGCAGACGCCTGGGCATCATGGGCACACCCCTGGGCATAATGGGCACACCCCTGGGCATGATGGGCACACGCCTGGGCATGATGGGCACACGCCTGGGCATCATGGGCACAACCCTGGGCATGATGGGCACACGCCTGGGCATGATGGGCACACGCCTGTGCATCATGGGCACACCCCTTGGCATGTTGGGCACGCGCCTGGGCATGATGGGCACACGCCTGGGCATGATGGGCACACCCCTGGGCATGATGGGCACACCCCTGGGCATGATGGGCACACGCCTGGGCATGATGGGCACACGCCTGGGCATGATGGGCACACGCCTGAGCATGATGGGCACACGCCTGGGCATCATGGGCACACCTCTGGGCATGTTGGGCACGCACCTGGGCATCATGGGCACTTGCCTGGGCATGATGGGCACCCGCCTGGGCATCATGGGCACACCCCTGGGCATGATGGGCACACGTCTGGGCATCATGGGCACACCCCTGGGCATGTTGGGCACGCACCAGGGCATCATGGGCACACCCGTCTGGGCATCATGGGCACACCCGTCTGGGCATCATGGGCACCCGCCTGGGCATCATGGGCACCTGCCTGGGCATCATGGGCACACGCCTGGGCATCATGGGCACACGCCTGGGCATCATGGGCACACGCCTGGGCATCATGGGCACACCCCTGGGCATGTTGGGCACGCACCTGGGCATTATGGGCACACGCTTGGGCATCATGGGCACACCCATGGGCATCATGGGCACACCCCTGGGCATCATGGCCACACCCCTGGGCATGATGGGCACACGCCTGGGCATGATGGGCACACGCCTGGGCATCATGGGCACACCCCTAGGCATCATGGGCACACCCCTGGGTATGATGGGCACACGCATGGGCATCATGGGCACACGCCTGGGCATCATGGGCACACCCCTAGGCATGATGGGCACACGCCTGGGCATCATGGGCACACGCCTGGGCATCATGGGCACATCCCTGGGCATGTTGGGCACGCACCAGGGCATCCTAGGCACACGCCTGGGCATCATGGACACACGCCTTGGCATCATGGCCACACCACTGGGCATCATGGGCACACGCATGGGCATCATGGGCACACGCCTGGGCATCATGGGCACACCCCTGGGCATGTTGGGCACGCACCTGGGCATCATGGGCACACCCCTGGGCATCATGGGCACACCCCTGGGCATGATGGACACACCCCTAGGCATGTTGGGCACGCACTTGGGCATCATGGGCACACCCCTGGGCATGATGGGCACAAGTCTGGGCATCATGGGCACACCTCTGGGCCATGATGGGCACACGCCTGGGCATCATGGGCACACCCCTGGGCATCATGGGCACACGCCTGGGCATGATGGGCACACGCCTGCGCATCATGGGCACACCCCTGGGCATGTTGGGCACGCACCTGGGCATTATGGGCACACGCCTGGGCATCATGGGCACACCCCTGGGCATCATGGGCACACCCCTGGGCATCATGGGCACACCCCTGGGCATGATGGGCACACGCCTGGGCATGATGGGCACACGTCTGGGCATCATGGGCACACCCTTGGGCATGTTGGGCACGCACCTGGGCATCATAGGCACACGCCTGGGCATGATGGGCACACGCCTGGGCATCATGGGCACACCCCTGGGCATCATGGGCACACGCCTGGGCATGATGGGCACATGCCTGGGCATCATGGGCACACCCCTGGGCATGTTGGGCACGCACCTGGGCATGATGGGCACACGCCTGGGCATGATGGGCACACGCCTGAGCATGATGGGCACACGCCTGGGCATCATGGGCACACCTCTGGGCATGTTGGGCACGCACCTGGGCATCATGGGCACTTGCCTGGGCATGATGGGCACCCGCCTGGGCATCATGGGCACACCCCTGGGCATGATGGGCACACGTCTGGGCATCATGGGCACACCCCTGGGCATGTTGGGCACGCACCAGGGCATCATGGGCACACCGGTCTGGGCATCATGGGCACACCCGTCTGGGCATCATGGGCACCCGCCTGGGCATCATGGGCACCTGCCTGGGCATCATGGGCACACGCCTGGGCATCATGGGCACACGCCTGGGCATCATGGGCACACGCCTGGGCATCATGGGCACACCCCTGGGCATGTTGGGCACGCACCTGGGCATTATGGGCACACGCTTGGGCATCATGGGCACACCCATGGGCATCATGGGCACACCCCTGGGCATCATGGCCACACCCCTGGGCATGATGGGCACACGCCTGGGCATGATGGGCACACGCCTGGGCATCATGGGCACACCCCTAGGCATCATGGGCACACCCCTGGGTATGATGGGCACACGCATGGGCATCATGGGCACACGCCTGGGCATCATGGGCACACCCCTAGGCATGATGGGCACACGCCTGGGCATCATGGGCACACGCCTGGGCATCATGGGCACATCCCTGGGCATGTTGGGCACGCACCAGGGCATCCTAGGCACACGCCTGGGCATCATGGACACACGCCTTGGCATCATGGGCACACCACTGGGCATCATGGGCACACGCATGGGCATCATGGGCACACGCCTGGGCATCATGGGCACACCCCTGGGCATGTTGGGCACGCACCTGGGCATCATGGGCACACCCCTGGGCATCATGGGCACACCCCTGGGCATGATGGACACACCCCTAGGCATGTTGGGCACGCACTTGGGCATCATGGGCACACCCCTGGGCATGATGGGCACAAGTCTGGGCATCATGGGCACACCTCTGGGCCATGATGGGCACACGCCTGGGCATCATGGGCACACCCCTGGGCATCATGGGCACACGCCTGGGCATGATGGGCACACGCCTGCGCATCATGGGCACACCCCTGGGCATGTTGGGCACGCACCTGGGCATTATGGGCACACGCCTGGGCATCATGGGCACACCCCTGGGCATCATGGGCACACCCCTGGGCATCATGGGCACACCCCTGGGCATGATGGGCACACGCCTGGGCATGATGGGCACACGTCTGGGCATCATGGGCACACCCTTGGGCATGTTGGGCACGCACCTGGGCATCATAGGCACACGCCTGGGCATGATGGGCACACGCCTGGGCATCATGGGCACACCCCTGGGCATCATGGGCACACGCCTGGGCATGATGGGCACATGCCTGGGCATCATGGGCACACCCCTGGGCATGTTGGGCACGCACCTGGGCATCATGGGCACACCCCTGGGCATGATGGGCACAAGTCTGGGCATCATGGGCACACCTCTGGGCCATGATGGGCACACGCCTGGGCATCATGGGCACACCCCTGGGCATCATGGGCACACGCCTGGGCATGATGGGCACACGCCTGCGCATCATGGGCACACCCCTGGGCATGTTGGGCACGCACCTGGGCATTATGGGCACACGCCTGGGCATCATGGGCACACCCCTGGGCATCATGGGCACACCCCTGGGCATCATGGGCACACCCCTGGGCATGATGGGCACACGCCTGGGCATGATGGGCACACGTCTGGGCATCATGGGCACACCCTTGGGCATGTTGGGCACGCACCTAGGCATCATAGGCACACGCCTGGGCATGATGGGCACACGCCTGGGCATCATGGGCACACCCCTGGGCATCATGGGCACACGCCTGGGCATGATGGGCACATGCCTGGGCATCATGGGCACACCCCTGGGCATGTTGGGCACGCACCTGGGCATCATGGGCACCCGCCTGGGCATCATGGGCACACCCGTGGGCATGTTGGGCACGCACCAGGGCATCATGGGCACTCGCCTGGGCATCATGGGCACACGCCTGGGCATCATGGGCATACGCCTGGGCATCATGGGCACACCCCTGGGCATGTTGGGCACGCACCAGGGCATCATGGGCACACGCCTGGGCATCATGGGCACACCCCTGGGCATGATGGGCACACGCATGGGCATCATGGGCACATGCATGGGCATCATGGGCACACCCCTGGGCATGTTGGGCACGCACCTGGGCATCATGGGCACCCGCTTGGGCATCATGGGCACACCCCTGGGCATGTTGGGCACGCACCAGGGAATCATGGGCACCCACCTGGGCATCATGGGCACACCCCTGGGCATCATGGGCACACCCCTGGGCATGATGGGCACGCGCCTGGGCATCATGGGCACACCCCTGGGCATGTTGGGCACGCACCTGGGCATCATGGGCACACGCTTGGGCATCATGGGCACACGCCTGGGCATCATGGGCACACCCCTGGGCATCATGGGCACACGCCTGGGCATGATGGGCACACGCCTGGGCATCATGGGCACACCCCTAGGCATCATGGGCACACCCCTGGGCATGATGGGCACACGCATGGGCATCATGGGCACACGACTGGGCATCATGGGCACACCCCTGGGCATCCTGGGCACACGCTTGGGCATCATGGGCACACCCCTGGGCATGTTGGGCACGCAGCAGGGCATCATAGGCACACGCCTGGGCATCATGGACACACGCCTGGGCATCATGGGCACACCCCTGGGCATCATGGGCACACCCCTGGGCATGATGGGCACACGCCTGGGCATGATGGGCACACGCCTGGGCATCATGGGCACACCCCTGGGCATGTTGGGCACGCACCTGGGCACACGCCTGGGCATGATGGGCACACCCCTGGGCATGATGGGCACACGCCTGGGCATGATGGGCACACGCATGGGCATGATGGGCACACGCCTGAGCATGATGGGCACCCGCCTGGGCATCATGGGCACACCCCTGGGCATCATGGGCACACCCCAGGGCATGATGGGCACACGCCTGGGCATGATGGGCACACGCCTGTGCATGATGGGCACACGCCTGGGCATCATGGGCACCCGCCTGGGCATCATGGGCACACCCCTGGGCATGTTGGGCACGCACCAGGGCATCATGGGCACACGCCTGGGCATCATGGGCACACCCCTGGGCATGTTGGGCACGCACCTGGGCATCATGGGCACACGCCTGGGCATGATGGGCACCCGCCTGGGCATCATGGGCACACCCCTGGGCATGATGGGCACAAGTCTGGGCATCATGGGCACACCTCTGGGCCATGATGGGCACACGCCTGGGCATCATGGGCACACGCCTGCGCATCATGGGCACACCCCTGGGCATGTTGGGCACGCACCTGGGCATTATGGGCACACGCCTGGGCATCATGGGCACACCCCTGGGCATCATGGGCACACCCCTGGGCATGATGGGCACACGCCTGGGCATGATGGGCACACGTCTGGGCATCATGGGCACACCCTTGGGCATGTTGGGCACGCACCTGGGCATCATAGGCACACGCCTGGGCATCATGGACACACCCCTAGGCATGTTGGGCACGCACCTGGGCATTATGGGCACACGCCTGGGCATCATGGGCACACCCCTGGGCATCATGGGCACACCCCTGGGCATCATGGGCACACCCCTGGGCATGATGGGCACACGCCTGGGCATGATGGGCACACGCCTGGGCATCATGGGCACACCCCTAGGCATCATGGGCACACCCCTGGGCATGATGGGCACACGCATGGGCATCATGGGCACACGCCTGGGCATGATGGGCACACCCCTGGGCATGATGGGCACACGCCTGGGCATGATGGGCACACGCCTGGGCATCATGGGCACACCCCTGGGCATGTTGGGCACGCACCTGGGCATCATGGGCACACGCCTGGGCATGATGGGCACCCGCCTGGGCATCATGGGCACACCCCTGGGCATGATGGGCACAAGTCTGGGCATCATGGGCACACCTCTGGGCCATGATGGGCACACGCCTGGGCATCATGGGCACACCCCTGGGCATCATGGGCACACGCCTGGGCATGATGGGCACACGCCTGCGCATCATGGGCACACCCCTGGGCATGTTGGGCACGCACCTGGGCATTATGGGCACACGCCTGGGCATCATGGCCACACCCCTGGGCATCATGGGCACACCCCTGGGCATCATGGGCACACCCCTGGGCATCATGGGCACACGCCTGGGCATGATGGGCACACGTCTGGGCATCATGGGCACACCCTTGGGCATGTTGGGCACGCACCTGGGCATCATAGGCACACGCCTGGGCATCATGGACACACCCCTAGGCATGTTGGGCACGCACCCGGGCATTATGGGCACACGCCTGGGCATCATGGGCACACCCCTGGGCATCATGGGCACACCCCTGGGCATGATGGGCACACGCCTGGGCATGATGGGCACACGCCTGGGCATCATGGGCACACCCCTAGGCATCATGGGCACACCCCTTGGCATGATGGGCACACGCATGGGCATCATGGGCACACGCCTGGGCATGATGGGCACACCCCTGGGCATGATGGGCACACGCCTGGGCATGATGGGCACACGCCTGGGCATCATGGGCACACCCCTGGGCATGTTGGGCACGCACCTGGGCATCATGGGCACACGCCTGGGCATGATGGGCACCCGCCTGGGCATCATGGGCACACCCCTTGGCATGATGGGCACAAGTCTGGGCATCATGGGCACACCTCTGGGCATAGTGGGCACGCACCAGGGCATCATAGGCACACGCCTGGGCATCATGGACACACGCCTGGGCATCATGGGCACACCCCTGGGCATGATGGGCACACGCATGGGCATCATGGGCACACGCTTGGGCATCATGGGCACACCCCTGGGCATGTTGGTCACGCACCTGGGCATCATGGGCACACCCCTGGGCATGTTGGGCACGTACTAGGGCATCATGGGCACACGCATGGGCATCATGGGCACACGCCTTGGCATCATGGGCACACGCCTGGGCATCGTGGGCACATCCCTGGGCATGATGGGCACACGCCTGGGCATGATGGGCACACGCCTGGGTATAATGGGCACACCCCTGGGCATGTTGGGCACGCACCTGGGCATCATGGGCACACCCCTGGGCATCATGGGCACACGCCTGGGCATGATGGGCACACGCCTGGGCATCATGGGCGCACGCTAGGGCATCATGGGCACACGCTTGGGCATCATGGGCACACCCCTGGGCATCATGGGCACTCCCCTAGGCATGATGGGTACACGCCTGGGCATCATGGGCACACCCCTGTGCATGTTGGGCACGCACCTGGGCATCATGGGCACATGCCTGGGCATGATGGGCACACGCCTGGGCATCATGGGCACACGCCTGGGAATGATGGGCACACACTTGGGCATCATGGGCACACCCCTAGGCATGATGGGCAGACGCCTGGGCATCATGGGCACACGCCTAGGAATCATGGGCCCACCCCTGGGCATGTTGGGCACGCACCTGGGCATGATGGGCACACGCCTGGGCATCATGGGCACACCCTGGGCATGTTGGGCACGCACTAGGGCATCATGGGCACACGCATGGGCATCATGGGCACACGCCTGGGCATCATGGGCACTCGCCTGGGCATCATGGGCACACCCCTGGGCATGATGGGCACACGCCTGGGCATCATGGGCACACGCCTGGGCATCATGGGCACACCCCTGGGCATGTTGGGCACGCACCTGGGCATCATGGGCACACGCCTGGGCATCATGCGCACATCCTTGGGCATGTTGGGCACGCACCAGGGCATCATGGGCACACGCCTGGGCATCATGGGCACACCCCTGGGCATCATGGGCACACCCCTGGGCATGTTGGGCACGCACCTGGGCATCATGGGCACACGCCTGGGCATCATGGGCACACCCCTGGGCATGTTGGGCACGCACCAAGGCATCATGGGCACACCCCTGGGCATGTTGGGCACGCACCAGGGCATCATGGGCACACGCCTGGGCATCATGGGCACACGCCTGGGCTTCATGGGCACACCCCTGGGCATGATGGGCACACGCATGGGCATCATGGGCACACGCCTGGGCATCATGGGCACACCCCTGGGCATGTTGGGCACGCACCTGGGCATCATGGCCACCCGCCTGGGCATCATGGGCACACCCCTGGGCATGTTGGGCACGCACCAGGGCATCATGGGCACCTGCCTGGGCATCATGGGCACCCGCCTGGGCATCATGGGCACACCCCTGGGCATCATGGGCACACCCCTGGGCAAGATGGGCACACGCCTGGGCATGATGGGCACACGCCTGGGCATCATGGGCACACCCCTGGGCATGTTGGGCACGCACCTGAGCATTATGGGCACACGCCTGGGCATCAAGGGCACACCCCTGGGCATCATGGGCACACCCCTGGGCATCATGGGCACACCCCTGGGCATGATGGGCACACGCCTGGGCATGATGGGCACACGCCTGGGCATCATGGGCACACCCTAGGCATCATGGGCACACCCCTGGGCATGATGGGCACACGAATGGGCATCATGGGCACACGCCTGGGCATCATGGGCACACCCCTGGGCATGATGGGCACACGCCTGGGCATCATGGGCACACGCCTGGGCATCATGGGCACATCCCTGGGCATGTTGGGCACGCACCAGGGCATCCTAGGCACACGCCTGGGCATCATGGACACACGCCTGGGCATCATGGGCACACCCCTGGGCATCATGGGCACACGCATGGGCATCATGGGCACACGCCTGGGCATCATGGGCCCACCCCCGGGCATGTTGGGCACGCACCTGGGCATCATGGGCACACGCCTGGGCATCATGGGCACACCCGTGGGCATGTTGGGCACGCACCAGGGCATCATGGGCACTCGCCTGGGCATCATGGGCACACGCCTGGGCATGATGGGCATACGCCTGGGCATCATGGGCACACCCCTGGGCATGTTGGGCACGCACCAGGGCATCATGGGCACACGCCTGGGCTTCATGGGCACACCCCTGGGCATGATGGGCACACGCATGGGCATCATGGGCACATGCATGGGCATCATGGGCACACCCCTGGGCATGTTGGGCACGCACCTGGGCATCATGGGCACCCGCTTGGGCATCATGGGCACACCCCTGGGCATGTTGGGCACGCACCAGGGAATCATGGGCACCCACCTGGGCATCATGGGCACACCCCTGGGCAACATGGGCACACCCCTGGGCATGATGGGCACGCGCCTGGGCATCATGGGCACACCCCTGGGCATGTTGGGCACGCACCTGGGCATCATGGGCACACGCTTGGGCATCATGGGCACACGCCTGGGCATCATGGGCACACCCCTGGGCATCATGGGCACACGCCTGGGCATGATGGGCACACGCCTGGTGACGCGCGTCGTTTGACGCGTCAAACTTAATTATTTATGTCTCCTGCTATTAGCTAGTAAAGCGGCAAGCGGGGTCGAACCCTAGAGAGCTGGTGTTGGTAAAGTCGTTCTGTAAACAATAAAATTGGGGGTTTGTTGTGAGCAATTGTTGTAAAACGCAAGGGAAATAAAACGAAAAGTATTCAATCAGAGAAAGCACTCGGTCTAGGGTTTTCTATTGTGACTCGTTTATCATTGACTTCTAATAATCTAATTTTGTGTTCCTAAGTGTGGTTACTCCGTTTCAGGTTATAACCTAAGGTAAGGCCGTTTCAAGCACTTACACCACAATCTACCCTGTTTCAGGTTATAGACTTCTAGTTTTAGCAAACCTAATACTCCGTTTCAGGTTATATCAGGTTAACGTGCGACTACTTGTCCTAACGTTTCAGTATCAAACAAGCAGCAAAAATAAGGGCTGAACTGCTCGGCTAAGTTTTACCGTTTCAAGTCTCCACTTAGCTTCGCAATTCAAACCGAGATAAATAGCACAAAAACTAGTGGAACATAAAATAGCATTAAGCAAAGAATCTCAAAACTTCGTCACAATATATTGAACCCTAAACCGAATAAACAGTTTAGCTACACATAATTATGAAAAGACGCATAATTAAAAGTAGAAAAATCTTCTCTCTCGTCGAAGCTTCGTCTTCTCCTCCAGAGCCGTCTTGGTTGATGGATGATGGAAACCCTAACCCAAACATCTTATTTATAAAAAAAGATAGGGTTTCCAAGTTTGATTTGGGCTGAAATTTCAAATTTTCGGACTCGCTGACGTCATCAAAACGTGTTGATGACGTCATCGACGCGGACCGTGTACATTTTAACTGGCGCGGACCATGAACACTTTATCGGTGAGTTAAAATTGCCTGCGTCCGTGATCCGGTCTGAGTTGCTGCTCTCTTCTGCGCGCCAATTCCGACTTTGACTCTCGTTTTGACCCTCCAAATGACTTCGGATGCTCTCGGTGTGAACTAGAAAGTTGTAGGGAATTGAGTCAGCTACGCAACGCCATGTAGCTCGTATTTTTCTGATCAACGGTCCATTCACAGTGCTCCGCCGAACGTCCAAAGGTCTGATCTGCTATTGTGATGTTTTCGGCATAAAATGCCGTCTTTTATGCACGTTTCCTCCTAGAGCTTCCGAAACACCTGAAATGCAAAACCATACTGGAAAGTAATTGTTCGCATATAAAAGTGTCGAAATAAACGGGATTAATTGACTCGACGAGTCGTATAAATACGACTCATCAAACCACCCCACACTTAAGCTTGTTCGTCCCGAACAAGAACTAAGTCATAGAAGGAAAATAAATGCAACACCACAATTTCTTCGACGTCCCAGATAATGCTACATGAATATGAGTTGCTAGTCTAGACTCGCTTTTCTATGCATAACTCAATCGCTACTAAAATCATCATGCTCAACATGGAATTACTTGATACATGTTACCTGAGAGCTGAAATCCAAATCAATTCGGATGAGTGGGAGATAGTCCTCTTTAGACCCATGATCTGCACTCTCTGTCCCGAATTCTAGCTATATGGTTACGCTTCATTGCTTCTTATTGCACGTGATTGATTCGAGCTTCAAGGTGTTTGAGTACTTTTCGGACAGCTTGTAGTGACTCGGTTTGATGTATCAATGGGACACTTCACTTTATTGCGGTGTAAGATTTCACAATTGATCGAATTTGTTTCCTTGTGTTGCGGATTGTGATTGCTCGAACCTACTTGCTCTCACTCATCATTGTCCTTTTGACGCGAGTCAAGCCAAGGGTCGCTTGACTATTTTCCCGGCTACTTGGACTAGAGTTTGGACGGTGTGATGTATTCCCGTCCCGACCAACCGCAAAAGTACCGCAGTGGCGGAGCAGACTCGTAACCATGTCGCCTCGAAGTGCTAGCCTCCACGAAATCCACATAACCATATAACTCGAGTTCGGTCCTTTGAATGCTTCGTCAAGTCTCTCTAGGACATTTCTATCAACTCCACATCCCTGTTTATCTCAACTCAGAAGGACACGTACTAGGTTAAATTCACATGTAGTCACACAATTCAAATTTCACGAGAGAAACGCATTTAATCAGCTCATCTATTTCACATCACCAAAATTCAATACTGCATATCCAAGAAATAGAGAGAAATTTCATATTTTCAAATTTTTTTTTAAGGGAAACGTGCTGACACTATGCAAGTGCAAAAAAATAAACGTGTTGACACAACAGACTGACTTTCCCACCCCACACTTTTGAACTGACGTGTCCTCACGGCACGACTGAAATTCAAAGACACAGCTATGCATGCAACAAATGGAAAAGGAAGATATTAAAGTGAACAGGTACTCCCCTCGTTTCGTCGTGTGAAGATGAAAATTCTGGTCAAACGAGTCAGTCAACGCTGGTCAAAGGTCAACCGCGGATCACGTTCATTTTAACGCCGCGGTCAACACTTAAACTGAACTCCATCCGCGGAGGATAATGTATACGTGGTCCGCGACCTGTTCTGAGTTGCATTTGTTTCCTGCATAAAAATGTTCTTCTTTTCCAAAAGACAATGTGATAACACGAATAAAGACTCAAACATAGAAAATATAAATGACATAAGTAAATAAGATAAAAACTGAAAACAAAAAAAAAATAAAAATAAAAAATAAAAAATGCCGGGCTGCCTCCCTGCGAGCGCGTTTGTTTTACGTCGTTGGCTCGACGTTACCTCTTTAGGGATCACAAGTTAGGATCCCATGGACGTGTGAGGTCAAATTTTGCCTCAGCTATTCCTTCAACCTGCCCAAAATCCTCATGGAATGATGTGCTCGAGTCTGCTCTCCATCGATCAGGCGGGTTCACCTTTACATCCTTCCGAGTTGGCGAGGACACCTTCATCGTAGCTACTGGTCCATCGAGTCGTGTTCTAGTGTTTCTCCATCCTGGTTTCCATTCAAACGCGCCATGTCTCGGTCGTTTCTTTATGAATGAGCGGTCGGCATGGAAGTTTAGTTTCTTGCCAGCAAACGCCAGTGACATCAAGCATGTTCCCATGTCAATCTTCCTCTTTCTAGCAGAGATGAATGGTCGTCCAAGAATAAGTGGTGGAGGATCATTATTTCTACCATCTCCCATCTGCAAAATATATGAGTCTATAGGAACAACAATGTCTCCAACATGGAGCGTTAGATCCTCAGGTAAACTAACAGGATGAGTACGTGATGTATTTCCTAACTCTACCAACACTTTAGGAAATTTCAATGGTCCCAATTTCAAAGAGCAAGCTAAAAAGTATGGCATGGCGTTAATATTAGCACCCAAATCGATTAAGCAGTGGTGTATGAGGGTCTTACCAACACCACGGGTGACTGTCAAGGCACCTGAGATCTTACACTTTTCAGGCGGCTCTTCTTGACTCGTAATGAGTAAGTGCTCCGTCGTTGGTTTTTCCGAGGCATGACTTGCCTCCAACTCATCTTCTTTCTCATCATTATCGCTCACATGGTCTTCGGGAGCTATCATCTGCACAGAAAACGATATAGGAAGATCAATTTCAAAATTTGGGGCAGACCATGTCGCGGGTGGTGAACACTTTAAGTGTTTCCGCGGAACGTTAACATGTTCTTGATTCGCGGCTTTAATATGCTCTTCATTCGCGGTCAACTGCTCTGTCGCGGTCTCTTCATAGTTTATCTCCGCGGGTGATGTGCATTTTAATGGACCGCGGATGACATTAATATGTACTTCATCCGCGATCTGGTCTGAGGCGGATTCCTTTGCTACTTCGTTCAAATCCTTTCTGCTCTGCGACGTTATGGTTTCGATGGGGGTGCATATGATGTCGGGCACGATCTCGGGCATTTCGGCAGCGAGCACAGGGACTGTCTTGGGTATTTTGGCAATGAGGTCCGATTCGAGTGGCTCGGCCGGCTCTTCTTCAGGCGCCAGTGGGCCGTCTTCTTCTAAATGCCCGGGGTAATCTGAATTGAGCTCTTCTTCAGTCAACCATGGGTCCTCATCCTCCGTTGGTTCCGTGTAATCCAATATAGGCTCTACCTCGCTGTCCCTTGGCTTTGTCTCGAGCATCTCATTGATCCGATATGCACTTTCTTTTAGAGCCGCCTCTACTTCTGCCCAAGATTCCTCGGCTTTGGCCTGGTTTTGTTGTATCGTGTCAGCCAATTGTTGGAGGCTAGCTGCCACATCATCCTCTAGCGTCTCGGCCTGATCTTGTCTTGGTCTTGACCTCTCGGCCAAATCATCTATCAAGTGCCAAAGATCGTCCATGTCTAAGTTATTCACCGAGCCTCCCGCCGCATCATTAAGCCAATTCCACTCATGTGGCATCATTCCACCGAGAAATCTTTGAAGAAGATAGAGGTTTGTGAATCCATGGTGCGGGCAGCTCATCACAATGGAATCGAAGTACGACAAGTACTCGTCCAATGTTTCGTCCCGGGATTGCTTGAGGTTGATGATCTTCTCGCGGACTTCAAGTTGGAAGGATGGTGGGGAAAACTCCTCATAGTTCCAAGGCTCTGTACTATAATAAGAAGACATGGTGCACCATAAAGCAAAACTAAATAAAAAAAAGAACAGAAAAATAAATAAAGAAAAAGAACAACTTCACCGAAGCTTCGATCCCCGGCAACGGCGCCAAAATTTGACGTGTGTCGTTTGACGCGTCAAACTTAATTATTTATGTCTCCTGCTATTAGCTAGTAAAGCGGCAAGCGGGGTCGAACCCTAGAGAGCTGGTGTTGGTAAAGTCGTTCTGTAAACAATAAAATTGGGGGTTTGGTGTGAGCAATTGTTGTAAAACGCAAGGGAAATAAAACGAAAAGTATTCAATCAGAGAAAGCACTCGGTCTAGGGTTTTCTATTGTGACTCGTTTATCATTGACTTCTAATAATCTAATTTTGTGTTCCTAAGTGTGGTTACTCCGTTTCAGGTTATAACCTAAGGTAAGGCCGTTTCAAGCACTTACACCACAATCTACCCCGTTTCAGGTTATAGACTTCTAGTTTTAGCAAACCTAATACTCCGTTTCAGGTTATATCAGGTTAACGTGCGACTACTTGTCCTAACGTTTCAGTATCAAACAAGCAGCAAAAATAAGGGCTGAACTGCTCGGCTAAGTTTTACCGTTTCAAGTCTCCACTTAGCTTCGCAATTCAAACCGAGATAAATATCACAAAAACTAGTGGAACATAAAATAGCATTAAGCAAAGAATCTCAAAACTTCGTCACAATATATTGAACCCTAAACCGAATAAACAGTTTAGCTACACATAATTATGAAAAGACGCATAATTAAAAGTAGAAAAATCTTCTCTCTCGTCGAAGCTTCGTCTTCTCCTCCAGAGCCGTCTTGGTTGATGGATGATGGAAACCCTAACCCAAACATCTTATTTATAAAAAAAGATAGGGTTTCCAAGTTTGATTTGGGCTGAAATTTCCAATTTTCGGACTCGCTGACGTCATCAAAACGTGTTGATGACGTCATCGACGCGGACCGTGTACATTTTAACTGGCGCGGACCATGAACACTTTATCGGTGAGTTAAAATTGCCTGCGTCCGTGATCCGGTCTGAGTTGCTGCTCTCTTCTGCGCGCCAATTCCGAATTTGACTCTCGTTTTGACCCTCCAAATGACTTCGGATGCTCTCGGTGTGAACTAGAAAGTTGTAGGGAATTGAGTCAGCTACGCAACGCCATGTAGCTCGTATTTTTCTGATCAACGGTCCATTCACAGTGCTCCGCCGAACGTCCAAAGGTCTGATCTGCCATTGTGATGTTTTCGGCATAAAATGCCGTCTTTTATGCACGTTTCCTCCTAGAGCTTCCGAAACACCTGAAATGCAAAACCATACTGGAAAGTAATTGTTCGCATATAAAAGTGTCGAAATAAACGGGATTAATTGACTCGACGAGTCGTATAAATACGACTCATCACCTGGGCATCATGGGCACACCCCTAGGCATCATGGGCACACCCCTGGGCATGATGGGCACACGCATGGGCATCATGGGCACACGACTGGGCATCATGGGCACACCCCTGGGCATCCTGGGCACACGCCTGGACATCATGGGCACACCCCTGGGCATGTTGGGCACGCAGCAGGGCATCATAGGCACACGCCTGGGCATCATGGACACACGCCTGGGCATCATGGGCACACCCCTGGGCATCATGGGCACACCCCTGGGCATGATGGGCACACGCCTGGGCATGATGGGCACACGCCTGGGCATCATGGGCACACCCCTGGGCAAGTTGGTCACGCGCCTGGGCACACGCCTGGGCATGATGGGCACACCCCTGGGCATGATGGGCACACCCCTGGGCATGACGGGCACACCCCTGGGCATGATGGGCACACGCATGGGCATGATGGGCACACGCCTGAGCATGATGGGCACCCGCCTGGGCATCATGGGCACACCCCTGGGCATCATGGGCACACCCCTGGGCATGATGGGCACACGCCTGGGCATGATGGGCACACGCCTGGGCATGATGGGCACACGCCTGGGCATCATGGGCACACACCTGGGCATCATGGGCACCCGCCTGGGCATCATGGGCACACCCCTGGGCATGTTGGGCACGCACCAGGGCATTATGGGCACCTGCCTGGGCATCATGGGCACACGCCTGGGCATGATGGGCACACGGCTGGGCATCATGGACACACCCCTAGGCATGTTGGGCACGCACCTGGGCATCATGGGCACACCCGTCTGGGCATCATGGGCACACCCGTCTGGGCATCATGGGCACCCGCCTGGGCATCATGGGCACCTGCCTGGGCATCATGGGCACACGCCTGGGCATCATGGGCACACGCCTGGGCATCATGGGCACACCCCTGGGCATGTTGGGCACGCACCTGGGCATTATGGGCACACGCTTGGGCATCATGGGCACACCCATGGGCATCATGGGCACACCCCTGGGCATCATGGCCACACCCCTGGGCATGATGGGCACACGCCTGGGCATGATGGGCACACGCCTGGGCATCATGGGCACACCCCTAGGCATCATGGGCACACCCCTGGGTATGATGGGCACACGCATGGGCATCATGGGCACACGCCTGGGCATCATGGGCACACCCCTAGGCATGATGGGCACACGCCTGGGCATCATGGGCACACGCCTGGGCGTCATGGGCACATCCCTGGGCATGTTGGGCACGCACCAGGGCATCCTAGGCACCCGCCTGGGCATCATGGACACACGCCTGGGCATCATGGGCACACCCCTGGGCATCATGGGCACACGCATGGGCATCATGGGCACACGCCTGGGCATCATGGGCACACCCCTGGGCATGTTGGGCACGCACCTGGGCATCATGGGCACACCCCTGGGCATCATGGGCACACCCCTGGGCATGATGGACACACGCCTGGGCATGATGGGCACACGTCTGGGCATCATGGGCACACCCTTGGGCATGTTGGGCACGCACCTGGGCATCATAGGCACACGCCTGGGCATAATGGGCACACGCCTGGGCATCATGGGCACTCCCCTGGGCATCATGGGCACACGCCTGGGCATGATGGGCACACGCCTGCGCATCATGGGCACACCCCTGGGCATGTTGGGCACGCACCAGGGCATCATGGGCACCTGCCTGGGCATCATGGGCACACGCCTGGGCATGATGGGCACACGCCTGGGCATCATGGACACACCCCTAGGCATGTTGGGCACGCACCTGGGCATCATGGGCACACCCGTCTGGGCAACATGGGCACACCCGTCTGGGCATCATGGGCACCCGCCTGGGCATCATGGGCACCTGCCTGGGCATCATGGGCACACGCCTGGGCATGATGGGCACACGCCTGGACATCATGGGCACACCCCTGGGCATGTTGGGCACGCACCTGGGTATTATGGGCACACGCTTGGGCAACATGGGCACACCCATGGGCATCATGGGCACACCCCTGGGCATCATGGCCACACCCCTGGGCATGATGGGCACACGCCTGGGCATGATGGGCTCACTCCTGGGCATCATGGGCACACCCCTAGGCATCATGGGCACACCCCTGGGTATGATGGGCACACGCATGGGCATCATGGGCACACCCCTAGGCATGATGGGCACACGCCTGGGCATCATGGGCACACGCCTGGGCATCATGGGCACATCCCTGGGCATGTTGGGCACGCACCAGGGCATCCTAGGCACACGCCTGGGCATCATGGACACACGCCTGGGCATCATGGGCACACCCCTGGGCATCATGGGCACACGCATGGGCATCATGGGCACACGCCTGGGCATCATGGGCACACCCCTGGGCATGTTGGGCACGCACCTGGGCATCATGGGCACACCCCTGGGCATCATGGGCACACCCCTGGGCATGATGGACACACGCCTGGGCATGATGGGCACACGTCTGGGCATCATGGGCACACCCTTGGGCATGTTGGGCACGCACCTGGGCATCATAGGCACACGCCTGGGCATGATGGGCACACGCCTGGGCATCATGGGCACTCCCCTGGGCATCATGGGCACACGCCTGGGCATGATGGCCACACGCCTGCGCATCATGGGCACACCCCTGGGCATGTTGGGCACGCACCTGGGCATTATGGGCACACGCCTGGGCATCATGGGCACACCCCCGGGCATCATGGGCACACCCCCGGGCATCATGGGCACACCCCTGGGCATGATGGGCACACGCCTGGGCATGATGGGCACACGCCTGGGCATCATGGACACACCCCTAGGCATCATGGGCACACCCCTGGGTATGATGGGCACACGTATGGGCATCATGGGCACACGCCTGGGCATCATGGGCACACCCCTGGGCATGATGGGCACACGCCTGGGCATGATGGGCACACGCCTGGGCATCATGGGCACATCCCTGGGCATGTTGGGCACGCACCAGGGCATCCTAGGCACACGCCTGGGCATCATGGACACACGCCTGGGCATCATGGGCACACCCCTGGGCATCATGGGCACACGCCTGGGCATCATGGGCACACCCCTGGGCATGATGGGCACACGCCTGGGCATCATGGGCACACGCCTGGGCATCATGGGCACACGCCTGGGCACACCCCTGGGCATGATGGGCACAGGCCTGGGCATCATGGGCACACCCCTGGGCATGATGGGCACACGCCTGGGCATCATGGGCACACGCCTGGGCATCACGGGCACACGCCTGGGCACACCCCTGGGCATGATGGGCACAGGCCTAGGCATCATGGGCACACGCCTGGGCATCAAGGGCACACCCCTGGGCATCATGGGCACACCCCTGGGCATGATGGGCACACGCCTGGGCATCATGAGCACACCCTAGGCATCATGGGCACACCCCTGGGCATGATGGGCACACGAATGGGCATCATGGGCACACCCCTGGGCATGATGGGCACACGCCTAGGCATCATGGGCACACGCCTGGGCATCATGGGCACATCCCTGGGCATGTTGGGCACGCACCAGGGCATCCTAGGCACACGCCTGGGCATCATGGACACACGCCTGGGCATCATGGGCACACCCCTGGGCATCATGGGCACACGCATGGGCATCATGGGCACACGCCTGGGCATCATGGGCACACCCCTGGGCATGTTGGGCACGCACCTGGGCATCATGGGCACACGCCTGGGCATCATGGGCACACCCGTGGGCATGTTGGGCACGCACCAGGGCATCATGGGCACTCGCCTGGGCATCATGGGCACACGCCTGGGCATGATGGGCATACGCCTGGGAATCATGGGCACACCCCTGGGCATGTTGGGCACGCACCAGGGCATCATGGGCACACGCTTGGGCTTCATGGGGACACCCCTGGGCATGATGGGCACACGCATGGGCATCATGGGCACATGCATGGGCATCATGGGCACACCCCTGGGCATGTTGGGCACGCACCTGGGCATCATGGGCACCCGCTTGGGCATCATGGGCACACCCCTGGGCATGTTGGGCACGCACCAGGGAATCATGGGCACCCACCTGGGCATCATGGGCACACCTCTGGGCATCATGGGCACACCCCTGGGCAAGATGGGCACACGCCTGGGCATGATGGGCACACGCCTGGGCATCATGGACACACCCCTAGGCATCATGGGCACACCCCTGGGTATGATGGGCACACGCATGGGCATCATGGGCACACGCCTGGGCATCATGGGCACACCCCTGGGCATGATGGGCACACGCCTGGGCATGATGGGCACACGCCTGGGCATCATGGGCACATCCCTAGGCATGTTGGGCACGCACCAGGGCATCCTAGGCACACGCCTGGGCATCATGGACACACGCCTGGGCATCATGGGCACACCCCTGGGCATCATGGGCACACGCCTGGGCATCATGGGCACACCCCTGGGCATGATGGGCACACGCCTGGGCATCATGGGCACACGCCTGGGCATCATGGGCACACGCCTGGGCACACCCCTGGGCATGATGGGCACAGGCCTGGGCATCATGGGCACACCCCTGGGCATGATGGGCACACGCCTGGGCATCATGGGCACACGCCTGGGCATCATGGGCACACGCCTGGGCACACCCCTGGGCATGATGGGCACAGGCCTGGGCATCATGGGCACATGCCTGGGCATCATGGGCACACCCCTGGGCATGTTGGGCACACACCTGGGCATCATGGAACACGCCTGGGCATCATGGGCACACCCCTGGGCATGTTGGGCACGTACTAGGGCATCATGGGCACACGCATGGGCATCATGGGCACACGCCTTGGCATCATGGGCACACGCCTGGGCATCGTGGGCACATCCCTGGGCATGATGGGCACACGCCTGGGCACGATGGGCACACGCCTGGGTATAATGGGCACACCCCTGGGCATGTTGGGCACGCACCTGGGCATCATGGGCACACCCCTGGGCATCATGGGCACACGCCTGGGCATGATGGGCACACGCCTGGGCATCATGGGCGCACGCTAGGGCATCATGGGCACACGCTTGGGCATCATGGGCACACCCCTGGGCATCATGGGCACTCCCCTAGGCATGATGGGTACACGCCTGGGCATCATGGGCACACCCCTGTGCATGTTGGGCACGCACCTGGGCATCATGGGCACATGCCTGGGCATGATGGGCACACGCCTGGGCATCATGGGCACACGCCTGGGAATGATGGGCACACACTTGGGCATCATGGGCACACCCCTAGGCATGATGGGCAGACGCCTGGGCATCATGGGCACACGCCTAGGCATCATGGGCCCACCCCTGGGCATGTGGGGCACGCACCTGGGCATCATGGCCACACGCCTAGGCATCATGGGCACACCCTGGGCATGTTGGGCACGCACTAGGGCATCATGGGCACACGCATGGGCATCATTGGCACACGCCTGGGCATCATGGGCACTCGCCTGGGCATCATGGGCACACCCCTGGGCATGATGGGCACACGCCTGGGCATCATGGGCACACGCCTGGGCATCATGGGCACACCCCTGGGCATGTTGGGCACGCACCTGGGCATCATGGGCACACGCCTGGGCATCATGCGCACATCCTTGGGCATGTTGGGCACGCACCAGGGCATCATGGGCACACGCCTGGGCATCATGGGCACACCCCTGGGCATCATGGGCACACCCCTGGGCATGTTGGGCACGCACCTGGGCATCATGGGCACACGCCTGGGCATCATGGGCACACCCCTGGGCATGTTGGGCACGCACCAAGGCATCATGGGCACACCCCTGGGCATGTTGGGCACGCACCAGGGCATCATGGGCACACCCCTGGGCATGATGGGCACACGCCTGGGCTTCATGGGCACACCCCTGGGCATGATGGGCACACGCATGAGCATCATGGGCACACGCCTGGGCATCATGGGCACACCCCTGGGCATGTTGGGCACGCACCTGGGCATCATGGGCACCCGCCTGGGCATCATGGGCACACCCCTGGGCATGTTGGGCACGCACCAGGGCATCATGGGCACCTGCCTGGGCATCATGGGCACCCGCCTGGGCATCATGGGCACACCCCTGGGCATCATGGGCACACCCCTGGGCAAGATGGGCACACGCCTGGGCATGATGGGCACACGCCTGGGCATCATGGGCACACCCCTGGGCATGTTGGGCACGCACCTGGGCATTATGGGCACACGCCTGGGCATCAAGGGCACACCCCTGGGCATCATGGGCACACCCCTGGGCATCATGGGCACACCCCTGGGCATGATGGGCACACGCCTGGGCATGATGGGCACACGCCTGGGCATCATGGGCACACCCTAGGCATCATGGGCACACCCCTGGGCATGATGGGCACACGAATGGGCATCATGGGCACACGCCTGGGCATCATGGGCACACCCCTGGGCATGATGGGCACACGCCTGGGCATCATGGGCACACGCCTGGGCATCATGGGCACATCCCTGGGCATGTTGGGCACGCACCAGGGCATCCTAGGCACACGCCTGGGCATCATGGACACACGCCTGGGCATCATGGGCACACCCATGGGCATCATGGGCACACGCATGGGCATCATGGGCACACGCCTGGGCATCATGGGCACACCCCTGGGCATGTTGGGCACACACCTGGGCATCATGGGCACACGCCTGGGCATCATGGGCACACTCGTGGGTATGTTGGGCACGCACCAGGGCATCATGGGCACTCGCCTGGGCATCATGGGCACACGCCTGGGCATCATGGGCATACGCCTGGGCATCATGGGCACACCCCTGGGCATGTTGGGCACGCACCAGGGCATCATGGGCACACGCCTGGGCTTCATGGGCACACCCCTGGGCATGATGGGCACACGCATGGGCATCATGGGCACATGCATGGGCATCATGGGCACACCCCTGGGCATGTTGGGCACGCACCTGGGCATCATGGGCACCCGCTTGGGCATCATGGGCACACCCCTGGGCATGTTGGGCACGCACCAAGGAATCATGGGCACCCACCTGGGCATCATGGGCACACCCCTGGGCATCATGGGCACACCCCTGGGCATGATGGGCACGCGCCTGGGCATCATGGGCACACCCCTGGGCATGTTGGGCACGCACCAGGGCATCATGGGCACACGCTTGGGCATCATGGGCATCCTAGGCACACGCCTGGGCATCATGGACACACGCCTGGGCATCATGGGCACACCCCTGGGCATCATGGGCACACGCATGGGCATCATGGGCACACGCCTGGGCATCATGGGCACACCCCTGGGCATGTTGGGCACGCACCTGGGCATCATGGGCACACGCCTGGGCATCATGGGCACACCCGTGGGCATGTTGGGCACGCACAAGGGCATCATGGGCACTCGCCTGGGCATCATGGGCACACGCCTGGGCATAATGGGCATACGCCTGGGCATCATGGGCACACCCCCGGGCATGTTGGGCACGCACCAGGGCATCATGGGCACACACCTAGGCATCATGGGCACACCCCTGGGTATGATGGGCACACGCATGGGCATCATGGGCACACGCCTGGCCATCATGGGCACACCCCTAGGCATGATGGGCACACGGCTGGGCATCATGGGCACACGCCTGGGTATCATGGGCACATCCCTGGGCATCATGGGCACACCCCTGGGCATGATGGACACACCCCTAGGCATGTTGGGCACGCACCTGGGCATCATGGGCACACCCCTGGGCATGATGGGCACAAGTCTGGGCATCATGGGCACACCTCTGGGCCATGATGGGCACACGCCTGGGCATCATGGGCACACCCCTGGGCATCATGGGCACACGCCTGGGCATGATGGGCACACGCCTGCGCATCATGGGCACACCCCTGGGCATGTTGGGCACGCACCTGGGCATTATGGGCACACGCCTGGGCATCATGGGCACACCCCTGGGCATCATGGGCACACCCCTGGGCATTATGGGCACACCCCTGGGCATGATGGGCACACGCCTGGGCATGATGGGCACACGTCTGGGCATCATGGGCACACCCTTGGGCATGTTGGGCACGCACCAGTGCATCATAGGCACACGCCTGGGCATGATGGGCACACGCCTGGGCATCATGGGCACACCCCTGGGCATCATGGGCACACGCCTGGGCATCATGGGCACACCCCTGGGCATCATGGGCACACGCCTGGGCATGATGGGCACATGCCTGGGCATCATGGGCACACCCCTGGGCATGTTGGGCACGCAACTGGGCATCATGGGCACACGCCTGGGCATCATGGGCACACCCGTGGGCATGTTGGGCACGCACCAGGGCATCATGGGCACTCGCCTGGGCATCATGGGCACACGCCTGGGCATCATGGGCATACGCCTGGGCATCATGGGCACACCCCTGGGCATGTTGGGCATGCACCAGGGCATCATGGGCACACGCCTGGGCATCATGGGCACACCCCTGGGCATGATGGGCACACGCATGGGCATCATGGGCACATGCATGGGCATCATGGGCACACCCCTGGGCATGTTGGGCACGCACCTGGGCATCATGGGCACCCGCCTGGGCATGATGGGCACACGCCTGGGCATCATGGGCATACGCCTGGGCATCATGGGCACACCCCTGGGCATGTTGGGCACACGCCTGGGCATGATTGGCACACGCATGGGCATGATGGGCACACGCCTGAGCATGATGGGCACCCGCCTGGGCATCATGGGCACACCCCTGGGCATCATGGGCACACCCCTAGGCATGATGGGCACACGCCTGGGCATCATGGGCACACCCCTGGGCATCATGGGCACACCCCTGGGCATGATGGGCACACGCCTGGGCATGATGGGCACACGCCTGGGCATGATGGGCACACGCCTGGGCATCATGGGCACACACCTGGGCATCATGGGCACCCGCCTGGGCATCATGGGCACACCCCTGGGCATGTTGGGCACGCACCAGGGCATCATGGGCACCTGCCTGGGCATCATGGGCACACGTCTGGGCATGATGGGCACACGCCTGGGCATCATGGACACACCCCTAGGCATGTTGGGCACGCACCTGGGCATTATGGGCACACGCATGGGCATCATGGGCACACCCCTGGGCATCATGGGCACACCCCTGGGCATCATGGGCACACCCCTGGGCATGATGGGCACACGCCTGGGCATGATGGGCACACGCCTGGGCATCATGGGCACACCCCTAGGCATCATGGGCACACCCCTGGGCATGATGGGCACACGCATGGGCATCATGGGCACACGTCTGGGCATGATGGGCACACCCCTGGGCATGATGGGCACACGCCTAGGCATGATGGGCACACGCCTGGGCATCATGGGCACACCCCTGGGCATGTTGGGCACGCACCTGGGCATCATGGGCACCCGCCTGGGCATGATGGGCACCCGCCTGGGCATCATGGGCACACCCCTGGGCATGATGGGCACAAGTCTGGGCATCATGGGCACACCTCTGGGCCATGATGGGCACACGCCTGGGCATCATGGGCACACCCCTGGGCATCATGGGCACACGCCTGGGCATGATGGGCACACGCCTGCGCATCATGGGCACACCCCTGGGCTTGTTGGGCACGCACCTGGGCATTATGGGCACACGCCTGGGAATCATGGGCACACCCCTGGGCATCATGGGCACACCCCTGGGCATCATGGGCACACCCCTGGGCATGATGGGCACACGCCTGGGCATGATGGGCACACGTCTGGGCATCATGGGCACACCCTTGGGCATGTTGGGCACGCACCTGGGCATCATAGGCACACGCCTGGGCATGATGGGCACACGCCTGGGCATCATGGGCACTCCCCTGGGCATCATGGGCACACGCCTGGGCATGATGGGCACATGCCTGGGCATCATGGGCACACCCCTGGGCATGTTGGGCACGCACCAGGGCATCATGGGCACACGCCTGGGCATCATGGGCACACCCGTGGGCATGTTGGGCACGCACCAGGGCATCATGGGCACTCGCCTGGGCATCATGGGCACACGCCTGGGCATCATGGGCATACGCCTGGGCATCATGGGCACACCCCTGGGCATGTTGGGCACGCACCAGGGCATCCTGGGCACACGCTGGGCATCATGGGCACACCCCTGGGCATGATGGGCACACGCATGGGCATCATGGGCACATGCATGGGCATCATGGGCACACCCCTGGGCATGTTGGGCACGCACCTGGGCATCATGGGCACCCGCTTGGGCATCATGGGCACACCCCTGGGCATGTTGGGCACGCACCTGGGCATCATGGGCACACGCATGGGCATCATGGGCACACGCCTGGGCATGATGGGCACACCCCTGGGCATGATGGGCACACGCCTGGGCATGATGGGCACACGCCTGGGCATCATGGGCACACCCCTGGGCATGTTGGGCACGCACCTGGGCATCATGGGCACACGCCTGGGCATGATGGGCACCCGCCTGGGCATCATGGGCACACCCCTGGGCATGATGGGCACAAGTCTGGGCATCATGGGCACACCTCTGGGCCATGATGGGCACACGCCTGGGCATCATGGGCACACCCCTGGGCATCATGGGCACACGCCTGGGCATGATGGGCACACGCCTGCGCATCATGGGCACACCCCTGGGCATGTTGGGCACGCACCTGGGCATCATGGGCACACCCCTGGGCATGATGGGCACACGCATGGGCATCATGGGCACACGACTGGGCATCATGGGCACACCCCTGGGCATCCTGGGCACACGCCTGGGCATCATGGGCACACCCCTGGGCATGTTGGGCACGCAGCAGGGCATCATAGGCACACGCCTGGGCATCATGGACACACGCCTGGGCATCATGGGCACACCCCTGGGCATCATGGGCACACCCCTGGGCATGATGGGCACACGCCTGGGCATGATGGGCACACGCCTGGGCATCATGGGCACACCCCTGGGCATGTTGGGCACGCGCCTGGGCACACGCCGGGGCATGATGGGCACACCCCTGGGCATGATGGGCACACCCCTGGGCATGATGGGCACACGCCTGGGCATGATGGGCACACGCATGGGCATGATGGGCACACGCCTGAGCATGATGGGCACCCGCCTGGGCATCATGGGCACACCCCTGGGCATCATGGGCACACCCCTGGGCATGATGGGCACACGCCTGGGCATGATGGGCACACGCCTGGGCATGATGGGCACACGCCTGGGCATCATGGGCACACACCTGGGCATCATGGGCACCCGCCTGGGCATCATGGGCACACCCCTGGGCATTTTGGGCACGCACCAGGGCATCATGGGCACCTGCCTGGGCATCATGGTCACACGCCTGGGCATGATGGGCACACGCCTGGGCATCATGGACACACCCCTAGGCATGTTGGGCACGCACCTGGGCATTATGGGCACACGCTTGGGCATCATGGGCACACCCCTGGGCATCATGGGCACACCCCTGGGCATCATGGGCACACCCCTGGGCATGATGGGCACACGCCTGGGCATGATGGGCACACGCCTGGGCATCATGGGCACACCCCCAGGCATCATGGGCACACCCCTGGGCATGATGGGCACACGCATGGGCATCATGGGCACACGCCTGGGCATGATGGGCACACCCCTGGGCATGATGGGCACACGCCTGGGCATGATGGGCACACGCCTGGGCATCATGGGCACACCCCTGGGCATGTTGGGCACGCACCTGGGCATCATGGTCACACGCCTGGGCATGATGGGCACCCGCCTGGGCATCATGGGCACACCCCTGGGCATGATGGGCACAAGTCTGGGCATCATGGGCACACCTCTGGGTATGTTGGGCACGCACCAGGGCATCATAGGCACACGCCTGGGCATCATGGACACACGCCTGGACATCATGGGCACACCCCTGGGTAAGATGGGCACACGCATGGGCATGATGGGCACACGCTTGGGCATCATGGGCACACCCTTGGGCATGTTGGGCACGCACCTGGGCATCATGGGCACACCCCTGGGCATGTTGGGCACGTACTAGGGCATCATGGGCACACGCATGGGCATCATGGGCACACGCCTTGGCATCATGGGCACACGCCTGGGCATCGTGGGCACATCCCTGGGCATGATGGGCACACGCCTGGGCATGATGGGCACACGCCTGGGTATAATGGGCACACCCCTGGGCATGTTGGGCACGCACCTGGGCATCATGGGCACACCCTGGGCATGATGGGCACACGCCTGGGCATCATGGGCGCACGCCTGGGCATCATGGGCACACCCCTGGGCATCATGGGCACACGCCTGGGCATCATGGGCGCACGCCTGGGCATCATGGGCACACCCCTGGGCATCATGGGCACACGCCTGGGCATGATGGGCACACGCCTGGGCATCATGGGCGCACGCTAGGGCATCATGGGCACACGCTTGGGCATCATGGGCACACCCCTGGGCATCATGGGCACTCCCCTAGGCATGATGGGTACACGCCTGGGCATCATGGGCACACCCCTGTGCATGTTGGGCACGCACCTGGGCATCATGGGCACATGCCTGGGCATGATGGGCACACGCCTGGGCATCATGGGCACACGCCTGGGAATGATGGGCACACACTTGGGCATCATGGGCACACCCCTAGGCATGATGGGCAGACGCCTGGGCATCATGGGCACACGCCTAGGCATCATGGGCCCACCCTTGGGCATGTTGGGCACGCACCTGGGCATGATGGGCACACGCCTGGGCATCATGGGCACACCCTGGGCATGTTGGGCACGCACTAGAGCATCATGGGCACACGCATGGGCATCATGGGCACACGCCTGGGCATCATGGGCACTCGCCTGGGCATCATGGGCACACCCCTGGGCATGATGGGCACACACCTGGGCATCATGGGCACACGCCTGGGCATCATGGGCACACCCCTGGGCATGTTGGGCACGCACCTGGGCATCATGGGCACACGCCTGGGCATCATGCGCACATCCTTGGGCATGTTGGGCACGCACCAGGGCATCATGGGCACACGCCTGGGCATCATGGGCACACTCCTGGGCATCATGGGCACACCCCTGGGCATGTTGGGCACGCACCTGGGCATCATGGGCACACGCCTGGGCATCATGGGCACACCCCTGGGCATGTTGGGCACGCACCAAGGCATCATGGGCACACCCCTGGGCATGTTGGGCACGCACCAGGGCATCATGGGCACACGCCTGGGCATCATGGGCACACGCCTGGGCTTCATGGGCACACCCCTGGGCATGATGGGCACACGCATGGGCATCATGGGCACACGCCTGGGCATCATGGGCACACCCCTGGGCATGTTGGGCACGCACCTGGGCATCATGGGCACCCGCCTGGGCATCATGGGCACACCCCTGGGCATGTTGGGCACGCACCAGGGCATCATGGGCACCTGCCTGGGCATCTTGGGCACCCGCCTGGGCATCATGGGCACACCCCCGGGCATCATGGGCACACCCCTGGGCAAGATGGGCACACGCCTGGGCATGATGGGCACACGCCTGGGCATCATGGGCACACCCCTGGGCATGTTGGGCACGCACCTGGGCATTATGGGCACACGCCTGGGCATCAAGGGCACACCCCTGGGCATCATGGGCACACCCCTGGGCATCATGGGCACACCCCTGGGCATCATGGGCACACCCCTGGGCATGATGGGCACACGCCTGGGCATGATGGGCACACGCCTGGGCATCATGGGCACCCGCTTGGGCATCATGGGCACACCCCTGGGCATGTTGGGCACGCACCAGGGAATCATGGGCACCCACCTGGGCATCATGGGCACACCCCTGGGCATCATGGGCACACCCCTGGGCATGATGGGCACGCGCCTGGGCATCATGGGCACACCCCTGGGCATGTTGGGCACGCACCTGGGCATCATGGGCACACGCTTGGGCATCATGGGCACACGCTTGGGCATCATGGGCACACCCCTGGGCATCATGGGCACACGCCTGGCATGATGGGCACACGCCTGGGCATCATGGGCACACCCCTAGGCATCATGGGCACACCCCTGGGCATGATGGGCACACGCATGGGCATCATGGGCATCATGGGCACACGACTGGGCATCATGGGCACACCCCTGGGCATCCTAGGCACACCCCTGGGCATCATGGGCACACCCCTGGGCATGTTGGGCACGCAGCAGGGCATCATAGGCACACGCCTGGGCATCATGGACACACGCCTGGGCATCATGGGCACACCCCTGGGCATCATGGGCACACCCCTGGGCATGATGGGCACACGCCTGGGCATGATGGGCACACGCCTGGGCATCATGGGCACACCCCTGGGCATGTTGGGCACGCGCCTGGGCACACGCCTGGGCATGATGGGCACACCCCTGGGCATGATGGGCACACCCTTGGGCATGATGGGCACACGCCTGGGCATGATGGGCACACGCATGGGCATGATGGGCACACGCCTGAGCATGATGGGCACCCGCCTGGGCATCATGGGCACACCCCTGGGCATTATGGGCACACCCCTGGGCATGATGGGCACACGCCTGGGCATGATGGGCACACGCCTGGGCATGATGGGCACACGCCTGGGCATGATGGGCACACACGCCTAGGCATCATGGGCACACGCCTGGGCATCATGGGCACACCCATGGGCATGTTGGGCACGCACCAGGGCATCATGGGCACACGCCTGGGCATCATGCGCACCCGCCTGGGCATTATGGGCACACCCTTGGGCATCATGGGCACACGCCTGGGCATCATGGGCACACCCCTGGGCAAGTTGGGCACGCACCTGGGCATCATGGGCACACGCCTGGGCATCATGGGCACACCCCTGGGCATGTTGGGCACGCACCAGGGCATCACGGGCACACGCCTGGGCATCATGGGCACACGCCTGGGCATCATGGGCACACGCCTGGGCATCATGGGCACACGCCTGGGCATGATGGGCATCATGGGCACACGCCTGGGCATGATGGGCACACACCTAGGCATCATGGGCACACCCATGGGCATCATGGGCACACGCCTGGGCATCATGGGCACACCCATGGGCATGTTGGGCACGCACCAGTGCATCATAGGCACACGCCTGGGCATGATGGGCACACGCCTGGGCATCATGGGCACACGCCTGGGCATGATGGGCACACGCCTGGGCATCATGGGCACATCCCTAGGCATGATGGGCACACGCCTGGACATCATGGGCACACGCCTGGGCATCATGGGCACACCCCTGGGCATGTTGGGCACGCACCTGGGCATCATGGGCACACGCCTGGGCATCATGGGCACACGCCTGGGCATGATGGGCACACGCCTGGGCATCATGGGCACACGCCTGGGCATGATGGGCATCATGGGCACACGCCTGGGCATGATGGGCACACGCCTGGGCATCATGGGCACACCCCTGGGCATGATGGGCACACACGCCTAGGCATCATGGGCACACGCCTGGGCATCATGGGCACACCCATGGGCATGTTGGGCACGCACCAGGGCATCATGGGCACACGCCTGGGCATCATGCGCACCCGCCTGGGCATTATGGGCACACCCATGGGCATCAAGGGCACACGCCTGGGCATCATGGGCACACCCCTGGGCAAGTTGGGCACGCACCTGGGCATCATGGGCACACGCCTGGGCATCATGGGCACACCCCTGGGCATGTTGGGCACGCACCAGGGCATCACGGGCACACGCCTGGGCATCATGGGCACACGCCTGGGCATCATGGGCACACGCCTGGGCATCATGGGCACACGCCTGGGCATGATGTGCACACGTCTGGGCATCATGGGCACACGCCTGGGCATCATGGGCACACCCCTGGGCATGTTGGGCACGCACCTAGGCATCATGGGCACACGCCTGGGCATCATAGGCATGTTGGGCACGCACCAGGGCATCATGGGCACACGCCTGGGCATCATGGGCACCCGCGCGGGCATCATGGGCACACGCGTGGGCATCATGGGCACACGCCTGGGCATGATGGGCACACGCCTGGACATCATGGGCACACGCCTGGGCATCATGGGCACACCCCTGGGTATGTTGGGCACGCACCTGGGCATCATGGGCACACCCCTGGGCATGATGGGCACACGCCTGGGCATCTTGGGCACACGCCTGGGCATCATGGGCACACCCCTGGGCATCATGGGCACACGCCTGGGCATCATGGGCACACGCCTGGGCATCATGGGCACACGCCTGGGCATGTTGGGCACGCACCAGGGCATCATGGGCACACCCGTGGGCATCATGGGCACACCCCTGGGCATGATGGGCACACGCCAGGACATCATGGGCACACGCCTGGACATCATGGGCACACCCCTGGGCATCATGGGCACACCCGTGGGCATCATGGGCACACGCCTTGGCATCATGGGCACACCCCTGGGCATCATGGGCACACGCCTGGGCATCATGGGCACACGCCTGGGCATCATGGGCACACGCCTGGGCATCATGGGCACACGCCTGGGCATCATGGGCACACCCCTGGGCATGTTGGGCACGCACCTGGGCATCATGGGCACACGCCTGGGCATCATGGGCACACCCCTGGGAATGATGGGTACATGCCTAGGCATCATGGGCACACGCCTGGGCGTCATGGGCACACCCTGGGCATGATGGGCACACGTCTGGGCATCATGGGCACACGTTTGGGCATCATGGGCACACCCCTGGGCATATTGGGCACGCACCTGGGCATCATGGGCACCCGCCTGGGCATCATGGGCACACGCCTGGGCATGATGGGCACACGTCTGGGCATCATGGGCACACGCCTGGGCATCATGGGCACACGCCTGGGCATCATGGGCACACGCCTAGGCATCATGGGCACACCCCTGGGCATCATGGGCACACCCCTGGGCATGTTGGGCACGCACCAGGGCATAGGGCTGGGCTCGGGCCGGTTCGGGCCCAAAATATTCAAAAACCGACCCGAAACCCGAATTTTCGGTTCGGGCCGGGTTCGGGCTTTTCGGGCCAAATTCGGGCCAAAATTCAGACCAAATTTCGGGCCAAATTTCGGTCTTTTTTCGGTCTATTTCGGTCTATTTTCGGTCTTTCGGTCTATTTTAGGTCTTTCGGACTATTTTCGGTCTATTTTCGGTCTTTCGGTCTTTCGGTCTTTTTTCGGGCTTTCGGTCCTTCGTAAAATACAGACCGAGACCGAACCGAACCGGTCCAATCGATTCGATGTATTTTCGGGCTTTTTTCGGTCCCATTTTTTCGGGCTTTTTTCAGGCTTTTTCGGTTCGGTTCGGTTCGGGCTTCGATTTTTCGGGTTTTTTCGCCCAGGCCTACCAGGGCATCATGGGCACATGCCTGGGCATCATGGGCACACCCCTGGGCATGTTGGGCACGCACCTGGGCATCATGGGCACACGCCTGGGCATCATGGGCACACCCCTGGGCATGTTGGGCACACACCAGGGCATCATGGGCACACGCCTGGGCATCATGGCCACACCCCTGGGCATGTTGGGCACGCACCTGGGCATCATGGGCACACGCCTGGGCATGATGGGCACACGCCTAGGCATCATGGGCACACCCCTGGGCATCATGGGCACACCCCTGGGCATGATGGGCACGCCCCTGGGCATCATGGGCACACCCCTGGGCATGATGGGTACACCCCTGGGCATCATGGGCACACCCCTGGGCATGTTGGGCACGCACCAGGGCATCATGGGCACATGCCTGGGCATCATGGTCACACCCCTGGGCATGTTGGGCACGCACCTGGGCATCATGGGCACACGCCTGGGCATCATGGGCACACCCTTGGGCATGTTGGGCACGCACCAGGGCATCATGGGCACACGTCTGGGCATCATGGGCACACCCCAGGGCATGTTGGGCACGCACCTGGGCATCATGGGCACACGCCTGGGCATCATGGGCACACGCCTGGGCATCATGGGCACACCCCTGGGCATGTTGGGCACGCACCTGGGCATCATGGGCACACGCCTGGGCATCATGGGCATGTTGGGCACGCACCAGGGCATCATGGGAACACGCCTGGGCATCATGGGGACACGCGTGGGCATCATGGGCACACGCGTAGCATCATGGGCACACGCGTGGGCATCATGGGCACACGCGTGGGCATCATGGGCACACGCCTAGGCATCATGGGCACACGCCTAGGCACCATGGGCACACGCCTAGGCATCATGGGCACACGCCTAGGCATTATGGGCACACGCCTGGGCATCATGGGCACACCCCTGGGCATGATGGGCACACACATGGGCATCATGGGCACACGCCTGGGCATCATGGGCACACCCCTGGGCATGATGGGCACGCACCTGGGCATCATGGGCACACGCCTGGGCATCATGGGCACACCCCTGGGCATGTTGGGCACGCACTAGGGCATCATGGGCACACGCCTGGGCATCATTTGCACACCACTGGGCATCATGGGCACACGCCTGGGAATGATGTGCACACGCCTGGGCATCATGGGCACACGCCTGGGCATCATGGGCACACCCCTGGGCGTGTTGGGCACGCACCTGGGCATCATGGGCATGTTGGGCACGCACCAGGGCATCATGGGCACACGCCTGGCATCATGGGCACACGCGTGGGCATCATGGGCACACGCGTGGGCATCATGGGCACACCCCTGGGCATGATGGGCACACGCCTGGACATCATGGGCACACGCCTGGACATCATGGGCACACGCCTGGACATCATGGGCACACCCCTGGGCATGTTGGGCACGCACCTGGGCATCATGGGCACACGCCTGGGCATCATGGGCACACGCCTGGGCATCATGGGCACACGCCTGGGTATCATGGGCACACGCCTGGGCATGATGGGCACACGCCTGGGCATGATGGGCATCATGGGCACACGCCTGGGCATGATGGGCACACACCTAGGCATCATGGGCACACCCATGGGCATCATGGGCACACGCCTGGGCATCATGGGCACACCCATGGGCATGTTGGGCACGCACCAGTGCATCATAGGCACACGCCTGGGCATGATGGGCACACGCCTGGGCATCATGGGCACACGCCTGGGCATGTTGGGCACGCACCAGGGCATCATGGGCACACGCCAGGGCATCATGGGCACACGCCTGGGCATCATGGGCACACGCCTGGGCATCATGGGCACATGCCTGGGCATGATGGGCACCCGCCTGGGCATCATGGGCACACGCCTGGGCATGATGTGCACACGCCTGGGCATCATGGGCACATGCCTGGGCATCATGGGCACACGCCTGGGCATGTTGGGCACGCACCAGGGCATCATGGGCACACGCCGCGTGGGCATCATGGGCACACGCCTGGGCATCATGTGCACACGCCTGGGGATCATGGGCACACCTCTGGGCATCATGGGCACACGCCTGGGCATCATTGGCACACGCCTGGGCATAATGGGCACACGCCTGGGCATGTTGGGCACGCACCAGGGCATCAAGGGCACACGCCTGGGCATCATGGGCACACGCCTGGGCATCATGGGCACACGCCTGGGCATCATGGGCACACGCCTGGGCATGTTGGGCACGCACCAGGGCATCATGGGCACACGCCTGGGGATCATGGGCACACCCCTGGGCATCTTGGGAACACCCCTGGGCATGATGGGCACACCCCTGGGCATCATGGGCACACGCCTGGGCATGTTGGGCACGCACAAGGGCATCATGGGCACACGCCTGGGCATCATGGGCACACGCCTGGGCATCATGGGCACACACCTGGGCATCATGGGCACACTGGGCATCATGGGCACACGCCTGGGCATCATGGGCACACGCCTGGGCATCATGTGCACACGCCTGGGGATCATGGGCACACCCCTGGGCATCATGGGCACACGCCTGGGCATAATGGGCACACGCCTGGGCATGTTGGGCACGCACCAGGGCATCAAGGGCACACGCCTAGGCATGATGGGCACACCCCTGGGCATCATGGGCACACGCCTGGGCATCATGGGCACACCCCTGGGCATGTTGGGCACGCACCTGGGCATCATGGGCTCACGCCTGGGCATCATGGGCACACGCCTGGGCATCATGGGCACACCCCTGGGCATCATGGGCACACCCCTGGGCATCATGGGCACACGCTTGGGCATCATGGGCACACGCCTGGGCATCATAGGCACACGCCTGGGCATGTTGGGCACACCCCTGGGCATCATGGGCACACGCCTGGGCATGATGGGCACACGCCTGGGGCATCATGGGCGCACGCCAGGGCATCATGGGCACACGCCTAGGCATGTTGGGCACGCACCAGGGCATTATGGGCACACGTCTGGGCATCATGGGCACACCCCTGGGCATGTTGGGCACGCACCTGGGCATCATGGGCTCACGCCTGGGCATCATGGGCACACCCCTGGGCATCATGGGCACACGTCTGGGCATGATGGGCACACGCCTGGGCATCATGGGCACACGCCTGGGCATGATGGGCACACGCCTGGGGATCATGGGCACACCCCTGGGAATGATGGGTACATGCCTAGGCATCATGGGCACACGCCTGGGCGTCATGGGCACACCCTGGGCATGATGGGCACACGTCTGGGCATCATGGGCACACGTTTGGGCATCATGGGCACACCCCTGGGCATGTTGGGCACGCACCTGGGCATCATGGGCACCCGCCTGGGCATCATGGGCACACGCCTGGGCATGATGGGCACACGCCTGGGCATCATGGGCACACGCCTGGGCATCATGGGCACACGCCTGGGCATCATGGGCACACGCCTGGGCATCATGGGCACACCCCTGGGCATCATGGGCACACCCCTGGGCATGTTGGGCACGCACCAGGGCATCATGGGCACATGCCTGGGCATCATGGGCACACCCCTGGGCATGTTGGGCACGCACCTGGGCATCATGGGCACACGCCTGGGCATCATGGGCACACCCCTGGGCATGTTGGGCACACACCAGGGCATCATGGGCACACGCCTGGGCACACGCCTGGGCATCATGGCCACACCCCTGGGCATGTTGGGCACGCACCTGGGCATCATGGGCACACGCCTGGGCATGATGGGCACACGCCAGGGCATCATGGGCACACCCCTGGGCATCATGGGCACACCCCTGAGCATGATGGGCACGCCCCTGGGCATCATGGGCACACCCCTGGGCATGATGGGCACACGCCTGGGCATCATGGGCACACCCCTGGGCATGTTGGGCACGCACCAGGGCATCATGGGCACATGCCTGGGCATCATGGGCACACCCCTGGGCATGTTGGGCACGCACCTGGGCATCATGGGCACACGCCTGGGCATCATGGGCACACCCTTGGGCATGTTGGGCACGCATCAGGGCATCATGGGCACACGTCTGGGCATCATGGGCACACCCCTGGGCATGTTGGGCACGCACCTGGGCATCATGGGCACACGCCTGGGCATGATGGGCACCCGCCTGGGCATCATGGGCACACCCCTGGGCATCATGGGCACACCCCTGGGCATGATGGGCACACGCCTGGGCATCATGGGCACACCCCTGGGCATGTTGGGCACGCACCTGGGCATCATGGGCACACGCCTGGGCATGATGGGCACACGCCTGGGCATCATGGGCACACCCCTAGGCATGATGGGCACACCCCTGGGCATGATGGGCACACGTCTGGGCATGATGGGCACACGCCTGGGCATCATGGGCACACCCCTGGTGACGTGTGTATTTTGCAATAGTGTCAAAAACAATTTATAGTTTGACCGGTAAGACCGGTGTCGAACCCAAGGGAGCAATTGGATTATACGCTAGGTGAATCAAATTTTCAACTTGGCTATTCCTAAAATTCAATGATGAGGTTGTTATCAATCAAAATCAAGTAATGAGATGGTACTAAGGGTTGAATATCAATCAAAAGAGAGTTTCGAGGGGTTGTGCCCCTCCTTGGCATTTCCCATGATCATGCATACGAGAATTAAACACATTTCTAGGTGTTAGATAGTTTTGAACCTAGCTTAGACTAAGGTAGATACAATCCTCATTGAGTCTACTCTAGTCAAGCTCTCTTATAGCTTGAACCTCACTCTCTCGAGATGTTGATTCATTCCATGGCATTTATTAGCTTGAAATCTCTCCCACGCAATAAATGACATGAACTCGACCCCTAGTTCACTTCAAATCCATAGATATGATCACATTTACCACATCTAAACCATCCCTAAGATCGCTAGATTATTAGGTCAAGTTTTGAGATAAACAAGTCACTTGGGCATTCCATCAAACACCTAGAGTGCATGCACAATGAAGATCGTAGCAAATGTAAATCTAACACCATAGATTAATAATCAAACATGTGTATTCATGATCAAGAGTACCAAGGAGGGTACAAACACCCTCAAAACACAAGGGAACTACTCACACATCATGTAAGACAACATGATGTGGGTAGGATTTTTACACAACAAATAAGAAGAGAAGAAGGATAGAAGTAGGATGATTAGTCCTAGTGTCTCCCTTTGATCTTCACTCCTCCTTGTTGGATGTGGATGAATGCCCTTGATTTGATCTCCTTTGATGAGTGTTCTTCCCCAAAAGTCCAGCTATCAAGGTCAAAACCCTTGATTTCTATTTATAAGCTCGGTTGAAAATCGGCACTGTAGCAGGTCCAGTCGATCGACTGCCGTTGGGCTGATGGCCCAGTCGATCGACTGGAGGGAGATAAGGCGCTTGGATAGCAGGTTCTCAGTCGATCGACTGGCACAGGGAAGGCTCCCAGTCGATCGACTGGAGAAGTGTTGAAAACTGGCCCTCCTGAAACTCCATTGAGTCGATCGACTGGAAGGTCCAATCGATCGACTGAAGGCACGTGATCTGCACACTCTGGTTGGAGGACTTGCCAGTCCACCGACTGAAGGGTCCAGTCGATCGACTGGAGAAACTTGATTTGCAGGGCCTCCTGAAACTGCTCCCAGTCGATCGACTGGAGCAGGGGAGCATCCCAATCGATCGACTGGAGGCCAAATTCTGCCAACTTTTGCTCAAAACTCCAATTTTCTCCGAGTTTCCTTCTATGTGCCTTTGATACTGATATATCTTGCTTTGTACCTGAAACGTACGAAAAGGGATCAAATGGCATCGAATAAAATCCGAAACGACCCAAAACCATAGTGAAGAAAGGCAACTAATCAGTCGAAAACTCGACTGATCACATGGGCATGTTGGGCACGCACCTCGGCATCATGGGAACACGCCTGGGCATGATGGGCACACCCCTGGGCATAATGGGCACACCCCTGGGAATGATGGGTACACGCCTAGGCATCATGGGCACACGCCTGGGCATCATGGGCACACCCCTGGGCATGATGGGCACACGTCTGGGCATCATGGGCACACGTTTGGGCATCATGGGCACACCCTTGGGCATGTTGGGCACGCACCTGGGCATCATGGGCACACGCCTGGGCATCATGGGCACACCCCTGGGCATTTTGGGCACGCACCTGGGCATCATGGGCACACGCCTGGGCATGATGGGCACACGCCTGGGCATCATGGGCACACCCCTGGGCATCATGGGCACACCCCTGGGCATGATGGGCACACGCCTGGGCATGATGGGCACACGCCTGGGCATCGTGGGCACACCCCTGGGCATGTTAGGCATGCACCAAGGCATCATGGGCACACGCCTGGGCATCATGGGCACACCCCTGGGCATGATGGGCACACGCCTGGGCATGATGGGCACACGCCTGGGCATCATGGGCACACCCCTGGGCATGTTGGTCACGCACCTGGGCATGATGGGCACACGCCTAGGCATGATGGGCACACGCCTGGGCATGATGGGCACACCCCTGGGTATGATGGGCACACGCGTGGGCATCATGGGCACACGTCAGAGCATCATGGGCACAACCCTGGGCATGTTGGGCACGCACCAGGGCATCATGGGCACACGCCTGGGCATCATGGACACACGCTTGGGCATCATGAGCACACCCCTGGGCATGATGGGCACACGCCTGGGCATCATGGGCACACGCCTTGGCATCATGGGCACACCCCTGGGCATGTTGGGCACGCACCTGGGCATAATGGGCACACGCCTGAGCATCATGGGCACACCCCTGGGCATGCTGGGCACGCACCAGGGCACCATGGGCACATGCCTGGGCATCATGGGCACACGCCTTGGCATCATGGGCACACACATAGGCATCATGGGCACACCCCTGGGCATGATGGGCACACGCCTGGGCATGATGGGCACACGCCTGGGCATCATGGGCACACCCTTGGGCATGTTGGGCACGCACCTGGGCATCAAGGGCACACGCCTGGGCATGTTGGGCACGCACCATGGCATCATGGGCACCCGCCTGGGCATCATGGGCACACCCCTGGGCATGTTGGGCACGCACCTGGGCATCATGGGCACACGCCTGAGCATGATGGGCACACGCCTGGGCATCATGGGCACACCCCTAGGCATCATGGGCACACCCCGGGGCATGATGGGCACACGCTTGGGCATGTTGGCACACGCCTGGACATCATGGGCACACCGCTGGGCATGATGGGCACAGCCTCGGCATCATGGGCACACGCCTGGGCATCATGGGCACACCCCTGGGCATGTTGGGCACGCACCAGGGCATCATGGGCACACGGCTGGGCATCATGGGCACACGCCTGGGCATCATGGGCATACGCCTGGGCATCATGGGCACACGCCTGGGCATCATGGGCACACCCCTGGGCATGATGGGCCCACGCCTGGGCATCATGGGCACACGCCTGGGCATCATGGGCACACCCATGGGCATGTTGGGCACGCACCAGGGCATCATGCGCACACGCCTGGGCATCATGGGCACACCCCTGGGCATGTTGGGCACGCACCTGGGCATCATGGGCACACGCCTGAGCATGATGGGCACACGCCTGGGCATCATGGGCACACCCCTGGGCATCATGGGCACACCCCTGGGCATGATGGGCACACGCCTGGGCATCATGGGCACACGCCTGGGCATCGTGGGCACACCCCTGGGCATGTTAGGCATGCACCAAGGCATCATGGGCACACGCCTGGGCATCATAGGCTCACGCCTGGGCATGATGGGCACACCCCTGGGCATCATGGGCACACCCCTGGGCATGTTCGGCACGCACCTGGGCATCATGGGCACATGCCTGGGCATGATGGGCACACGCCTGGGCATGATGGGCACACCCCTGGGTATGATGGGCACACGCCTGGGCATCATGGGCACACGTCTGGGCATCATGGGCACAACCCTAGGCATGTTGGGCACGCACCAGGGCATCATGGGCACACGCCTGGGCATCATGGGCACACGCTTGGGCATCATGAGCACACCCCTGGGCATGATGGGCACACGCCTGGGCATCATGGGCACACGCCTGGGCATCATGGGCACAACCCTGGGCATGTTGGGCATGCACCTGGGCATAATGGGCACACGCCTGGGCATCATGGGCACCCCCCTGGGCATGCTGGGCACGCACCAGGGCATCATGGGCACACGCCTGGGCATCATGGGCACACCCCTGGCATGTTGGGCACGCACCTGGGCATCATGGGCACACGCCTGGGCATGATGGGCACACCCCTGGGCATCATGGGCACACCCCTGGGCATCATGGGCACACCCCTGGGCATGATGGGCACACGCCTGGGCATGATGGGCACACGCTTGGGCATGATGGGCACACCCCTGGGCATGCTGGGCATGCACCTAGGCATCATGGGCACAAGCCTGGGCATCATGGGCACACGCTTGGGCATCATGGGCACACGCCTGGGCATCATGGGCACACCCTTGGGCATATTGGGCACGCACCAGGGCATCATGGGCACACGTCTGGGCATCATGGGCACACCCCTGGGCATGTTGGGCACGCACCTGGGCATCATGGGCACACGCCTGGGCATGATGGGCACCCGCCTGGGCATCATGGGCACACCCCTGGGCATCATGGGCACACCCCTGGGCATGATGGGCACACGCCTGGGCATGATGGGCACACGCCTGGGCATCATGGGCACACCCCTGGGCATGTTGGGCACGCACCTGGGCATCATGGGCACACGCCTGGGCATGATGGGCACACGCCTGGGCATCATGGGCACACCCCTGGGCATGATGGGCACACCCCTGGGCATGATGGGCACACGTCTTGGCATGATGGGCACACGCCTAGGCATCATGGGCACACCCCTGGGCATGTTGGGCACGCACCAGGGCATCATGGGCACATGCCTGGGCATCATGGGCACACCCCTGGGCATGTTGGGCACGCATCTGGGCATCATGGGCACACGCCTGGGCATCATGGGCACACCCTTGGGCATGTTGGGCACTCACCAGGGCATCATGGGCACACGTCTGGGCATCATGGGCACACCCCTGGGCATGTTGGGCACGCACCTGGGCATCATGGGCACACGCCTGGGCATGATGGGCACCCGCCTGGGCATCATGGGCACACCCCTGGGCATCATGGGCACACCCCTAGGCATGATGGGCACACGCCTGGGCATCATGGGCACACCCCTGGGCATGTTGGGCACGCACCTGGGCATCATGGGCACACGCCTGGGCATGATGGGCACACGCCTGGGCATCATGGGCACACCCCTGGGCATGATGGGCACACCCCTGGGCATGATGGGCACACGTCTGGGCATGATGGGCACACGCCTGGGCATCATGGGCACACCCCTGGTGACGTGTGTATTTTGCAATAGTGTCAAAAACAATTTATAGTTTGACCGGTAAGACCGGTGTCGAACCCAAGGGAGCAATTGGATTATACGCTAGGTGAATCAAATTTTCAACTTGGCTATTCCTAAAATTCAATGATGAGGTTGTTATCAATCAAAATCAAGTAATGAGATGGTACTAAGGGTTGAATATCAATCAAAAGAGAGTTTCGAGTGGTTGTGCCCCTCCTTGGCATTTCCCATGATCATGCATACGAGAATTAAACACATTTCTAGGTGTTAGATAGTTTTGAACCTAGCTTAGACTAAGGTAGGTACAATCCTCATTGAGTCTACTCTAGTCAAGCTCTCTTATAGCTTGAACCTCACTCTCTCGAGATGTTGATTCATTCCATGGCATTTATTAGCTTGAAATCTCTCCCACGCAATAAATGACATGAACCCCCTGGGCATCATGGGCACACGCATGGGCATCATGGGCACACGCCTGGGCATCATGGGCACACCCCTGGGCATGTTGGGCACGCACCTGGGCATCATGGGCACACGCCTGGGCATCATGGGCACACCCGTGGGCATGTTGGGCACGCACCAGGGCATCATGGGCACTCGCCTGGGCATCATGGGCACACGCCTGGGCCTGATGGGCATACGCCTGGGCATCATGGGCACACCCCTGGGCATGTTGGGCACGCACCAGGGCATCATGGGCACACGCCTGGGCTTCATGGGCACACCCCTGGGCATGATGGGCACACGCATGGGCATCATGGGCACATGCATTGTCATCATGGGCACACCCCTGGGCATGTTGGGCACGCACCTGGGCATCATGGGCACCCGCTTGGGCATCATGGGCACACCCCTGGGCATGTTGGGCACGCACCAGGGAATCATGGGCACCCACCTGGGCATCATGGGCACACCCCTGGGCATCATGGGCACACCCCTGGGCATGATGGGCACGCGCCTGGGCATCATGGGCACACCCCTGGGCATGTTGGGCACGCACCTGGGCATCATGGGCACACGCTTGGGCATCATGGGCACACGCCTGGGCATCATGGGCACACCCCTGGGCATCATGGGCACACGCCTGGGCATCATGGGCACACGCCTGGGCATTATGGGCACACCCCTAGGCATCATGGGCACACCCCTGGTCATGATGGGCACACGCATGGGCATCATGGGCACACGACTGGGCATCATGGGCACACCCCTGGGCATCCTGGGCACACGCCTGGGCATCATGGGCACACCCCTGGGCATGTTGGGCACGCAGCAGGGCATCATAGGCACACGCCTGGGCATCATGGACACACGCCTGGGCATCATGGGCACACCCCTGGGCATCATGGGCACACCCCTGGGCATGATGGGCACACGCCTGGGCATGATGGGCACACGCCTGGGCATCATGGGCACACCCCTGGGCATGTTGGGCACGCGCCTGGGCACACGCCTGGGCATGATGGGCACACCCCTGGGCATGATGGGCACACCCCTGGGCATGATGGGCACACGCCTGGGCATGATGGGCACACGCATGGGCATGATGGGCACACGCCTGAGCATGATGGGCACCCGCCTGGGCATCATGGGCACACCCCTGGGCATCATGGGCACACCCCTGGGCATGATGGGCACACCCCTGGGCATGATGGGCACACGCCTGGGCATGATGGGCACACGCCTGGGCATCATGGGCACACACCTGGGCATCATGGGCACCCGCCTGGGCATCATGGGCACACCCCTGGGCATGTTGGGCACGCACCAGGGCATCATGGGCACCTGCCTGGGCATCATGGGCACACGCCTGGGCATGATGGGCACACGCCTGGGCATCATGGACACACCCCTGGGCATGTTGGGCACGCACCTGGGCATCATGGGCACACGCCTGGGCATCATGGGCACACCCGTGGGCATGTTGGGCACGCACCAGGGCATCATGGGCACTCGCCTGGGCATCATGGGCACACGCCTGGGCCTGATGGGCATACGCCTGGGCATCATGGGCACACCCCTGGGCATGTTGGGCACGCACCAGGGCATCATGGGCACACGCCTGGGCTTCATGGGCACACCCCTGGGCATGATGGGCACACGCATGGGCATCATGGGCACATGCATTGGCATCATGGGCACACCCCTGGGCATGTTGGGCACGCACCTGGGCATCATGGGCACCCGCTTGGGCATCATGGGCACACCCCTGGGCATGTTGGGCACGCACCAGGGAATCATGGGCACCCACCTGGGCATCATGGGCACACCCCTGGGCATCATGGGCACACCCCTGGGCATGATGGGCACGCGCCTGGGCATCATGGGCACACCCCTGGGCATGTTGGGCACGCACCTGGGCATCATGGGCACACGCTTGGGCATCATGGGCACACGCCTGGGCATCATGGGCACACCCCTGGGCATCATGGGCACACGCCTGGGCATCATGGGCACACGCCTGGGCATCATGGGCACACCCCTAGGCATCATGGGCACACCCCTGGGCATGATGGGCACACGCATGGGCATCATGGGCACACGACTGGGCATCATGGGCACACCCCTGGGCATCCTGGGCACACGCCTGGGCATCATGGGCACACCCCTGGGCATGTTGGGCACGCAGCAGGGCATCATAGGCACACGACTGGGCATCATGGACACACGCCTGGGCATCATGGGCACACCCCTGGGCATCATGGGCACACCCCTGGGCATGATGGGCACACGCCTGGGCATGATGGGCACACGCCTGGGCATCATGGGCACACCCCTGGGCATGTTGGGCACGCGCCTGGGCACACGCCTGGGCATGATGGGCACACCCCTGGGCATGATGGGCACACCCCTGGGCATGATGGGCACACGCCTGGGCATGATGGGCACACGCATGGGCATGATGGGCACACGCCTGAGCATGATGGGCACCCGCCTGGGCATCATGGGCACACCCCTGGGCATCATGGGCACACCCCTGGGCATGATGGGCACACCCCTGGGCATGATGGGCACACGCCTGGGCATGATGGGCACACGCCTGGGCATCATGGGCACACACCTGGGCATCATGGGCACCCGCCTGGGCATCATGGGCACACCCCTGGGCATGTTGGGCACGCACCAGGGCATCATGGGCACCTGCCTGGGCATCATGGGCACACGCCTGGGCATGATGGGCACACGCCTGGGCATCATGGACACACCCCTAGGCATGTTGGGCACGCACCTGGGCATCATGGGCACACCCGTCTGGGCATCATGGGCACACCCGTCTGGGCATCATGGGCACCCGCCTGGGCATCATGGGCACCTGCCTGGGCATCATGGGCACACGCCTGGGCATGATGGGCACACGCCTGGGCATCATGGGCACACCCCTGGGCATGTTGGGCACGCACCTGGGCATTATGGGCACACGCTTGGGCATCATGGGCACACCCATGGGAATCATGGGCACACCCCTGGGCATCATGGCCACACCCCTGGGCATGATGGGCACACGCCTGGGCATGATGGGCACACGCCTGGGCATCATGGGCACACCCCTAGGCATCATGGGCACACCCTTGGGTATGATGGGCACACGCATGGGCATCATGGGCACACGCCTGGGCATCATGGGCATACCCCTAGGCATGATGGGCACACGCCTGGGCATCATGGGCACACGCCTGGGCATCATGGGCACATCCCTGGGCATGTTGGGCACGCACCAGGGCATCCTAGGCACACGCCTGGGCATCATGGACACACGCCTGGGCATCATGGGCACACCCCTGGGCATCATGGGCACACGCATGGGCATCATGGGCACACGCCTGGGCATCATGAGCACACCCCTGGGCATGTTGGGCACGCACCTGGGCATCATGGGCACACCCCTGGGCATCATGGGCACACCCCTGGGCATGATGGACACACGCCTGGGCATGATGGGCACACGCCTGGGCATCATGGGCACTCCCCTGGGCATCATGGGCACACGCCTGGGCATGATGGGCACACGCCTGCGCATCATGGGCACACCCCTGGGCATGTTGGGCATGCACCTGGGCATTATGGGCACACGCCTGGGCATCATGGGCACACCCCTGGGCATCATGGGCACACCCCTGGGCATCATGGGCACACCCCTGGGCATGATGGGCACACGCCTGGGCATGATGGGCACACGCCTGGGCATCATGGACACACCCCTAGGCATCATGGGCACACCCCTGGGTATGATGGGCACACGCATGGGCATCATGGGCACACGCCTGGGCATCATGGGCACACCCCTGGGCATGATGGGCACACGCCTGGGCATGATGGGCACACGCCTGGGCATCATGGGCACATCCCTGGGCATGTTGGGCACGCACCAGGGCATCCTAAGCACACGCCTGGGCATCATGGACACACGCCTGGGCATCATGGGCACACCCCTGGGCATCATGGGCACACGCCTGGGCATCATGGGCACACCCCTGGGCATGATGGGCACACGCCTGGGCATCATGGGCACACGCCTGGGCATCATGGGCACACGCCTGGGCACACCCCTGGGCATGATGGGCACAGGCCTGGGCATCATGGGCACACCCCTGGGCATCATGGGCACACGCCTGGGCATCATGGGCACACGCCTGGGCATCATGGGCACACGCCTGGGCACACCCCTGGGCATGATGGGCACAGGCCTGGGCATCATGGGCACATGCCTGGGCATCATGGGCACACCCCTGGGCATGTTGGGCACACACCTGGGCATCATGGGCACACGCCTGGGCATCATGGGCACACCCCTGGGCATGTTGGGCACGTACTAGGGCATCATGGGCACACGCATGGGCATCATGGGCACACGCCTTGGCATCATGGGCACACGCCTGGGCATCGTGGGCACATCCCTGGGCATGATGGGCACACGCCTGGGCATGATGGGCACACGCCTGGGTATAATGGGCACACCCCTGGGCATGTTGGGCACGCACCTGGGCATCATGGGCACACCCCTGGGCATCATGGGCACACGCCTGGGCATGATGGGCACACGCCTGGGCATCATGGGCGCACGCTAGGGCATCATGGGCACACGCTTGGGCATCATGGGCACACCCCTGGGCATCATGGGCACTCCCCTAGGCATGATGGGTACACGCCTGGGCATCATGGGCACACCCCTGTGCATGTTGGGCACGCACCTGGGAATCATGGGCACATGCCTGGTCATGATGGGCACACGCCTGGGCATCATGGGCACACGCCTGGGAATTATGGGCACACACTTGGGCATCATGGGCACACCCCTAGGCATGATGGGCAGACGCCTGGGCATCATGGGCACACGCCTAGGCATCATGGGCCCACCCCTGGGCATGTTGGGCACGCACCTGGGCATGATGGGCACACGCCTGGGCATCATGGGCACACCCTGGGCATGTTGGGCACGCACTAGGGCATCATGGGCACACGCATGGGCATCATGGGCACACGCCTGGGCATCATGGGCACTCGCCTGGGCATCATGGGCACACCCCTGGGCATGATGGGCACACGCCTGGGCATCATGGGCACACGCCTGGGCATCATGGGCACACCCCTGGGCATGTTGGGCACGCACCTGGGCATCATGGGCACACGCCTGGGCATCATGCGCACATCCTTGGGCATGTTGGGCACGCACCAGGGCATCATGGGTACACGCCTGGGCATCATGGGCACACCCCTGGGCATCATGGGCACACCCCTGGGCATGTTGGGCACGCACCTGGGCATCATGGGCACACGCCTGGGCATCATGGGCACACCCCTGGGCATGTTGGGCACGCACCAGGGCATCATGGGCACACACCTGGGCATCATGGGCACACGCCTGGGCTTCATGGGCACACCCCTGGGCATGAAGGGCAACGCATGGGCATCATGGGCACACGCCTGGGCATCATGGGCACACCCCTGGGCATGTTGGGCACGCACCTGGGCATCATGGGCACCCGCCTGGGCATCATGGGCACTCGCCTGGGCATCATGGGCACACCCCTGGGCATCATGGGCACACCCCTGGGCAAGATGGGCACACGCCTGGGCATGATGGGCACACGCCTGGGCATCATGGGCACACCCCAGGGCATGTTGGGCACGCACCTGGGCATTATGGGCACACGCCTGGGCATCAAGGGCACACCCCTGGGCATCATGGGCACACCCCTGGGCATCATGGGCACACCCCTGGGCATGATGGGCACACGCCTGGGCATGATGGGCACACGCCTGGGCATCATGGGCACACCCTAGGCATCATGGGCACACGAATGGGCATCATGGGCACACGCCTGGGCATCATGGGCACACCCCTGGGCATGATGGGCACACGCCTGGGCATCATGGGCATACGCCTGGGCATCATGGGCACATCCCTGGGCATGTTGGGCACGCACCAGGGCATCTTAGGCACACGCCTGGGCATCATGGACACACGCCTGGGCATCATGGGCACACCCCTGGGCATCATGGGCACACGCATGGGCAACATGGGCATACGCCTGGGCATCATGGGCACACCCCTGGGCATGTTGGGCACGCACCTGGGCATCATGGGCACACGCCTGGGCATCATGGGCACACCCGTGGGCATGTTGGGCACGCACCAGGGCATCATGGGCACTCGCCTGGGCATCATGGGCACACGCCTGGGCATCATGGGCATACGCCTGGGCATCATGGGCACACCCCTGGGCATGTTGGGCACGCACCAGGGCATCATGGGCACACGCCTGGGCTTCATGGGCACACCCCTGGGCATGATGGGCACACGCATGGGCATCATGGGCACATGCATGGGCATCATGGGCACACCCCTGGGCATGTTGGGCACGCACCTGGGCATCATGGGCACCCGCTTGGGCATCATGGGCACACCCCTGGGCATGTTGGGCACGCACCAGGGAATCATGGGCACCCACCTGGGCATCATGGGCACACCCCTGGGCATCATGGGCACACCCCTGGGCATGATGGGCACGCGCCTGGGCATCATGGGCACACCCCTGGGCATGTTGGGCACGCACCTGGGCATCATGGGCACACGCTTGGGCATCATGGGCATCCTAGGCACACGCCTGGGCATCATGGACACACGCCTGGGCATCATGGGCACACCCCTGGGCATCATGGGCACACGCATGGGCATCATGGGCACACGCCTGGGCATCATGGGCACACCCCTGGGCATGTTGGGCACGCACCTGGGCATCATGGGCACACGCCTGGGCATCATGGGCACACCCGTGGGCATGTTGGGCACGCACCAGGGCATCATGGGCACTCGCCTGGGCATCATGGGCACACGCCTGGGCATCATGGGCATACGCCTGGGCATCATGGGCACACCTCTGGGCATGTTGGGCACGCACCAGGGCATCATGGGCACACGCCTGGGCTTCATGGGCACACCCCTGGGCATGATGGGCACACGCATGGGCATCATGGGCACATGCATGGGCATCATGGGCACACCCCTGGGCATGTTGGGCACGCACCTGGGCATCATGGGCACCCGCTTGGGCATCATGGGCACACCCCTGGGCATGTTGGGCACGCACCAGGGAATCATGGGCACCCACCTGGGCATCATGGGCACACCCGTGGGCATCATGGGCACACCCCTGGGCATGATGGGCACGCGCCTGGGCATCATGGGCACACCCCTGGGCATGTTGGGCACGCACCTGGGCATCATGGGCACACGCTTGGGCATCATGGGCACACGCCTAGGCATCATGGGCACACCCCTGGGCATCATGGGCACACGCCTGGGCATGATGGGCACACGTCTGGGCATCATGGGCACACCCCTAGGCATCATGGGCACACCCCTGGGCATGATGGGCACACGCATGGGCATCATGGGCACACGACTGGGCATCATGGGCACACCCCTGGGCATCCTGGACACACGCCTGGGCATCATGGGCACACCCCTGGGCATGTTGGGCACGCAGCAGGGCATCATAGGCACACGCCTGGGCATCATGGACACACGCCTGGGCATCATGGGGCCACCCCTGGGCATCATGGGCACACCCCTGGGCATGATGGGCACACGCCTGGGCATGATGGGCACACGCCTGGGCATCATGGGCACACCCCTGGGCATGTTGGGCACGCGCCTGGGCACACGCCTGGGCATGATGGGCACACCCCTGGGCATGATGGGCACACCCCTGGGCATGATGGGCACACGCCTGGGCATGATGGGCACACGCCTGAGCATGATGGGCACCCGCCTGGGCATCATGGGCACACCCCTGGGCATCATGGGCACACCCCTGGGCATGATGGCCACACGCCTGGGCATGATGGGCACACGCCTGGGCATGATGGGCACACGCCTGGGCATCATGGGCACACACCTGGGCATCATGGGCACCCGCCTGGGCATCATGGGCACACCCCTGGGCATGTTGGGCACGCACCAGGGCATCATGGGCACCTGCCTGGGCATGATGGGCACACGCCTGGGCATCATGGACACACCCCTAGGCATGTTGGGCACGCACCTGGGCATTATGGGCACACGCCTGGGCATCATGGGCACACCCCTGGGCATCATGGGCACACCCCTGGGCATCATGGGCACACCCCTGGGCATGATGGGCACACGCCTGGACATGATGGGCACACGCCTGGGCATCATGGGCACACCCCTAGGCATCATGGGCACACCCCTGGGCATGATGGGCACACGCATGGGCATCATGGGCACACACCTGGGCATGATGGGCACACCCCTGGGCATGATGGGCACACGCATGGGCATGATGGGCACACGCCTGGGCATCATGGGCACACCCCTGGGCATGTTGGGCACGCACCTGGGCATCATGGGCACACGCCTGGGCATGATGGGCACCCGCCTGGGCATCATGGGCACACCCCTGGGCATGATGGGCACAAGTCTGGGCATCATGGGCACACCTCTAGGCATGTTGGGCACACACCAGGGCATCATAGGCACACGCCTGGGCATCATGGACACACGCCTGGGCATCATGGGCACACCCCTGGGCATGATGGGCACACGCATGGGCATGATGGGCACACGCATGGGCATGATGGGCACGCACCAGGGCATCATGGGCACACCCCTGGGCATAATGGGCACACCCCTGGGCATGATGGGCACACGCCTGGGCATGATGGGCACACGCCTGGGCATCATGGGCACAACCCTGGGCATGATGGGCACACGCCTGGGCATGATGGGCACACGCCTGTGCATCATGGGCACACCCCTGGGCATGTTGGGCACGCGCCTGGGCATGATGGGCACACGCCTGGGCATGATGGGCACACCCCTGGGCATGATGGGCACACCCCTGGGCATGATGGGCACACGCCTGGGCATGATGGGCACACGCCTGGGCATGATGGGCACACGCCTGAGCATGATGGGCACGCGCCTGGGCATCATGGGCACACCTCTGGGCATGTTGGGCACGCACCTGGGCATCATGGGCACTTGCCTGGGCATGATGGGCACCCGCCTGGGCATCATGGGCACACCCCTGGGCATGATGAGCACACGTCTGAGCATCATGGGCACACCCCTGGGCATGTTGGGCACGCACCTGGGCATTATGGGCACACGCCTGGGCATCATGGGCACACCCCTGGGCATCATGGGCACACCCCTGGGCATCATGGGCACACCCCTGGTCATGATGGGCACACGCCTGGGCATGATGGGCACACGCCTGGGCATCATGGGCACACCCCTAGGCATCATGGGCACACCCCTGGGCATGATGGGCACACGCATGGGCATCATGGGCACACGCCTGGGCATGATGGGCACACCCCTGGGCATGATGGGCACACGCCTGGGCATGATGGGCACACGCCTGGGCATCATGGGCACACCCCTGGGCATGTTGGGCACGCACCTGGGCATCCTGGGCACACGCCTGGGCATGATGGGCACCCGCCTGGGCATCATGGGCACACCCCTGGGCATGATGGGCACAAGTCTGGGCATCATGGGCACACCTCTGGGCATGTTGGGCACGCACCAGGGCATCATAGGCACACGCCTGGGCATCATGGACACACGCCTGGGCATCATGGGCACACCCCTGTGCATGATGGGCACACGCATGGGCATGATGGGCACACGCTTGGGCATCATGGGCACACCCCTGGGCATGTTGGACACGCACCTGGGCATCATGGGAACACGCCTGGGCATCATGGGCACACCCCTGGGCAAGTTGGGCACGCACCAGGGCATCATGGGCACACGCCAGGGCATCATGGGCACACGCCTGGGCATCATGGGCACACCCCTGGGCATAATGGGCACACCCCTGGGCATGATGGGCACACGCCTGGGCATGATGGGCACACGCCTGGGCATCATGGGCACAACCCTGGGCATGATGGGCACACGCCTGGGCATGATGGGCACACGCCTGTGCATCATGGGCACACCCCTGGGCATGTTGGGCACGCGCCTGGGCATGATGGGCACACGCCTGGGCATGATGGGCACACCCCTGGGCATGATGGGCACACCCCTGGGCATGATGGGCACACGCCTGGGCATGATGGGCACACGCCTGGGCATCATGGGCACAACCCTGGGCATGATGGGCACACGCCTGGGCATGATGGGCACACGCCTGGGCATGATGGGCACACGCCTGTGCATCATGGGCACACCCCTGGGCATGTTGGGCACGCGCCTGGGCATGATGGGCACACGCCTGGGCATGATGGGCACACCCCTGGGCATGATGGGCACACCCCTGGGCATGATGGGCACACGCCTGGGCATGATGGGCACACGCCTGAGCATGATGGGCACACGCCTGGGCATCATGGGCACACCTCTGGGCATGTTGGGCACGCACCTGGGCATCATGGGCACTTGCCTGGGCATGATGGGCACCCGCCTGGGCATCATGGGCACACCCCTGGGCATGATGGGCACACGTCTGGGCATCATGGGCACACCCCTGGGCATGTTGGGCACGCACCAGGGCATCATGGGCACACCCGTCTGGGCATCATGGGCACACCCGTCTGGGCATCATGGGCACCCGCCTGGGCATCATGGGCACCTGCCTGGGCATCATGGGCACACGCCTGGGCATGATGGGCACACGCCTGGGCATCATGGGCACACCCCTGGGCATGTTGGGCACGCACCTGGGCATTATGGGCACACGCTTGGGCATCATGTGCACACCCATGGGCATCATGGGCACACCCCTGGGCATCATGGCCACACCCCTGGGCATGATGGGCACACGCCTGGGCATGATGGGCACACGCCTGGGCATCATGGGCACACCCCTAGGCATCATGGGCACACCCCTGGGTATGATGGGCACACGCATGGGCATCATGGGCACACGCCTGGGCATCATGGGCACACCCGTCTGGGCATCATGGGCACCCGTCTGGGCATCATGGGCACACCCCTGGGCATGATGGGCACACGCCTGGGCATGATGGGCACACGCCTGGGCATCATGGACACACCCCTAGGCATCATGGGCACACCCCTGGGTATGATGGGCACACGCATGGGCATCATGGGCACACGCCTGGGCATCATGGGCACACCCCTGGGCATGTTGGGCACGCACCAGGGCATCATGGGCACCTGCCTGGGCATCATGGGCACCCGCCTGGGCATCATGGGCACACCCCTGGGCATCATGGGCACACCCCTGGGCAAGATGGGCACACGCCTGGGCATGTTGGGCACACACCTGGGCATCATGGGCACACGCCTGGGCATCATGGGCACACCCCTGGGCATGTTGGGCACGTACTAGGGCATCATGGGCACACGCATGGGCATCATGGGCACACGCCTTGGCATCATGGGCACACGCCTGGGCATCGTGGGCACATCCCTGGGCATGAGGGGCACACGCCTGGGCATGATGGGCACACGCCTGGGTATAATGGGCACACCCCTGGGCATGTTGGGCACGCACTTGGGCATCATGGGCACACCCCTGGGCATCATGGGCACACGCCTGGGAATGATGGGCACACGCCTGGGCATCATGGGCGCACGCTAGGGCATCATGGGCACACGCTTGGGCATCATGGGCACACCCCTGGGCATCATGGGCACTCCCCTAGGCATGATGGGTACACGCCTGGGCATCATGGGCACACCCCTGTGCATGTTGGGCACGCACCTGGGCATCATGGGCACATGCCTGGGCATGATGGGCACACGCCTGGGCATCATGGGCACACGCCTGGGAATGATGGGCACACTCTTGGGCATCATGGGCACACCCCTAGGCATGATGGGCAGACGCCTGGGCATCATGGGCACACGCCTAGGCATCATGGGCCCACCCCTGGGCATGTTGGGCACGGACCTGGGCATGATGGGCACACGCCTGGGCATCATGGGCACACCCTGGGCATGTTGGGCACGCACTAGGGCATCATGGGCACACGCATGGGCATCATGGGCACACGCCTGGGCATCATGGGCACTCGCCTGGGCATCATGGGCACACCCCTGGGCATGATGGGCACACGCCTGGGCATAATGGGCACACGCCTGGGCATAATGGGCACACCCCTGGGCATGTTGGGCACGCACCTGGGCATCATGGGCACACGCCTGGGCATCATGCGCACATCCTTGGGCATGTTGGGCACGCACCAGGGCATCATGGGCACACGCCTGGGCATCATGGGCACACCCCTGGGCATCATGGGCACACCCCTGGGCATGTTGGGCACGCACCTGGGCATCATGGGCACACGCCTGGGCATCATGGGCACACCCCTGGGCATGTTGGGCACGCACCAAGGCATCATGGGCACACCCCTGGGCATGTTGGGCACGCACCAGGGCATCATGGGCACTCGCCTGGGCATCATGGGCACACGCCTGGGCTTCATGGGCACACCCCTGGGCATGATGGGCACACGCATGGGCATCATGGGCACACGCCTGGGCATCATGGGCACACCCCTGGGCATGTTGGCACGCACCTGGGCATCATGGGCACCCGTCTAGGCATCATGGGCACACCCCTGGGCATGTTGGGCACGCACCAGGGCATCATGGGCACCTGCCTGGGCATCATGGGCACCCGCCTGGGCATCATGGGCACACCCCTGGGCATCATGGGCACACCCCTGGGCAAGATGGGCACACGCCTGGGCATGATGGGCACACGCCTGGGCATGATGGGCACACGCCTGGGCATCATGGGCACACCCCTGGGCATGTTGGGCACGCACCTGGGCATTATGGGCACACGCCTGGGCATCAAGGGCACACCCCTGGGCATCATGGGCACACCCCTGGGCATCATGGGCACACCCCTGGGCATGATGGGCACACGCCTGGGAATGATGGGCACACGCCTGGGCATCATGGGCACACCCTAGGCATCATGGGCACACCCCTGGGCAAGATGGGCACACGAATGGGCATCATGGGCACACGCCTGGGCATCATGGGCACACCCCTGGGCATGATGGGCACACGCCTGGGCATCATGGGCACACGCCTGGGCATCATGGGCACATCCCTGGGCATGTTGGGCACGCACCAGGGCATCCTAGGCACACGCCTGGGCATCATGGACACACGCCTGGGCATCATGGGCACACCCCTGGGCATCATGGGCACACGCATGGGCATCATGGGCACACGCCTGGGCATCATGGGCACACCCCTGGGCATGTTGGGCACGCACCTGGGCATCATGGGCACACGCCTGGGCATCATGGGCACACCCGTGGGCATGTTGGGCACGCACCAGGGCATCATGGGCACTCGCCTGGGCATCATGGGCACACGCCTGGGCATCATGGGCATACGCCTGGGCATCATGGGCACACCCCTGGGCATGTTGGGCACGCACCAGGGCATCATGGGCACACGCCTGGGCTTCATGGGCACACCCCTGGGCATGATGGGCACACGCATGGGCATCATGGGCACATGCATGGGGATCATGGGCACACCCCTGGGCATGTTGGGCACGCACCTGGGCATCATGGGCACCCGCTTGGGCATCATGGGCACACCCCTGGGCATGTTGGGCACGCACCAGGGAATCATGGGCACCCACCTGGGCATCATGGGCACACCCCTGGGCATCATGGGCACACCCCTGGGCATGATGGGCACGCGCCTGGGCATCATGGGCACACCCCTGGGCATGTTGGGCACGCACCTGGGCATCATGGGCACACGCTTGGGCATCATGGGCACACGCCTGGGCATCATGGGCACACCCCTGGGCATCATGGGCACACGCCTGGGCATGATGGGCACACGCCTGGGCATCATGGGCACACCCCTAGGCATCATGGGCACACCCCTGGGCATGATGGGCACACGCATGGGCATCATGGGCACACGACTGGGCATCATGGGCACACCCCTGGGCATCCTGGGCACACGCCTGGGCATCATGGGCACACCCCTGGGCATGTTGGGCACGCAGCAGGGCATCATAGGCACACGCCTGGGCATCATGGACACACGCCTGGGCATCATGGGCACACCCCTGGGCATCATGGGCACACCCCTGGGCATGATGGGCACACGCCTGGGCATGATGGGCACACGCCTGGGCATCATGGGCACACCCCTGGGCATGTTGGGCACGCGCCTGGGCACACACCTGGGCATGATGGGCACACCCCTGGGCATGATGGGCACACCCCTGGGCATGATGGGCACACGCCTGGGCATGATGGGCACACGCATGGGCATGATGGGCACACGCCTGAGCATGATGGGCACCCGCCTGGGCATCATGGGCACACCCCTGGGCATCATGGGCACACCCCTGGGCATGATGGGCACACGCCTGGGCATGATGGGCACACGCCTGGGCATGATGGGCACACGCCTGGGCATCATGGGCACACACCTGGGCATCATGGGCACCCGCCTGGGCATCATGGGCACACCCCTGGGCATGTTGGGCACGCACCAGGGCATCATGGGCACCTGCCTGGGCATCATGGGCACACGCCTGGGCATGATGGGCACACGCCTGGGCATCATGGACACACCCCTAGGCATGTTGGGCACGCACCTGGGCATTATGGGCACACGCCTGGGCATCATGGGCACACCCCTGGGCATCATGGGCACACCCCTGGGCATCATGGGCACACCCCTGGGCATGATGGGCACACGCCTGGGCATGATGGGCACACGCCTGGGCATTATGGGCACACCCCTAGGCATCATGGGCACACCCCTGGGCATGATGGGCACACGCATGGGCATCATGGGCATCATGGGCACACGCCTGGGCATCATGGGCACACCCCTGGGCATGATGGGCACACGCCTGGGCATGATGGGCACACGCCTAGGCATCATGGGCACACGCCTGGGCATGTTGGGCACGCACCTGGTCATCATGGGCACACGCCTGGGCATGATGGGCACCCGCCTGGGCATGATGGGCACACCCCTGGGCATGATGGGCACAAGTCTGGGCATCATGGGCACACCTCTGGGCATGCTGGGCACGCACCAGGGCATCATAGGCACACGCCTGGGCATCATGGACACACGCCTGGGCATCATGGGCACACCCCTGGGCATGATGGGCACACGCATGGGCATGATGGGCACACGCTTGGGCATCATGGGCACACCCCTGGGCATGTTGGACACGCACCTGGGCATCATGGGCACACGCCTGGGAATCATGGGCACACCCCTGGGCATAATGGGCACACCCCTGGGTATGATGGGCACACGCCTGGGCATGATGGGCACACGCCTGGGCATCATGGGCACAACCCTGGGCATGATGGGCACACGCCTGGGCATGATGGGCACACGCCTGGGCATGATGGGCACACGCCTGTGCATCATGGGCACACCCCTGGGCATGTTGGGCACGCGCCTGGGCATGATGGGCACACGCCTGGGCATGATGGGCACACCCCTGGGCATGATGGGCACACCCCTGGGCATGATGGGCACACGCCTGGGCATGATGGGCACACGCCTGGGCATGATGGGCACACGCCTGAGCATGATGGGCACACGCCTGGGCATCATGGGCACACCTCTGGGCATGTTGGGCACGCACCTGGGCATCATGGGCACTTGCCTGGGCATGATGGGCACCCGCCTGGGCATCATGGGCACACCCCTGGGCATGATGGGCACACGTCTGGGCATCATGGGCACACCCCTGGGCATGTTGGGCACGCACCAGGGCATCATGGGCACACCCGTCTGGGCATCATGGGCACACCCGTCTGGGCATCATGGGCACCCGCCTGGGCATCATGGGCACCTGCCTGGGCATCATGGGTACACGCCTGGGCATGATGGGCACACGCCTGGGCATCATGGGCACACCACTGGGCATGTTGGCCACGCACCTGGGCATTATGGGCACACGCTTGGGCATCATGCGCACACCCATGGGCATCATGGGCACACCCCTGGGCATCATGGCCACACCCCTGGGCATGATGGGCACACGCCTGGGCATGATGGGCACACGCCTGGGCATCATGGGCACACCCCTAGGCATCATGGGCACACCCCTGGGTATGATGGGCACACGCATGGGCATCATGGGCACACGCCTGGGCATCATGGGCACACCCCTAGGCATGATGGGCACACGCCTGGGCATCATGGGCACATCCCTGGGCATGTTGGGCACGCACCAGGGCATCCTAGGCACACGCCTGGGCATCATGGACACACGCCTGGGCATCATGGGCACACCCCTGGGCATCATGGGCACACGCATGGGCATCATGGGCACACGCCTGGGCATCATGGGCACACGCCTGGGCATGTTGGGCACGCACCTGGGCATCATGGGCACACCCCTGGGCATCATGGGCACACCCCTGGGCATGATGGACACACGCCTGGGCATGATGGGCACACGTGTGGGCATCATGGGCACACCATTGGGCATGTTGGGCACGCACCTGGGCATCATAGGCACACGCCTGGGCATGATGGGCACACGCCTGGGCATCATGGGCACAACCCTGGGCATCATGGGCACACGCCTGGGCATGATGGGCACACGCCTGCGCATCATGGGCACACCCCTGGGCATGTTGGGCACGCACCTGGGCATCATGGGCACACCCGTCTGGGCATCATGGGCACACCCGTCTGGGCATCATGGGCACCCGCCTGGGCATCATGGGCACACCCGTCTGGGCATCATGGGCACACCCGTCTGGGCATCATGGGCACCCGCCTGGGCATCATGGGCACCCGCCTGGGCATCATGGGCACCTGCCTGGGCATCATGGGCACACGCTTGGGCATGATGGGCACACGCCTGGGCATCATGGGCACACCCCTGGGCATGTTGGGCACGCACCTGGGCATTATGGGCACACGCTTGGGCATCATGGGCACACCCATGGGCATCATGGGCACACCCCTGGGCATCATGGCCACACCCCTGGGCATGATGGGCACACGCCTGGGCATGATGGGCACACGCCTGGGCATCATGGGCACACCCCTAGGCATCATGGGCACACCCCTGGGTATGATGGGCACACGCATGTGCATCATGGGCACACGCCTGGGCATCATGGGCACACCCCTAGGCATGATGGGCACACGCCTGGGCATCATGGGCACACGCCTGGGCATCATGGGCACATCCCTGGGCATGTTGGGCACGCACCAGGGCATCCTAGGCACACGCCTGGGCATCATGGACACACGCCTGGGCATCATGGGCACACCCCTGGGCATCATGGGCACACGCATGGGCATCATGGGCACACGCCTGGGCATCATGGGCACACCCCTGGGCATGTTGGGCACGCACCTGGGCATCATGGGCACACCCCTAGGCATCATGGGCACACCCCTGGGCATGATGGACACACGCCTGGGCATGATGGGCACACGTCTGGGCATCATGGGCACACCCTTGGGCATGTTGGGCACGCACCTGGGCATCATAGGCACACGCCTGGGCATGATGGGCACACGCCTGGGCATCATGGGCACACCCCTGGGCATCATGGGCACACGCCTGGGCATGATGGGCACACGCCTGCGCATCATGGGCACACCCCTGGGCATGTTGGGCACGCACCTGGGCATTATGGGCACACGCCTGGGCATCATGGGCACACCCCTGGGCATCATGGGCACACCCCTGGGCATCATGGGCACACCCCTGGGCATGATGGGCACACGCCTGGGCATGATGGGCACACGTCTGGGCATCATGGGCACACCCTTGGGCATGTTGGGCACGCACCTGGGCATCATAGGCACACGCCTGGGCATGATGGGCACACGCCTGGGCATCATGGGCACACCCCTGGGCATCATGGGCACACGCCTGGGCATGATGGGCACATGCCTGGGCATCATGGGCACACCCCTGGGCATGTTGGGCACGCACCTGGGCATCATGGGCACCCGCCTGGGCATCATGGGCACTCGCCTGGGCATCATGGGCACACGCCTGGGCATCATGGGCATACGCCTGGGCATCATGGGCACACCCCTGGGCATGTTGGGCACGCACCAGGGCATCATGGGCACACGCCTGGGCATCATGGGCACACCCCTAGGCATGATGGGCACACGCATGGGCATCATGGGCACATGCATGGGCATCATGGGCACACCCCTGGGCATGTTGGGCACGCACCTAGGCATCATGGGCACCCGCTTGGGCATCATGGGCACACCCCTGGGCATGTTGGGCACGCACCAGGGAATCATGGGCACCCACCTGGGCATCATGGGCACACCCCTGGGCATCATGGGCACACCCCTGAGCATGTTGGGCACGCACCTGGGCATCAAGGGCACACGCTTGGGCATCATGGGCACACGCCTGGGCATCATGGGCACACCCCTGGGCATCATGGGCACACGCCTGGGCATGATGGGCACACGCCTGGGCATCATGGGCACACCCCTAGGCATCATGGGCACACCCCTGGGCATGATGGGCATACGCATGGGCATCATGGGCACACGACTGGGCATCATGGGCACACCCCTGGGCATCCTGGGCACACGCCTGGGCATCATGGGCTCACCCCTGGGCATGTTGGGCACGCAGCAGGGCATTATAGGCACACGCCTGGGCATCATGGACACACGCCTGGGCATCATGGGCACACCCCTGGGCATCATGGGCACACCCCTGGGCATGATGGGCACACGCCTGGGCATGATGGGCACACGCCTGGGCATCATGGGCACACCCCTGGGCATGTTGGGCACGCGCCTGGGCACACGCCTGGGCATGATGGGCACACCCCTGGGCATGATGGGCACACGCCTGGGCATGATGGGCACACGCATGGGCATGATGGGCACACGCCTGAGCATGATGGGCACCCGCCTGGGCATCATGGGCACACCCCTGGGCATCCTGGGCACACCCCTGGGCATGATGGGCACACCCCTGGCCATGATGGGCACATGCCTGGGCATGATGGGCACACGCCTGGGCATCATGGGCACACACCTGGGCATCATGGGCACACACCTGGGCATCATGGGCACCCGCCTGGGCATCATGGGCACACCCCTGGGCATGTTGGGCACGCACCAGGGCATCATGGGCACCTGCCTGGGCATCATGGGCACACGCCTGGGCATGATGGGCACACGCCTGGGCATCATGGACACACCCCTAGGCATGTTGGGCACGCACCTGGGCATTATGGGCACACGCCTGGGCATCATGGGCACACCCCTGGGCATCATGGGCACACCCCTGGGCATGATGGGCACACCCCTGGGCATGATGGGCACACGCCTGGGCATGATGGGCACACGCCTGGGCATCATGGGCACACCCCTAGGCATCATGGGCACACCCCTGGGCATGATGGGCACACGCATGGGCATCATGGGCACACGCCTGGGCATGATGGGCACACCCCTGGGCATGATGGGCACACGCCTGGGCATGATGGGCACACGCCTGGGCATCATGGGCACACCCCTGGGCATGTTGGGCACGCACCTGGGCATCATGGGCACACACGCCTGGGCATGATGGGCACCCGCCTGGGCATCATGGGCACACCCCTGGGCATGATGGGCACAAGTCTGGGCATCATGGGCACACCTCTGGGCATGTTGGGCACGCACCAGGGCATCATAGGCACACGCCTGGGCATCATGGACACACGCCTGGGCATCATGGGCACACCCCTGGGCATGATGGGCACACGCATGGGCATGATGGGCACACGCTTGGGCATCATGGGCACACCCCTGGGCATGTTGGGCACGCACCTGGGCATCATGGGCACACGCCTGGGCATCATGGGCACACCCCTGGGCAAGTTGGGCACGCACCAGGGCATCATGGGCACACGCCAGGGCATCATGGGCACACGCCTGGGCATCTTGGGCACACCCCTGGGCATAATGGGCACACCCCAGGGCATGATGGGCACACGCCTGGGCATGATGGGCACACGCCTGGGCATCATGGGCATAACCCTGGGCATGATGGGCACACGCCTGGGCATGATGGGCACACGCCTGTGCATCATGGGCACACCCCTGGGCATGTTGGGCACGCGCCTTGGCATGATGGGCACACGCCTGGGCATGATGGGCACACCCCTGGGCATGATGGGCACACCCCTGGGCATGATGGGCACACGCCTGGGCATGATGGGCACACGCCTGGGCATGATGGGCACACGCCTGAGCATGATGGGCACACGCCTGGGCATCATGGGCACACCTCTGGGCATGTTGGGCACGCACCTGGGCATCATGGGCACTTGCCTGGGCATGATGGGCACCCGCCTGGGCATCATGGGCACACCCCTGGGCAGGATGGGCACACGTCTGGGCATCATGGGCACACCCCTGGGCATGTTGGGCACGCACCAGGGCATCATGGGCACACCCGTCTGGGCATCATGGGCACACCCGTCTGGGTATCATGGGCACCCGCCTGGGCATCATGGGCACCTGCCTGGGCATCATGGGCACACGCTTGGGCATGATGGGCACACGCCTGGGCATGATGGGCACACGCCTGGGCATCATGGGCACACCCCTGGGCATGTTGGGCACGCACCTGGGCATTATGGGCACACGCTTGGGCATCATGGGCACACCCATGGGAATCATGGGCACACCCCTGGGCATCATGGCCACACCCCTGGGCATGATGGGCACACGCCTGGGCATGATGGGCACACGCCTGGGCATCATGGGCACACCCCTACGCATCATGGGCACACCCATGGGTATGATGGGCACACGCATGGGCATCATGGGCACACGCCTGGGCATCATGGGCACACCCCTAGGCATGATGGGCACACGCCTGGGCATCATGGGCACACGCCTGGGCATCATGGGCACATCCCTGGGCATGTTGGGCACGCACCAGGGCATCCTGGGCACACGCCTGGGCATCATGGACACACGCCTGGGCATCATGGGCACACCCCTGGGCATCATGGGCACACGCATGGGCATCATGGGCACACGACTGGGCATCATGGGCACACCCCTGGGCATGTTGAGCACGCACCTGGGCATCATGGGCACACCCCTAGGCATCATGGGCACACCCCTGGGCATGATGGACACACGCCTGGGCATGATGGGCACACGTCTGGGCATCATGGGCACACCCTTGGGCATGTTGGGCACGCACCTGGGCATCATAGGCACACGCCTGGGCATCATGGGCACACGCCTGGGCATCATGGGCACACCCCTGGGCATCATGGGCACACGCCTGGGCATGATGGGCACCCGCCTGCGCATCATGGGCACACCCCTGGGCATGTTATGCACGCACCTGGGCATTATGGGCACACGCCTGGGCATCATGGGCACACCCCTGGGCATCATGGGCACACCCCTGGGCATCATGGGCACACCCCTGGGCATGATGGGCACACGCCTGGGCATGATGGGCACACGCCTGGGCATCATGGACACACCCCTAGGCATCATGGGCACACCCCTGGGTATGATGGGCACACGCTGGGCATCATGGGCACACGCCTGGGCATCATGGGCACACCCCTGGGCATGATGGGCACACGACTGGGCATCATGGGCACATCCCTGGGCATGTTGGGCACGCACCAGGGCATCCTAGGCACACGCCTGGGCATCATGGACACACGCCTGGGCATCATGGGCACACCCCTGGGCATCATGGGCACACGCCTGGGCATCATGGGCACACCCCTGGGCATGATGGGCACACGCCTGGGCATCATGGGCACACGCCTGGGCATCATGGGCACACGCCTGGGCACACCCCTGGGCATGATGGGCACAGGCCTGGGCATCATGGGCACACCCCTGGGCATGATGGGCACACGCATGGGCATCATGGGCACACGCCTGGGCATCATGGGCACACCCCTGGGCATCATGGGCACACGCCTGGGCATCATGGGCACACGCCTGGGCATCATGGGCACACGCCTGGGCATCATGGGCACACGCCTGGGCATCATGGGCACATGCCTGGGCATCATGGGCACACCCCTGGGCATGTTGGGCACACACCTGGGCATCATGGGCACACGCCTGGGCATCATGGGCACACCCCTGGGCATGTTGGGCACGTACTATGGCATCATGGGCACACGCATGGGCATCATGGGCACACGCCTTGGCATCATGGGCACACGCCTGGGCATCGTGGGCACATCCCTGGGCATGATGGGCACACGCCTGGGCATGATGGGCACACGCCTGGGTATAATGGGCACACCCCTGGGCATGTTGGGCACGCACCTGGGCATCATGGGCACACCCCTGGGCATCCTGGGCACACGCCTGGGCATGATGGGCACACGCCTGGGCATCATGGGCGCACGCTAGGGCATCATGGGCACACGCTTGGGCATCATGGGCACACCCCTGGGCATCATGGGCACTCCCCTAGGCATGATGGGTACACGCCTTAGCATCATGGGCACACCCCTGTGCATGTTGGGCACGCACCTGGGCATCATGGGCACATGCCTGGGCATGATGGGCACACGCCTGGGCATCATGGGCACACGCCTGGGAATGATGGGCACACACTTGGGCATCATGGGCACACCCCTAGGCATGATGGGCAGACGCCTGGGCATCATGGGCACACGCCTAGGCATCATGGGCCCACCCCTGGGCATGTTGGGCACGCACCTGGGCATGATGGGCACACGCCATGGCATCATGGGCACACCCTGGGCATGTTGGGCACGCACTAGGGCATCATGGGCACACGCATGGGCATCATGGGCACACGCCTGGGCATCATGGGCACTCGCCTGGGCATCATGGGCACACCCCTGGGCATGATGGGCACACGCCTGGGCATCATGGGCACCTGCCTGGGCATCATGGGCACACCCCTGGGCATGTTGGGCACGCACCTAGGCATCATGGGCACACGCCTGGGCATCATGCGCACATCCTTGGGCATGTTGGGCACGCACCAGGGCATCATGGGCACACGCATGGGCATCATGGGCACACCCCTGGGCATCATGGGCACACCCCTGGGCATGTTGGGCACGCACCTGGGCATCATGGGCACCCGCCTGGGCATCATGGGCACACCCCTGGGCATGTTGGGCACGCACCAGGGCATCATGGGCACCTGCCTGGGCATCATGGGCACCCGCCTGGGCATCATGGGCACACCCCTGGGCATCATGGGCACACCCCTGGGCAAGATGGGCACACGCCTGGGCATGATGGGCACACGCCTAGGCATCATGGGCACACCCCTGGGCATGTTGGGCACGCACCTGGGCATTATGGGCACACGCCTGGGCATCAAGGGCACACCCCTGGGCATCATGGGCACACCCCTGGGCATCATGGGCACACCCCTGGGCATGATGGGCACACGCCTGGGCATGATGGGCACACGCCTGGGCATCATGGGCACACCCCTGGGCATGATGGGCACACGAATGGGCATCATGGGCACACCCCTGGGCATCATGGGCACACCCCTGGGCATGATGGGCACACCCTAGGCATCATGGGCACACCCCTGGGCATGATGGGCACACGAATGGGCATCATGGGCACACGCCTGGGCATCATGGGCACACCCCTGGGCATGATGGGCACACGCCTGGGCATCATGGGCACACGCCTGGGCATCATGGGCACATCCCTGGGCATGTTGGGCACGCACCAGGGTATCCTAGGCACACGCCTGGGCATCATGGACACACGCCTCGGCATCATGGGCACACCCCTGGGCATCATGGGCACACGCATGGGCATCATGGGCACACGCCTGGGCATCATGGGCACACCCCTGGGCATGTTGGGCACGCACCTGGGCATCATGGGCACACGCCTGGGCATCATGGGCACACCCGTGGGCATGTTGGGCACGCACCAGGGCATCATGGGCACTCGCCTGGGCATCATGGGCACACGCCTGGGCATCATGGGCATACGCCTGGGCATCATGGGCACACCCCTGGGCATGTTGGGCACGCACCCGGGCATCATGGGCACACGCCTGGGCTTCAAGGGCACACCCCTGGGCATGATGGGCACACGCATGGGCATCATGGGCACATGCATGGGCATCATGGGCACACCCCTGGGCATGTTGGGCACGTACTAGGGCATCATGGGCACACGCATGGTCATCATGGGCACACACCTTGGCATCATGGGCACACGCCTGGGCATCGTGGGCACATCCCTGGGCATGATGGGCACACGCCTGGGCATGATGGGCACACGCCTGGGTATAATGGGCACACCCCTGGGCATGTTGGGCACGCACCTGGGCATCATGGGCACACCCCTGGGCATCATGGGCACACGCCTGGGCATGATGGGCACACGCCTGGGCATCATGGGCGCACGCTAGGGCATCATGGGCACACGCTTGGGCATCATGGGCACACCCCTGGGCATCATGGGCACTCCCCTAGGCATGATGGGTACACGCCTGGGCATCATGGGCACACCCCTGTGCATGTTGGGCACGCACCTGGGCATCATGGGCACATGCCTGGGCATGATGGGCACACGCCTGGGCATCATGGGCACACGCCTGGGAATGATGGGCACACACTTGGGCATCATGGGCACACCCCTAGGCATGATGGGCAGACGCCTGGGCATCATGGGCACGCGCCTAGGCATCATGGGCCCACCCCTGGGCATGTTGGGCACGCACCTGGGCATGATGGGCACACGCCTGGGCATCATGGGCACACCCTGGGCATGTTGGGCACGCACTAGGGCATCATGGGCACACGCATGGGCATCATGGGCACACGCCTGGGCATCATGGGCACTCGCCTGGGCATCATGGGCACACCCCTGGGCATGATGGGCACATGCCTGGGCATCATGGGCACACGCCTGGGCATCATGGGCACACCCCTGGGCATGTTGGGCACGCACCTGGGCATCATGGGCACACGCCTGGGCATCATGCGCACATCCTTGGGCATGTTGGGCACGCACCAGGGCATCATGGGCACACGCCTGGGCATCATGGGCACACCCCTGGCATCATGGGCACACCCCTGGGCATGTTGGGCACGCACTTGGGCATCATGGGCACACGCCTGGGCATCATGGGCACACCCCTGGGCATGTTGGGCACGCACCAAGGCATCATGGGCACACCCCTGGGCATGTTGGGCACGCACCAGGGCATCATGGGCACACCCCTGGGCATGATGGGCACACGCATGGGCATGATGGGCACACGCATGGTCATCATGGGCATCATGGGCACACCCCTGGGCATCATGGGCACACCCCTGGGCATCATGGGCACACCCCTGGGCATCATGGGCACACCCCTGGGCATGATGGGCACACGCATGGTCATCATGGGCACACGCCTGGGCATCATGGGCACACCCCTGGGCATGTTGGGCACGCACCTGGGCATCATGGGCACCCGCCTGGGCATCATGGGCACACCCCTGGGCATGTTGGGCACGCACCAGGGCATCATGGGCACCTGCCTGGGCATCATGGGCACCCGCCTGGGCATCATGGGCACACCCCTGGGCATCATGGGCACACCCCTGGGCAAGATGGGCACACGCCTGGGCATGATGGGCACACGCCTGGGCATCATGGGCACACCCCTGGGCATGTTGGGCACGCACCTGGGCATCATGGGCACACCCCTGGGCATCATGGGCACACCCCTGGGCATGATGGGCACACGCCTGGGCATGATGGGCACACGCCTGGGCATCATGGGCACACCCTAGGCATCATGGACACACCCCTGGGCATGATGGGCACACGAATGGGCATCATGGGCACACGCCTGGGCATCATGGGCACACCCCTGGGCATGATGGGCACACGCCTGGGCATCATGGGCACATCCCTGGGCATGTTGGGCACGCACCAGGGGTTCCTAGGCACACGCCTGGGCATCATGGACACACGCCTGGGCATCATGGGCACACCCCTGGGCATCATGGGCACACGCATGGGCATCATGGGCACACGCCTGGGCATCATGGGCACACCCCTGGGCATGTTGGGCACGCACCTGGGCATCATGGGCACACGCCTGGGCATCATGGGCACACCCGTGGGCATGTTGGGCACGCACCAGGGCATCATGGGCACTCGCCTGGGCATCATGGGCACACGCCTGGGCATCATGGGCATACGCCTGGGCATCATGGGCACACCCCTGGGCATGTTGGGCACGCACCAGGGCATCATGGGCACACGCCTGGGCTTCATGGGCACACCCCTGGGCATGATGGGCACACGCATGGGCATCATGGGCACATGCATGGGCATCATGGGCACACTCCTGGGCATGTTGGGCACGCACCTGGGCATCATGGGAACCCGCTTGGGCATCATGGGCACACCCCTGGGCATGTTGGGCACGCACCAGGGAATCATGGGCACCCACCTGGGCATCATGGGCACACCCCTGGGCATCATGGGCACACCCCTGGGCATGATGGGCACGCGCCTGGGCATCATGGGCACACCCCTGGGCATGTTGGGCACGCACCTGGGCATCATGGGCACACGCTTGGGCATCATGGGCACACGCCTGGGCATCATGGGCACACCCCTGGGCATCATGGGCACACGCCTGGGCATGATGGGCACACGCCTGGGCATCATGGGCACACCCCTAGGCATCATGGGCACACCCCTGGGCATGATGGGCACACGCATGGGCATGATGGGCACACGCATGGGCATCATGGGCACACGACTGGGCATCATGGGCACACCCCTGGGCATCCTGGGCACACGCCTGGGCATCATGGGCACACCCCTGGGCATGTTGGGCACGCAGCAGGGCATCATAGGCACACGCCTGGGCATCATGGACACACGCCTGGGCATCATGGGCACACCCCTGGGCATCATGGGCACACCCCTGGGCATGATGGGCACACGCCTGGGCATGATGGGCACACGCCTGGGCATCATGGGCACACCCCTGGGCATGTTGGGCACGCGCCTGGGCACACGCCTGGGCATGATGGGCACACCCCTGGGCATGATGGGCACACCCCTGGGCATGATGGGCACACGCCTGGGCATGATGGGCACACGCATGGGCATGATGGGCACACGCCTGAGCATGATGGGCACCCGCCTGGGCATCATGGGCACACCCCTGGGCATCATGGGCACACCCCTAGGCATGATGGGTACACGCCTGGGCATGATGGGCACACGCATGGGCATGATGGGCACACGCATGGGCATGATGGGCACACGCCTGAGCATGATGGGCACCCGCCTGGGCATCATGGGCACACGCCTGGGCATCATGGGCACACCCCTGGGCATCATGGGCACACCCCTGGGCATGTTGGGTACGCACCTGGGCATTATGGGCACACGCTTGGGCATCATGGGCACACCCATGGGCATCATGGGCACACCCCTGGGCATCATGGCCACACCCCTGGGCATGATGGGCACACGCCTGGGCATGATGGGCACACGCCTGGGCATCATGGGCACACCCCTAGGCATCATGGGCACACCCCTGGGTATGATGGGCACACGCATGGGCATCATGGGCACACGCCTGGGCATCATGGGCACACCCCTAGGCATGATGGGCACACGCCTGGGCATCATGGGCACACGCCTGGGCATCATGGGCACATCCCTGGGCATGTTGGGCACGCACCAGGGCATCCTAGGCACACGCCTGGGCATCATGGACACACGCCTGGGCATCATGGGCACACCCCTGGGTATCATGGGCACACGCATGGGCATCATGGGCACACGCCTGGGCATCATGGGCACACCCCTGGGCATGTTGGGCACGCACCTGGGCATCATGGGCACACCCCTGGGCATGATGGGCACACACATGGGCATCATGGGCACACGCCTGGGCATGATGGGCACACCCCTGGGCATGATGGGCACACGCCTGGGCATGATGGGCACACGCCTGGGCATCATGGGCACACCCCTGGGCATGTTGGGCACGCACCTAGGCATCATGGGCACACGCCTGGGCATGATGGGCACCCGCCTGGGCATCATGGGCATACCCCTGGGCATGATGGGCACAAGTCTGGGCATCATGGGCACACCTCTGGGCATGTTGGGCACGCACCAGGGCATCATAGGCACACGCCTGGGCATCATGGACACACGCCTGGGCATCATGGGCACACCCCTGGGCATGATGGGCACACGCATGGGCATGATGGGCACACGCTTGGGCATCATGGGCACACCCCTGGGCATGTTGGGCACGCACCTGGGCATCATGGGCACACGCCTGGGCATCATGGGCACACCCCTGGGCAAGTTGGGCACGCACCAGGGCATCATGGGCACACGCCAGGGCATCATGGGCACACGCCTGGGCATCATGGGCACACCCCTGGGCATAATGGGCACACCCCTGGGCATGATGGGCACACGCCTGGGCATGATGGGCACACGCCTGGGCATCATGGGCACAACCCTGGGCACACGCCTGGGCATGATGGGCACACGCCTGTGCATCATGGGCACACCCCTGGGCATGTTAAGCACGCGCCTGGGCATGATGGGCACACGCCTGGGCATGATGGGCACACCCCTGGGCATGATGGGCACACCCCTGGGCATGATGGGCACACGCCTGGGCATGATGGGCACACGCCTGGGCATGATGGGCACACGCCTGAGCATGATGGGCACGCACCTGGGCATCATGGGCACTTGCCTGGGCATGATGGGCACCCGCCTGGGCATCATGGGCACACCCCTAGGCATCATGGGCACACCCCTGGATATGATGGGCACACGCATGGGCATCATGGGCACACGCCTGGGCATCATGGGCACACCCCTAGGCATGATGGGCACACGCCTGGGCATCATGGGCACACGCCTGGGCATCATGGGCACACCCCTGGGCATGATGGGCACACCCCTGGGCATGATGGGCACACGCCTGGGCATGATGGGCACACGCATGGGCATGATGGGCACACGCCTGAGCATGATGGGCACCCGCCTGGGCATCATAGGCACACCCCTGGGCATCATGGGCACACCCCTGGGCATGATGGGCACACGCCTGGGCATGATGGGCACACGCCTGGGCATGATGGGCACACGCCTGGGCATGATGGGCACACGCCTGGGCATCATGGGCACACACCTGGGCATCATGGGCACCCGCCTGGGCATCATGGGCACACCCCTGGGCATGTTGGGCACGCACTAGGGCATCATGGGCACCTGCCTGGGCATCATGGGCACACGCCTGGGCATTATGGGCACACGCCTGGGCATCATGGACACACCCCTAGGCATGTTGGGCACGCACCTGGGCATTATGGGCACACGCCTGGGCATCATGGGCACACCCCTGGGCATCATGGGCACACCCCTGGGCATCATGGGCACACCCCTGGGCATGATGGGCACACGCCTGGGCATGATGGGCACACGCCTGGGCATCATGGGCACACCCCTAGGCATCATGGGCACACCCCTGGGCATGATGGGCACACGCATGGGCATCATGGGCACACGCCTGGGCATGATGGGCACACCCCTGGGCATGATGGGCACACGCCTGGGCATGATGGGCACACGCCAGGGCATCATGGGCACACCCCTGGGCATGTTGGGCACGCACCTGGGCATCATGGGCACACGCCTGGGCATGATGGGCACCCGCCTGGGCATCATGGGCACACCCCTGGGCATCATGGGCACAAGTCTGGGCATCATGGGCACACCTCTGGGCATGTTGGGCACGCACCAGGGCATCATAGGCACACGCCTGGGCATCATGGACACACGCCTGGGCATCATGGGCACACCCCTGGGCATGATGGGCACACGCATGGGCATGATGGGCACACGCTTGGGCATCATGGGCACACCCCTGGGCATGTTGGGCACGCACCAGGGCATCATAGGCACATGCTAGGGAATCATGGGCACACGCCTGGGCATCATGGGCACACCCCTGGGCAAGTTGGGCACGCACCAGGGCATCATGGGCACACGCCAGGGCATCATGGGCACACGCCTGGGCATCATGGGCACACCCCTGGGCATAATGGGCACACCCCTGGGCATGATGGGCACACGCCTGGGCATGATGGGCACACGCCTGGGCATCATGGGCACAACCCTGGGCATGATGGGCACACGCCTGTGCATCATGGGCACACCCCTGGGCATGTTGGGCACGCGCCTGGGCATGATGGGCACACGCCTGGGCATGATGGGCACACCCCTGGGCATGATGGGCACACCCCTGGGCATGATGGGCACACGCCTGGGCATGATGGGCACACGCCTGGGCATGATGGGCACACGCCTGAGCATGATGGGCACACGCCTGGGCATCATGGGCACACCTCTGGGCATGTTGGGCACGCACCTGGGCATCATGGGCACTTGCCTGGGCATGATGGGCACCCGCCTGGGCATCATGGGCACACCCCTGGGCATGCTGGGCACACGTCTGGGCATCATGGGCACACCCCTGGGCATGTTGGGCACGCACCAGGGCATCATGGGCACACCCGTCTGGGCATCATGGGCACACCCGTCTGGGCATCATGGGCACCCGCCTGGGCATCATGGGCACCTGCCTGGGCATCATGGGCACACACCTGGGCATGATGGGCACACGCCTGGGCATCATGGGCACACCCCTGGGCATGTTGGGCACGCACCTGGGCATTATGGGCACACGCTTGGGCATCATGGGCACACCCATGGGCATCGTGGGCACACCCCTGGGCATCATGGCCACACCCCTGGGCATGATGGGCACACGCCTGGGCATGATGGGCACACGCCTGGGCATGATGGGCACACGCCTGGGCATCATGGGCACACCCCTAGGCATCATGGGCACACCCCTGGGTATGATGGGCACACGCATGGGCATCATGGGCACACGCCTGGGCATCATGGGCACACCCCTAGGCATGATGGGCACACGCCTGGGCATCATGGGCACATCCCTGGGCATGTTGGGCACGCACCAGGGCATCCTGGGCACACCCCTGGGTATGATGGGCACACGCATGGGCATCATGGGCACACGCCTGGGCATCATGGACACACGCCTGGGTATGATGGGCACGCACCAGGGCATCATGGGCACACCCCTGGGTATGATGGGCACACGCATGGGCATCGTGGGCACACGCCTGGGCATCATGGACACACGCCTGGGCATCATGGGCACACCCCTGGGCATCATGGGCACACGCATGGGCATCATGGGCACACGCCTGGGCATCATGGGCACACCCCTGGGCATGTTGGGCACGCACCTGGGCATCATGGGCACACCCCTGGGCATCATGGGCACACCCCTGGGCATGATGGACACACGCCTGGGCATGATGGGCACACGTCTGGGCATCATGGGCACACCCTTGGGCATGTTGGGCACGCACCTGGGCATCATAGGCACACGCCTGGGCATGATGGGCACACGCCTGGGCATCATGGGCACACCCCTGGGCATCATGGGCACACGCCTGGGCATGATGGGCACACGCCTGCGCATCATGGGCACACCCCTGGGCATGTTGGGCACGCACCTGGGCATTATGGGCACACGCCTGGGCATCATGGGCACACCCCTGGGCATCATGGGCACACCCCTGGGCATCATGGGCACACCCCTGGGCATGATGGGTACACGCCTGGGCATGATGGGCACACGCCTGGGCATCATGGACACACCCCTAGGCATCATGGGCACACCCCTGGGCATGATGGGCACACGCCTGGGCATCATTGGCACACCCCTGGGCATGTTGGGCACGCGCCTGGGCACACGCCTGGGCATGATGGGCACACCCCTGGGCATGATGGGCACACGCCTGGGCATGATGGGCACACGCATGGGCATGATGGGCACACGGCTGAGCATGATGGGCACCCGCCTGGGCATCATGGGCACACCCCTGGGCATCATGGGCACACCCCTGGGCATGATGGGCACACGCCTGGGCATGATGGGCACACGCCTGGGCATGATGGGCACACGCCTGGGCATCATGGGCACACACCTGGGCATCATGGGCACCCGCCTGGGCATCATGGGCACACCCCTGGGCATGTTGGGCACGCACCAGGGCATCATGGGCACCTGCCTGGGCATCATGGGCACACGCCTGGGCATGATGGGCACACGCCTGGGCATCATGGACACACCCCTAGGCATGTTGGGCACGCACCTGGGCATTATGGGCACACGCCTGGGCATCATGGGCACACCCCTGGGCATCATGGGCACACCCCTGGGCATCATGGGCACACCCCTGGGCATGATGGGCACACGCCTGGGCATGATGGGCACACGCCTGGGCATCATGGGCACACCCCTAGGCATCATGGGCACACCCCTGGGCATGATGGGCACACGCATGGGCATCATGGGCACACGCCTGGGCATGATGGGCACACCCCTGGGCATGATGGGCACACGCCTGGGCATGATGGGCACACGCCTGGGCATCATGGGCACACCCCTGGGCATGTTGGGCACGCACCTGGGCATCATGGGCACACGCCTGGGCATGATGGGCACCCGCCTGGGCATCATGGGCACACCCCTGGGCATGATGGGCACAAGTCTGGGCATCATGGGCACACCTCTTGGCATGTTGGGCACGCACCAGGGCATCATAGGCACACGCCTGGGCATCTTGGACACACGCCTGGGCATCATGGGCACACCCCTGGGCATGATGGGCACACGCATGGGCATGATGGGCACACGCTTGGGCATCATGGGCACACCCCTGGGCATGTTGGGCACGCACCTGGGCATCATGGGCACACGCCTGGGCATCATGGGCACACCCCTGGGCAAGTTGGGCACGCACCAGGGCATCATGGGTACACGCCAGGGCATCATGGGCACACGCCTGGGCATCATGGGCACACCGCTGGGCATAATGGGCACACCCCTGGGCATGATGGGCACACGCCTGGGCATGATGGGCACACGCCTGGGCGTCATGGGCACAACCCTGGGCAAGATGGGCACACGCTTGGGCATCATGGGCACACCCATGGGCATCATGGGCACACCCCTGGGCATCATGGCCACACCCCTGGGCATGATGGGCACACGCCTGGGCATCATGGGCACACCCCTAGGCATCATGGGCACACCCCTGGGTATGATGGGCACACGCATGGGCATCATGGGCACACGCCTGGGCATCATGGGCACACCCCTAGGCATGATGGGCACACGCCTGGGCATCATGGGCACACGCCTGGGCATCATGGGCACACGCCTGGGCATCATGGGCACACGCCTGGGCATCATGGGCACACGCCTGGGCATCATGGGCACACCCCTGGGCATGTTGGGCACGCACCTGGGCATCATGGGCACACCCCTGGGCATCATGGGCACACCCCTGGGCATGATGGACACACGCCTGGGCATGATGGGCACACGTCTGGGCATCATGGGCACACCCTTGGGCATGTTGGGCACGCACCTGGGCATCATAGGCACTCGCCTGGGCATGATGGGCACACGCCTGGGCATCATGGGCACACCCCTGGGCATCATGGGCACACGCCTGGGCATGATGGGCACACGCCTGCGCATCATGGGCACACCCCTGGGCATGTTGGGCACGCACCTGGGCATTATGGGCACACGCCTGGGCATCATGGGCACACCCCTGGGCATCATGGGCACACCCCTGGGCATCATGGGCACACCCCTGGGCATGATGGGCACACGCCTGGGCATCATGGACACACCCCTAGGCATCATGGGCACACCCCTGGGCATCATGGGCACACCCCTGGGCATCATGGGCACACCCCTGGGCATGTTGGGCACGCACCTGGGCATCATGGGCACCCGCCTGGGCATCATGGGCACACCCCTGGGCATGTTGGGCACGCACCAGGGCATCATGGGCACCTGCCTGGGCATCATGGGCACCCGCCTGGGCATCATGGGCACACCCCTGGGCATCATGGGCACACCCCTGGGCAAGATAGGCACACGCCTGGGCATGATGGGCACACGCCTGGGCATCATGGGCACACCCCTAGGCATGTTGGGCACGCACCTGGGCATTATGGGCACACGCCTGGGCATCAAGGGCACACCCCTGGGCATCATGGGCACACCCCTGGGCATCATGGGCACACCCCTGGGCATGATGGGCACACGCCTGGGCATGATAGGCACACGCCTGGGCATCATGGGCACACCCTAGGCATCATGGGCACACCCCTGGGCATGATGGGCACACGAATGGGCATCATGGGCACACGCCTGGGCATCATGGGCACACCCCTGGGCATGATGGGCACACGCCTGGGCATGATGGGCACACGCCTGGGCATCATGGGCACACCTGTGGGCATGTTGGGCACGCACCTGGGCATTATGGGCACACGCTTGGGCATCATGGGCACACCCATGGGCATCATGGGCACCCCCCTGGGCATCATGGCCACACCCCTGGGCATGATGGGCACACGCCTGGGCATCATGGGCACACCCCTAGGCATCATGGGCACACCCCTGGATATGATGGGCACACGCATGGGCATCATGGGCACACGCCTGGGCATCATGGGCACACCCCTAGGCATGATGGGCACACGCCTGGGCATCATGGGCACACGCCTGGGCATCATGGGCACATCCCTGGGCATGTTGGGCACGCACCAGGGCAACCTAGGCACACGCCTGGGCATCATGGACACACGCCTGGGCATCATGGGCACACCTCTGGGCATCATGGGCACACGCATGGGCATCATGGGCACACGCCTGGGCATCATGGGCACACCCCTGGGCATGTTGGGCACGCACCTGGGCATCATGGGCACACCCCTGGGCATCATGGGCACACCCCTGGGCATGATGGACACACGCCTGGGCATGATGGGCACACGTCTGGGCATCATGGGCACACCCTTGGGCATGTTGGGCACGCACCTGGGCATCATAGGCACACGCCTGGGCATGATGGGCACACGCCCGGGCATCATGGGCACACCCCTGGGCATCATGGGCACACGCCTGGGCATGATGGGCACACGCCTGCGCATCATGGGCACACCCCTGGGCATGTTGGGCACGCACCTGGGCATGTTGGGCACGCACCTGGGCATCATGGGCACACCCGTCTGGGCATCATGGGCACACCCGTCTGGGCATCATGGGCACCCGCCTGGGCATCATGGGCACCCGCCTGGGCATCATGGGCACCTGCCTGGGCATCATGGGCACACGCCTGGGCATGATGGGCACACGCATGGGCATCATGGGCACACCCCTGGGCATGTTGGGCACGCACCTGGGCATTATGGGCACACGCTTGGGCATCATGGGCACACCCATGGGCATCATGGGCACACCCCTGGGCATCATGGCCACACCCCTGGGCATGATGGGCACACGCCTGGGCATGATGGGCACACGCCTGGGCATCATGGGCACACCCCTAGGCATCATGGGCACACCCCTGGGTATGATGGGCACACGCATGGGCATCATGGGCACACGCCTGGGCATCATGGGCACACCCCTAGGCATGATGGGCACACGCCTGGGCATCATGGGCACACCCCTGGGCATCATGGGCACACGCATGGGCATCATGGGCACACGCCTGGGCATCATGGGCACACCCCTGGGCATGTTGGGCACGCACCTGGGCATCATGGGCACACCCCTGGGCATCATGGGCACACCCCTGGGCATGATGGACACACGCCTGGGCATGATGGGCACACGTCTGGGCATCATGGGCACACCCTTGGGCATGTTGGGCACGCACCTGGGCATCATAGGCACACGCCTGGGCATGATGGGCACACGCCTGGGCATCATGGGCACACCCCTGGGCATCATGGGCACACGCCTGGGCATGATGGGCACACGCCTGCGCATCATGGGCACACCCCTGGGCATGTTGGGCACGCACCTGGGCATTATGGGCACACGCCTGGGCATCATGGGCACACCCCTGGGCATCATGGGCACACCCCTGGGCATCATGGGCACACCCCTGGGCATGATGGGCACACGCCTGGGCATGATGGGCACACGTCTGGGCATCATGGGCACACCCTTGGGCATGTTGGGCACGCACCTGGGCATCATAGGCACACGCCTGGGCATGATGGGCACACGCCTGGGCATCATGGGCACACCCCTGGGCATCATGGGCACACGCCTGGGCATGATGGGCACACGCCTGGGCATCATGGGCACACCCCTGGGCATGTTGGGCACGCACCTGGGCATCATGGGCACACGCCTGGGCATCATGGGCACACCCGTGGGCATGTTGGGCACGCACCAGGGCATCATGGGCACTCGCCTGGGCATCATGGGCACACGCCTGGGCATCATGGGCATACGCCTGGGCATCATGGGCACACCCCTGGGCATGTTGGGCACGCACCAGGGCATCATGGGCACATGCCTGGGCATCATGGGCACACCCCTGGGCATGATGGGCACACGCATGGGCATCATGGGCACATGCATGGGCATCATGGGCACACCCCTGGGCATGTTGGGCACGCACCTGGGCATCATGGGCACCCGCTTGGGCATCATGGGCACACCCCTGGGCATGTTGGGCACGCACCAGGGAATCATGGGCACCCACCTGGGCATCATGGGCACATCCCTGGGCATCATGGGCACACCCCTGGGCATGACGGGCACGCGCCTGGGCATCATGGGCACACCCATGGGCATGTTGGGCACGCACCTGGGCATCATGGGCACACGCTTGGGCATCATGGGCACACGCCTGGGCATCATGGGCACACCCCTGGGCATCATGGGCACACGCCTGGGCATGATGGGCACACGCCTGGGCATGATGGGCACACGCCTGGGCATTATGGGCACACCCCTAAGCATCATGGGCACACCCCTGGGCATGATGGGCACACGCATGGGCATCATGGGCACACGACTGGGCATCATGGGCACACCCCTGGGCATCCTGGGCACACGCCTGGGCATCATGGGCACACCCCTGGGCATGTTGGGCACGCAGCAGGGCATCATAGGCACACGCCTGGGCATCATGGACACACGCCTGGGCATCATGGGCACACCCCTGGGCATCATGGGCACACCCCTGGGCATGTGGGCACACGCCTGGGCATGATGGGCACACGCCTGGGCATCATGGGCACACCCCTGGGCATGTTGGGCACGCGCCTGGGCACACGCCTGGGCATGATGGGCACACGCCTGGGCATGATGGGCACACCCCTGGGCATGATGGGCACACCCCTGGGCATGATGGGCACACGCCAGGGCATGATGGGCACACGCATTAGCATGATGGGCACACGCCTGAGCATGATGGGCACCCGCCTGGGCATCATGGGCACACCCCTGGGCATCATGGGCACACGCCTGGGCATGATGGGCACACGCCTGGGCATGATGGGCACACGCCTGGGCATGATGGGCACACGCCTGGGCATCATGGGCACACACCTGGGCATCATGGGCACCCGCCTGGGCATCATGGGCATACCCCTGGGCATGTTGGGCACGCACCAGGGCATCATGGGCACCTGCCTGGGCATCATGGGCACACGCCTGGGCATGATGGGCACACGCCTGGGCATCATGGACACACCCTTAGACATGTTGGGCACGCACCTGGGCATTATGGGCACACGCCTGGGCATCATGGGCACACCCCTGGGCATCATGGGCACACCCCTGGGCATCATGGGCACACCCCTGGGCATGATGGGCACACGCCTGGGCATGATGGGCACACGTCTGGGCATCATGGGCACACCCTTGGGCATGTTGGGCACGCACCTGGGCATCATAGGCACACGCCTGGGCATGATGGGCACACGCCTGGGCATCATGGGCACACCCCTGGGCATCATGGGCACACGCCTTGGCATGATGGGCACACGCCTGGGCATCATGGGCACACCCCTGGGCATGTTGGGCACGCACCTGGGCATCATGGGCACACGCCTGGGCATCATGGGCACACCCGTGGGCATGTTGGGCACGCACCAGGGCATCATGGGCACTCGCCTGGGCATCATGGGCACACGCCTGGGCATCATGGGCATACGCCTGGGCATCATGGGCACACCCCTGGGCATGTTGGGCACGCACCAGGGCATCATGGGCACACGCCTGGGCATCATGGGCACACCCCTGGGCATGATGGGCACACGCATGGGCATCATGGGCACATGCATGGGCATCATGGGCACACCCCTGGGCATGTTGGGCACGCACCTGGGCATCATGGGCACCCGCTTGGGCATCATGGGCACACCCCTGGGCATGTTGGGCACGCACCAGGGAATCATGGGCACCCACCTGGGCATCATGGGCACACCCCTGGGCATCATGGGCACACCCCTGGGCATGACGGGCACGCGCCTGGGCATCATGGGCACACCCCTGGGCATCATGGGCACACGCCTGGGCATGATGGGCACACGCCTGCGCATCATGGGCACACCCCTGGGCATGTTGGGCACGCACCTGGGCATTATGGGCACACGCCTGGGCATCATGGGCACACCCCTGGGCATCATGGGCACACCACTGGGCATCATGGGCACACCCCTGGGCATGATGGGCACACGCCTGGGCATGATGGGCACACGTCTGGGCATCATGGGCACACCCTTGGGCATGTTGGGCACGCACCTGGGCATCATAGGCACACGCCTGGGCATGATGGGCACACGCCTGGGCATCATGGGCACACCCCTGGGCATCATGGGCACACGCCTGGGCATGATGGGCACACGCCTGGGCATCATGGGCACACCCCTGGGCATGTTGGGCACGCACCTGGGCATCATGGGCACACGCCTGGGCATCATGGGCACACCCGTGGGCATGTTGGGCACGCACCAGGGCATCATGGGCACTCGCCTGGGCATCATGGGCACACGCCTGGGCATCATGGGCATACGCCTGGGCATCATGGGCACACCCCTGGGCATGTTGGGCACGCACCAGGGCATCATGGGCACACGCCTGGGCATCATGGGCACACCCCTGAGCATGATGGGCACACGCATGGGCATCATGGGCACATGCATGGGCATCATGGGCACACCCCTGGGCATGTTGGGCACGCACCTGGGCATCATGGGCACCCGCTTGGGCATCATGGGCACACCCCTGGGCATGTTGGGCACGCACCAGGGAATCATGGGCACCCACCTGGGCATCATGGGCACATCCCTGGGCATCATGGGCACACCCCTGGGCATGACGGGCACGCGCCTGGGCATCATGGGCACACCCATGGGCATGTTGGGCACGCACCTGGGCATCATGGGCACACGCTTGGGCATCATGGGCACACGCCTGGGCATCATGGGCACACCCCTGGGCATCATGGGCACACGCCTGGGCATGATGGGCACACGCCTGGGCATGATGGGCACACGCCTGGGCATTATGGGCACACCCCTAAGCATCATGGGCACACCCCTGGGCATGATGGGCACACGCATGGGCATCATGGGCACACGACTGGGCATCATGGGCACACCCCTGGGCATGTTGGGCACGCACCAGGGAATCATGGGCACCCACCTGGGCATCATGGGCACACCCCTGGGCATCATGGGCACACCCCTGGGCATGACGGGCACGCGCCTGGGCATCATGGGCACACCCCTGGGCATCATGGGCACACGCCTGGGCATGATGGGCACACGCCTGCGCATCATGGGCACACCCCTGGGCATGTTGGGCACGCACCTGGGCATTATGGGCACACGCCTGGGCATCATGGGCACACCCCTGGGCATCATGGGCACACCCCTGGGCATGATGGGCACACGCATGGGCATGATGGGCACACGCCTGAGCATGATGGGCACCCGCCTGGGCATCATGGGCACACCCCTAGGCATCATGGGCACACCCCTGGGCATGATGGGCACACGCCTGGGCATGATGGGCACACGCCTGGGCATGATGGGCACACGCCTGGGCATCATGGGCACACACCTGGGCATCATGGGCACCCGCCTGGGCATCATGGGCACACCCCTGGGCATGTTGGGCACGCACCAGGGCATCATGGGCACCTGCCTGGGCATCATGGGCACACGCCTGTGCATTATGGGCACACGCCTGGGCATCATGGACACACCCCTAGGCATGTTGGGCACGCACCTGGGCATTATGGGCACACGCCTGGGCATCATGGGCACACCCCTGGGCATCATGGGCACACCCCTGGGCATGATGGGCACACGCCTGGGCATGATGGGCACACGCCTGGGCATCATGGGCACACCCCTAGGCATCATGGGCACACCCCTGGGCATGATGGGCACACGCATGGGCATCATGGGCACACGCCTGGGCATGATGGGCACACCCCTGGGCATGATGGGCACACGCCAGGGCATCATGGGCACACCACTGGGCATGTTGGGCACGCACCTGGGCATCATGGGCACACGCCTGGGCATGATGGGCACCCGCCTGGGCATCATGGGCACACCCCTGGGCATTATGGGCACAAGTCTGGGCATCATGGGCACACCTCTGGGCATGTTGGGCACGCACCAGGGCATCATAGGCACACGCCTGGGCATCATGGACACACACCTGGGCATCATGGGCACACCCCTGGGCATGATGGGCACACGCATGGGCATGATGGGCACACGCTTGGGCATCATGGGCACACCCCTGGGCATGTTGGGCACGCACCAGGGCATCATAGGCACACGCTTGGGCATCATGGGCACACGCCTGGGCATCATGGGCACACCCCTGGGCAAGTTGGGCACGCACCAGGGCATCATGGGCACACGCCAGGGCATCATGGGCACACGCCTGGGCATCATGGGCACACCACTGGGCATAATGGGCACACCCCTGGGCATGATGGGCACACGACTGGGCATGATGGGCACACGCCTGGGCATCATGGGCACAACCCTGGGCATGATGGGCACACGCCTGTGCATCATGGGCACACCCCTGGCATGTTGGGCACGCGCCTGGGCATGATGGGCACACGCCTGGGCATGATGGGCACACCCCTGGGCATGATGGGCACACCCCTGGGCATGATGGGCACACGCCTGGGCATGATGGGCACACGCCTGGGCATGATGGGCACACGCCTGAGCATGGCATCATGGGCACACCTCTGGGCATGTTGGGCACGCACCTGGGCATCATGGGCACTTGCCTGGGCATGATGGGCACCCGCCTGGGCATCATAGGCACACCCCTGGGCATGATGGGCACACGTCTGGGCATCATGGGCACACCCCTGGGCATGTTGGGCACGCACCAGGGCATCATGGGCACACCCGTCTGGGTATCATGGGCACACCCGTCTGGGCATCATGGGCACCCGCCTGGGAATCATGGGCACCTGCCTGGGCATCATGGGCACACGCCTGGGCATGATGGGCACACGCCTGGGCATCATGGGCACACCCCTGGGCATGTTGGGCACGCACCTGGGCATTATGGGCACACGCTTGGGCATCATGGGCACACCCATGGGCATCATGGGCACACCCCTGGGCATCATGGCCACACCCCTGGGCATGATGGGCACACGCCTGGGCATGATGGGCACACGCCTGGGCATCATGGGCACACCCCTAGGCATCATGGGCACACCCCTGGGTACGATGGGCACACGCATGGGCATCATGGGCACACGCCTAGGCATCATGGGCACACCCCTAGGCATGATGGGCACACGCCTGGGCATCATGGGCACACGCCTGGGCATCATGGGCACATCCCTGGGCATGTTGGGCACGCACCAGGGCATCCTAGGCACACGCCTGGGCATCATGGACACACGCCTGGGCATCATGGGCACACCCCTGGGCATCATGGGCACACGCATGGGCATCATGGGCACACGCCTGGGCATCATGGGCACACCCCTGGGCATGTTGGGCACGCACCTGGGCATCATGGGCACACCCCTGGGCATCATGGGCACACCCCTGGGCATGATGGACACACGCCTGGGCATGATGGGCACACGTCTGGGCATCATGGGCACACCCTTGGGCATGTTGGGCACGCACCTGGGCATCATAGGCACACGCCTGGGCATGATGGGCACACGCCTGGGCATCATGGGCACACCCCTGGGCATCATGGGCACACGCCTGGGCATGATGGGCACACGCCTGCGCATCATGGGCACACCCCTGGGCATGTTGGGCACGCACCTGGGCATTATGGGCACACGCCTGGGCATCATGGGCACACCCCTGGGCATCATGGGCACACCCCTGGGCATCATGGGCACACCCCTGGGCATCATGGGCACACCCCTGGGCATGATGGGCACACGCCTAGGCATGATGGGCACACGCCTGGGCATCATGGACACACCCCTAGGCATCATGGGCACACCCCTGGGCATGATGGGCACACGCCTGGGCATCATGGGCACACCCCTGGGCATGTTGGGCACGCGCCTGGGCACACCCCTGGGCATGATGGGCACACGCCTGGGCATGATGGGCACACGCATGGGCATGATGGGCACACGGCTGAGCATGATGGGCACCCGCCTGGGCATCATGGGCACACCCCTGGGCATCATGGGCACACTCCTGGGCATGATGGGCACACGCCTGGGCATGATGGGCACACGCCTGGGCATGATGGGCACACGCCTGGGCATCATGGGCACACACCTGGGCATCATGGGCACCCGCCTGGGCATCATGGGCACACCCCTGGGCATGTAAGGCACGCACCAGGGCATCATGGGCACCTGCCTGGGCATCATCGGCACACGCCTGGGCATGATGGGCACACGCCTGGGCATCATGGACACACCCCTAGGCATGTTGGGCACGCACCTGGGCATTATGGGCACACGCCTGGGCATCATGGGCACACCCCTGGGCATCATGGGCACACCCTTGGGCATCATGGGCACACCCCTGGGCATGATGGGCACACGCCTGGGCATGATGGGCACACGCCTGGGCATCATGGGCACACCCCTAGGCATCATGGGCACACCCCTGGGCATGATGGGCACACGCATGGGCAACATGGGCACACGCCTGGGCATGATGGGCACACCCCTGGGCATGATGGGCACACGCCTGGGCATGATGGGCACACGCCTGGGCATCATGGGCACACCCCTGGGCATGTTGGGCACGCACCTGGGCATCATGGGCACACGCCTGGGCATGATGGGCACCCGCCTGGGCATCATGGGCACACCCCTGGGCATGATGGGCACAAGTCTGGGCATCATGGGCACACCTCTGGGCATGTTGGGCACGCACCAGGGCATCATAGGCACACGCCTGGGCATCATGGACACACGCCTGGGCATCATGGGCACACCCCTGGGCATGATGGGCACACGCATGGGCATGATGGGCACACGCTTGGGCATCATGGGCACACCCCTGGGCATGTTGGGCACGCACCTGGGCATCATGGGCACACGCCTGGGCATCATGGGCACACCCCTGGGCAAGTTGGGCACGCACCAGGGCATCATGGGCACACGCCAGGGCATCATGGGCACACGCCTGGGCATCATGGGCACACCCCTGGGCATAATGGGCACACCCCTGGGCATGATGGGCACACGCCTGGGCATGATGGGCACACGCCTGGGCATCATGGGCACAACCCTGGGCATGATGGGCACACGCCTGGGCATGATGGGCACACGCCTGTGCATCATGGGCACACCCCTGGGCATGTTGGGCACGCGCCTGGGCATGATGGGCACACCCCTGGGCATGATGGGCACACCCCTGGGCATGATGGGCACACGCCTGGGCATGATGGGCACACGCCTGGGCATGATGGGCACACGCCTGGGCATGATGGGCACACGCCTGAGCATGATGGGCACACGCCTGGGCATCATGGGCACACCTCTGGGCATGTTGGGTACGCACCTGGGCATCATGGGCACTTGCCTGGGCATGATGGGCACCCGCCTGGGCATCATGGGCACACCCCTGGGCATGATGGGCACACGTCTGGGCATCATGGCCACACCCCTGGGCATGTTGGGCACGCACCAGGGCATCATGGGCACACCCGTCTGGGCATCATGGGCACACCCGTCTGGGCATCATGGGCACCCGCCTGGGCATCATGGGCACCTGCCTGGGCATCATGGGCACACGCCTGGGCATGATGGGCACACGCCTGGGCATCATGGGCACACCCCTGGGCATCATGGGCACACCCCTGGGTATGATGGGCACACGCATGGGCATCATGGGCACACGCCTGGGCATCATGGGCACACCCCTAGGCATGATGGGCACACGCCTGGGCATCATGGGCACACGCCTGGGCATCATGTGCACATCCCTGGGCATGTTGGGCACGCACCAGGGCATCCTAGGCACACGCCTGGGCATCATGGACACACGCCTGGGCATCATGGGCACACCCCTGGGCATCATGGGCACACGCATGGGCATCATGGGCACACGCCTGGGCATCATGGGCACACCCCTGGGCATGTTGGGCACGCACCTGGGCATCATGGGCACACCCCTGGGCATCATGGGCACACCCCTGGGCATGATGGACACACGCCTGGGCATGATGGGCACACGTCTGGGCATCATGGGCACACCCTTGGGCATGTTGGGCACGCACCTGGGCATCATAGGCACACGCCTGGGCATGATGGGCACACGCCTGGGCATCATGGGCACACCCCTGGGCATCATGGGCACACGCCTGGGCATGATGGGCACACGCCTGGGCATGATGGGCACACGCCTGGGCATCATGGGCACACCCCTGGGCATCATGGGCACACGCCTGAGCATGATGGGCACACGCCTGCGCATCATGGGCACACCCCTGGGCATGTTGGGCACGCACCTGGGCATCATGGGCACACCCGTCTGGGCATCATGGGCACACCCGTCTGGGCATCATGGGCACACCCGTCTGGGCATCATGGGCACCCGCCTGGGCATCATGGGCACACCCGTCTGGGCATCTTGGGCACACCCGTCTGGGCATCATGGGCACCCGCCTGGGCATCATGGGCACCCGCCTGGGCATCATGGGCACCTGCCTGGGCATCATGGGCACACGCCTGGGCATGATGGGCACACGCCTGGGCATCATGGGCACACCCCTGGGCATGTTGGGCACGCACCTGGGCATTATGGGCATAAGCTTGGGAATCATGGGCACACCCATGGGCATCATGGGCACACCCCTGGGCATGTTGGGCACGCACCAGGGCATGATGGACACACGCCTGGGCATGATGGGCACACGCCTGGGCATCATGGGCACACCCCTGGGCATCATGGGCACACGCCTGGGCATGATGGGCACACGCCTGGGCATGATGGGCACACGCCTGGGCATCATGGGCACACCCCTGGGCATCATGGGCACACGCCTGGGCATGATGGGCACACGCCTGCGCATCATGGGCACACCCCTGGGCATGTTGGGCACGCACCTGGGCATCATGGGCACACCCGTCTGGGCATCATGGGCACACCCGTCTGGGCATCATGGGCACACCCGTCTGGGCATCATGGGCACCCGCCTGGGCATCATGGGCACACCCGTCTGGGCATCTTGGGCACACCCGTCTGGGCATCATGGGCACCCGCCTGGGCATCATGGGCACCCGCCTGGGCATCATGGGCACCTGCCTGGGCATCATGGGCACACGCCTGGGCATGTTGGGCACACGCCTGGGCATCATGGGCACATCCCTGGGCATGTTGGGCACGCACCAGGGCATCCTAGGCACACGCCTGGGCATCATGGACACACGCCTGGGCATCATGGGCACACCCCTGGGCATCATGGGCACACGCATGGGCATCATGGGAACACGCCTGGGCATCATGGGCACACCCCTGGGCATGTTGGGCACGCACCTGGGCATCATGGGCACACCCCTGGGCATCATGGGCACACCCCTGGGCATGATGGACACACGCCTGGGCATGATGGGCACACGTCTGGGCATCATGGGCACACCCTTGGGCATGTTGGGCACGCACCTGGGCATCATAGGCACACGCCTGGGCATGATGGGCACACGCCTGGGCATCATGGGCACACCCCTGGGCATCATGGGCACACGCCTGGGCATGATGGGCACACGCCTGCGCATCATGGGCACACCCCTGGGCATGTTGGGCACGCACCTGGGCATTATGGGCACACGCCTGGGCATCATGGGCACACCCCTGGGCATCATGGGCACACCCCTGGGCATCATGGGCACACCCCTGGGCATGATGGGCACACGCCCAGGCATGATGGGCACACGCCTGGGCATCATGGACACACCCCTAGGCATCATGGGCACACCCCTGGGCATGATGGGCACACGCCTGGGCATCATGGGCACACCCCTGGGCATGTTGGGCACGCGCCTGGGCACACCCCTGGGCATGATGGGCACACGCCTGGGCATGATGGGCACACGCATGGGCATGATGGGCACACGGCTGAGCATGATGGGCACCCGCCTGGGCATCATGGGCACACCCCTGGGCATCATGGGCACACTCCTGGGCATGATGGGCACACGCCTGGGCATGATGGGCACACGCCTGGGCATGATGGGCACACGCCTGGGCATCATGGGCACACACCTGGGCATCATGGGCACCCGCCTGGGCATCATGGGCACACCCCTGGGCATGTAAGGCACGCACCAGGGCATCATGGGCACCTGCCTGGGCATCATCGGCACACGCCTGGGCATGATGGGCACACGCCTGGGCATCATGGACACACCCCTAGGCATGTTGGGCACGCACCTGGGCATTATGGGCACACGCCTGGGCATCATGGGCACACCCCTGGGCATCATGGGCACACCCTTGGGCATCATGGGCACACCCCTGGGCATGATGGGCACACGCCTGGGCATGATGGGCACACGCCTGGGCATCATGGGCACACCCCTAGGCATCATGGGCACACCCCTGGGCATGATGGGCACACGCATGGGCAACATGGGCACACGCCTGGGCATGATGGGCACACCCCTGGGCATGATGGGCACACGCCTGGGCATGATGGGCACACGCCTGGGCATCATGGGCACACCCCTGGGCATGTTGGGCACGCACCTGGGCATCATGGGCACACGCCTGGGCATGATGGGCACCCGCCTGGGCATCATGGGCACACCCCTGGGCATGATGGGCACCAGTCTGGGCATCATGGGCACACCTCTGGGCATGTTGGGCACGCACCAGGGCATCATAGGCACACGCCTGGGCATCATGGACACACGCCTGGGCATCATGGGCACACCCCTGGGCATGATGGGCACACGCATGGGCATGATGGGCACACGCTTGGGCATCATGGGCACACCCCTGGGCATGTTGGGCACGCACCTGGGCATCATGGGCACACGCCTGGGCATCATGGGCACACCCCTGGGCAAGTTGGGCACGCACCAGGGCATCATGGGCACACGCCAGGGCATCATGGGCACACGCCTGGGCATCATGGGCACACCCCTGGGCATAATGGGCACACCCCTGGGCATGATGGGCACACGCCTGGGCATGATGGGCACACGCCTGGGCATCATGGGCACAACCCTGGGCATGATGGGCACACGCCTGGGCATGATGGGCACACGCCTGTGCATCATGGGCACACCCCTGGGCATGTTGGGCACACCCGTCTGGGCATCATGGGCACCCGCCTGGGCATCATGGGCACCCGCCTGGGCATCATGGGCACCTGCCTGGGCATCATGGGCACACGCCTGGGCATGATGGGCACACGCCTGGGCATCATGGGCACATCCCTGGGCATGTTGGGCACGCACCAGGGCATCCTAGGCACACGCCTGGGCATCATGGACACACGCCTGGGCATCATGGGCACACCCCTGGGCATCATGGGCACACGCATGGGCATCATGGGCACACGCCTGGGCATCATGGGCACACCCCTGGGCATGTTGGGCACGCACCTGGGCATCATGGGCACACCCCTGGGCATCATGGGCACACCCCTGGGCATGATGGACACACGCCTGGGCATGATGGGCACACGTCTGGGCATCATGGGCACACCCTTGGGCATGTTGGGCACGCACCTGGGCATCATAGGCACACGCCTGGGCATGATGGGCACACGCCTGGGCATCATGGGCACACCCCTGGGCATCATGGGCACACGCCTGGGCATGATGGGCACACGCCTGCGCATCATGGGCACACCCCTGGGCATGTTGGGCACGCACCTGGGCATTATGGGCACACGCCTGGGCATCATGGGCACACCCCTGGGCATCATGGGCACACCCCTGGGCATCATGGGCACACCCCTGGGCATGATGGGCACACGCCCAGGCATGATGGGCACACGCCTGGGCATCATGGACACACCCCTAGGCATCATGGGCACACCCCTGGGCATGATGGGCACACGCCTGGGCATCATGGGCACACCCCTGGGCATGTTGGGCACGCGCCTGGGCACACCCCTGGGCATGATGGGCACACGCCTGGGCATGATGGGCACACGCATGGGCATGATGGGCACACGGCTGAGCATGATGGGCACCCGCCTGGGCATCATGGGCACACCCCTGGGCATCATGGGCACACTCCTGGGCATGATGGGCACACGCCTGGGCATGATGGGCACACGCCTGGGCATGATGGGCACACGCCTGGGCATCATGGGCACACACCTGGGCATCATGGGCACCCGCCTGGGCATCATGGGCACACCCCTGGGCATGTAAGGCACGCACCAGGGCATCATGGGCACCTGCCTGGGCATCATCGGCACACGCCTGGGCATGATGGGCACACGCCTGGGCATCATGGACACACCCCTAGGCATGTTGGGCACGCACCTGGGCATTATGGGCACACGCCTGGGCATCATGGGCACACCCCTGGGCATCATGGGCACACCCTTGGGCATCATGGGCACACCCCTGGGCATGATGGGCACACGCCTGGGCATGATGGGCACACGCCTGGGCATCATGGGCACACCCCTAGGCATCATGGGCACACCCCTGGGCATGATGGGCACACGCATGGGCAACATGGGCACACGCCTGGGCATGATGGGCACACCCCTGGGCATGATGGGCACACGCCTGGGCATGATGGGCACACGCCTGGGCATCATGGGCACACCCCTGGGCATGTTGGGCACGCACCTGGGCATCATGGGCACACGCCTGGGCATGATGGGCACCCGCCTGGGCATCATGGGCACACCCCTGGGCATGATGGGCACCAGTCTGGGCATCATGGGCACACCTCTGGGCATGTTGGGCACGCACCAGGGCATCATAGGCACACGCCTGGGCATCATGGACACACGCCTGGGCATCATGGGCACACCCCTGGGCATGATGGGCACACGCATGGGCATGATGGGCACACGCTTGGGCATCATGGGCACACCCCTGGGCATGTTGGGCACGCACCTGGGCATCATGGGCACACGCCTGGGCATCATGGGCACACCCCTGGGCAAGTTGGGCACGCACCAGGGCATCATGGGCACACGCCAGGGCATCATGGGCACACGCCTGGGCATCATGGGCACACCCCTGGGCATAATGGGCACACCCCTGGGCATGATGGGCACACGCCTGGGCATGATGGGCACACGCCTGGGCATCATGGGCACAACCCTGGGCATGATGGGCACACGCCTGGGCATGATGGGCACACGCCTGTGCATCATGGGCACACCCCTGGGCATGTTGGGCACACCCGTCTGGGCATCATGGGCACCCGCCTGGGCATCATGGGCACCCGCCTGGGCATCATGGGCACCTGCCTGGGCATCATGGGCACACGCCTGGGCATGATGGGCACACGCCTGGGCATCATGGGCACATCCCTGGGCATGTTGGGCACGCACCAGGGCATCCTAGGCACACGCCTGGGCATCATGGACACACGCCTGGGCATCATGGGCACACCCCTGGGCATCATGGGCACACGCATGGGCATCATGGGCACACGCCTGGGCATCATGGGCACACCCCTGGGCATGTTGGGCACGCACCTGGGCATCATGGGCACACCCCTGGGCATCATGGGCACACCCCTGGGCATGATGGACACACGCCTGGGCATGATGGGCACACGTCTGGGCATCATGGGCACACCCTTGGGCATGTTGGGCACGCACCTGGGCATCATAGGCACACGCCTGGGCATGATGGGCACACGCCTGGGCATCATGGGCACACCCCTGGGCATCATGGGCACACGCCTGGGCATGATGGGCACACGCCTGCGCATCATGGGCACACCCCTGGGCATGTTGGGCACGCACCTGGGCATTATGGGCACACGCCTGGGCATCATGGGCACACCCCTGGGCATCATGGGCACACCCCTGGGCATCATGGGCACACCCCTGGGCATGATGGGCACACGCCCAGGCATGATGGGCACACGCCTGGGCATCATGGACACACCCCTAGGCATCATGGGCACACCCCTGGGCATGATGGGCACACGCCTGGGCATCATGGGCACACCCCTGGGCATGTTGGGCACGCGCCTGGGCACACCCCTGGGCATGATGGGCACACGCCTGGGCATGATGGGCACACGCATGGGCATGATGGGCACACGGCTGAGCATGATGGGCACCCGCCTGGGCATCATGGGCACACCCCTGGGCATCATGGGCACACTCCTGGGCATGATGGGCACACGCCTGGGCATGATGGGCACACGCCTGGGCATGATGGGCACACGCCTGGGCATCATGGGCACACACCTGGGCATCATGGGCACCCGCCTGGGCATCATGGGCACACCCCTGGGCATGTAAGGCACGCACCAGGGCATCATGGGCACCTGCCTGGGCATCATCGGCACACGCCTGGGCATGATGGGCACACGCCTGGGCATCATGGACACACCCCTAGGCATGTTGGGCACGCACCTGGGCATTATGGGCACACGCCTGGGCATCATGGGCACACCCCTGGGCATCATGGGCACACCCTTGGGCATCATGGGCACACCCCTGGGCATGATGGGCACACGCCTGGGCATGATGGGCACACGCCTGGGCATCATGGGCACACCCCTAGGCATCATGGGCACACCCCTGGGCATGATGGGCACACGCATGGGCAACATGGGCACACGCCTGGGCATGATGGGCACACCCCTGGGCATGATGGGCACACGCCTGGGCATGATGGGCACACGCCTGGGCATCATGGGCACACCCCTGGGCATGTTGGGCACGCACCTGGGCATCATGGGCACACGCCTGGGCATGATGGGCACCCGCCTGGGCATCATGGGCACACCCCTGGGCATGATGGGCACCAGTCTGGGCATCATGGGCACACCTCTGGGCATGTTGGGCACGCACCAGGGCATCATAGGCACACGCCTGGGCATCATGGACACACGCCTGGGCATCATGGGCACACCCCTGGGCATGATGGGCACACGCATGGGCATGATGGGCACACGCTTGGGCATCATGGGCACACCCCTGGGCATGTTGGGCACGCACCTGGGCATCATGGGCACACGCCTGGGCATCATGGGCACACCCCTGGGCAAGTTGGGCACGCACCAGGGCATCATGGGCACACGCCAGGGCATCATGGGCACACGCCTGGGCATCATGGGCACACCCCTGGGCATAATGGGCACACCCCTGGGCATGATGGGCACACGCCTGGGCATGATGGGCACACGCCTGGGCATCATGGGCACAACCCTGGGCATGATGGGCACACGCCTGGGCATGATGGGCACACGCCTGTGCATCATGGGCACACCCCTGGGCATGTTGGGCACGCGCCTGGGCATGATGGGCACACCCCTGGGCATGATGGGCACACCCCTGGGCATGATGGGCACACGCCTGGGCATGATGGGCACACGCCTGGGCATGATGGGCACACGCCTGGGCATGATGGGCACACGCCTGAGCATGATGGGCACACGCCTGGGCATCATGGGCACACCTCTGGGCATGTTGGGTACGCACCTGGGCATCATGGGCACTTGCCTGGGCATGATGGGCACCCGCCTGGGCATCATGGGCACACCCCTGGGCATGATGGGCACACGTCTGGGCATCATGGCCACACCCCTGGGCATGTTGGGCACGCACCAGGGCATCATGGGCACACCCGTCTGGGCATCATGGGCACACCCGTCTGGGCATCATGGGCACCCGCCTGGGCATCATGGGCACCTGCCTGGGCATCATGGGCACACGCCTGGGCATGATGGGCACACGCCTGGGCATCATGGGCACACCCCTGGGCATCATGGGCACACCCCTGGGTATGATGGGCACACGCATGGGCATCATGGGCACACGCCTGGGCATCATGGGCACACCCCTAGGCATGATGGGCACACGCCTGGGCATCATGGGCACACGCCTGGGCATCATGTGCACATCCCTGGGCATGTTGGGCACGCACCAGGGCATCCTAGGCACACGCCTGGGCATCATGGACACACGCCTGGGCATCATGGGCACACCCCTGGGCATCATGGGCACACGCATGGGCATCATGGGCACACGCCTGGGCATCATGGGCACACCCCTGGGCATGTTGGGCACGCACCTGGGCATCATGGGCACACCCCTGGGCATCATGGGCACACCCCTGGGCATGATGGACACACGCCTGGGCATGATGGGCACACGTCTGGGCATCATGGGCACACCCTTGGGCATGTTGGGCACGCACCTGGGCATCATAGGCACACGCCTGGGCATGATGGGCACACGCCTGGGCATCATGGGCACACCCCTGGGCATCATGGGCACACGCCTGGGCATGATGGGCACACGCCTGGGCATGATGGGCACACGCCTGGGCATCATGGGCACACCCCTGGGCATCATGGGCACACGCCTGGGCATGATGGGCACACGCCTGCGCATCATGGGCACACCCCTGGGCATGTTGGGCACGCACCTGGGCATCATGGGCACACCCGTCTGGGCATCATGGGCACACCCGTCTGGGCATCATGGGCACACCCGTCTGGGCATCATGGGCACCCGCCTGGGCATCATGGGCACACCCGTCTGGGCATCTTGGGCACACCCGTCTGGGCATCATGGGCACCCGCCTGGGCATCATGGGCACCCGCCTGGGCATCATGGGCACCTGCCTGGGCATCATGGGCACACGCCTGGGCATGATGGGCACACGCCTGGGCATCATGGGCACACCCCTGGGCATGTTGGGCACGCACCTGGGCATTATGGGCATAAGCTTGGGAATCATGGGCACACCCATGGGCATCATGGGCACACCCCTGGGCATCATGGCCACACCCCTAGGCATGATGGCACACGCCTGGGCATGATGGGCACACGCCTGGGCATCATTGGCACACCCCTAGGCATCATGGGCACACCCCTGGGTATGATGGGCACACGCATGGGCATCATGGGCACACGCCTGGGCATCATGGGCATACCCCTAGGCATGATGGGCACACGCCTGGGCATCATGGGCACACGCCTGGGCATCATGGGCACATCCCTGGGCATGTTGGGCACGCACCAGGGCATCCTAGGCACACGCCTGGGCATCATGGACACATGCCTGGGCATCATGGGCACACCCCTGGGCATCATGGGCACACGCATGGGCATCATGGGCACACGCCTGGGCATCATGGGCACACCCCTGGGCATGTTGGGCACGCACCTGGGCATCATGGGCACACCCCTGGGCATCATGGGCACACCCTTGGGCATGATGGACACACGCCTGGGCATGATGGGCACACGTCTGGGCATCATGGGCACACCCTTGGGCATGTTGGGCACGCACCTAGGCATCATAGGCACACGCCTGGGCATGATGGGCACACGCCTGGGCATCATGGGCACACCCCTGGGCATCATGGGCACACACCTGGGCATAATGGGCACACGCCTGCGCATCATGGGCACACCCCTGGGCATGTTGGGCACGCACCTGGGCATCATGGGCACACGCCTGGGCATGATGGGCACACGCCTGGGCATCATGGGCACAGCCCTGGGCATCATGGGCACACGCCTGGGCATCATGGACACACCCCTAGGCATGTTGGGCACGCACCTGGGCATTATGGGCACACGCACCAGGGCATCATGGGCACACCCCTGGGCATCATGGGCACGCACCTGGGCATTATGGGCACACGCCTGGGCATCATGGGCACACCTCTGGGCATCATGGGCACACCCCTGGGCATCATGGGCACACCCCTGGGCATGATGGGCACACGCCTGGGCATGATGGGCACACGTCTGGGCATCATGGGCACACCCTTGGGCATGTTGGGAACGCACCAGGGCATCTTAGGCACACGCCTGGGCATGATGGGCACACGCCTGGGCATCATGGGCACACCCCTGGGCATCATGGGCACACGCCTGGGCATGATGGGCACATGCCTGGGCATCATGGGCACACCCCTGGGCATGTTGGGCACGCACCTGGGCATCATGGGCACACGCCTGGGCATCATGGGCACACCCGTGGGCATGTTGGGCACGCACCAGGGCATCATGGGCACTCGCCTGGGCATCATGGGCACACGCTTGGGCATCATGGGCATACGCCTGGGCATCTTGGGCACACCCCTGGGCATGTTGGGCACGCACCAGGGCATCATGGGCACACGCCTGGGCATCATGGGCACACCTCTGGGCATGATGGGCACACGCATGGGCATCATGGGCACATGCATGGGCATCATGGGCACACCCCTGGGCATGTTGGGCACGCACCTGGGCATCATGGGCACCCGCTTGGGCATCATGGGCACACCCCTGGGCATGTTGGGCACGCACCAGGGAATCATGGGCACCCACCTGGGCATCATGGGCACACCCCTGGGCATCATGGGCACACCCCCTGGGCATGATGGGCACGCGCCTGGGCATCATGGGCACACCCCTGGGCATGTTGGGCACGCACCTGGGCATCATGGGCACACGCTTGGGCATCATGGGCACACGCCTGGGCATCATGGGCACACCCCTGGGCATCATGGGCACACGCCTGGGCATGATGGGCACACGCCTGGGCATCATGGGCACACCCCAAGGCATCATGGGCACACCCCTGGGCATGATGGGCACACGCATGGGCATCATGGGCACACGACTGGGCATCATGGGCACACCCCTGGGCATCCTGGGCACACGCATGGGCATCATGGGCACACCCCTGGGCATGTTGGGCACGCAGCAGGGCATCATAGGCACACGCCTGGGCATCATGGACACACGCCTGGGCATCATGGGCACACCCCTGGGCATGATGGGCACACCCCTGGGCATGATGGGCACACGCCTGGGCATGATGGGCACACGCCAGGGCATCATGGGCACACCCCTGGGCATGTTGGGCACGCGTCTGGGCACACGCCTGGGCATGATGGGCACACCCCTGGGCATGATGGGCACACCCCTGGGCATGATGGGCACACGCCTGGGCATGATGGGCACACGCATGGGCATGATGGGCACACGCCTGCGCATGATGGGCACCCGCCTGGGCATCATGGGCACACCCCTGGGCATCATGGGCACACCCCTGGGCATGATGGGCACACGCCTGGGCATGATGGGCACACGCCTGGGCATGATGGGCACACGCCTGGGCATGATGGGCACACGCCTGGGCATCATGGGCACACACCTGGGCATCATGGGCACCCGCCTGGGCATCATGGGCACACCCCTGGGCATGTTGGGCACGCACCAGGGCATCATGGGCACCTGCCTGGGCATCATGGGCACACGCCTGGGCATGATGGGCACACGCCTGGGCATCATGGACACACCCCTAGGCATGTTGGGCACGCACCTGGGCATTATGGGCACACGCCTGCGCATCATGGGCACACCCTTGGGCATGTTGGGCACGCACCTGGGCATCATAGGCACACGCCTGGGCATGATGGGCACACGCCTGGGCATCATGGGCACACCCCTGGGCATCATGGGCATGATGGGCACACGCCTGGGCATGATGGGCACACGCCTGGGCATCATGGGCACACCCCTAGGCATCATGGGCACACCCCTGGGTATGATGGGCACACGCATGGGCACACGCCTGGGCATCATGGGCACACCCCTAGGCATGATGGGCACACGCCTGGGCATCAAGGGCACACGCCTGGGCATCATGGGCACATCCCTGGGCATGTTGGGCACGCACCAGGGCATCCTAGGCACACGCCTGGGCATCATGGACACACGCCTGGGCATCATGGGCACACCCCTGGGCATCATGGGCACACGCATGGGCATCATGGGCACACGCCTGGGCATCATGGGCACACCCCTGGGCATGTTGGGCACGCACCTGGGCATCATGGGCACACCCCTGGGCATCATGGGCACACCCCTGGGCATGATGGACACACGCCTGGGCATGATGGGCACACCCTTGGGCATGTTGGGCACGCACCTGGGCATCATAGGCACACGCCTGGGCATCATGGGCACACCCCTGGGCATCATGGGCACACGCCTGGGCATGATGGGCACACGCCTGGGCATGATGGGCACACGCCTGCGCATCATGGGCACACCCCTGGGCATGTTGGGCACGCACCTGGGCATTATGGGCACACGCCTGGGAATCATGGGCACACCCCTGGGCATCATGGGCACACCCCTGGGCATCATGGGCACACCCCTGGGCATGATGGGCACACGCCTGGGCATGATGGGCACACGTCTGGGCATCATGGGCACACCCTTGGGCATGCTGGGCACGCACCTGGGCATTATGGGCACACGCCTGGGCATCTTGGGCACACCCCTGTGCATGTTGGGCACGCACCTGGGCATCATGGGCACATGCCTGGGCATGATGGGCACACGCCTGGGCATCATGGGCACACGCCTGGGAATGATGGGCACACACTTGGGCATCATGGGCACACCCCTAGGCATGATGGGCAGACGCCTGGGCATCATGGGCACACGCCTAGGCATCATGGGCCCACCCCTGGGCATGTTGGGCACGCACCTGGGCATGATGGGCACACGCCTGGGCATCATGGGCACACCCTGGGCATGTTGGGCACGCACTAGGGCATCATGGGCACACCCCTGGGCATGATGGGCACACGCCTGGGCATCATGGGCACTCGCCTGGGCATCATGGGCACACCCCTGGGCATGATGGGCACACGCCTGGGCATCATGGGCACACGCCTGGGCATCATGGGCACACCCCTGGGCATGTTGGGCACGCACCTGGGCATCATGGGCACACGCCTGGGCATCATGCGCACATCCTTGGGCATGTTGGGCACGCACCAGGGCATCATGGGCACACGCCTGGGCATCATGGGCACACCCCTGGGCATCATGGGCACACCCCTCGGCATGTTGGGCACGCACCTGGGCATCATGGGCACACGCCTGGGCTTCATGGGCACACCCCTGGGCATGTTGGGCACGCACCAAGGCATCATGGGCACACCCCTGGGCATGTTGGGCACGCACCAGGGCATCATGGGCACACGCGTGGGCATCATGGGCACACGCCTGGGCTTCATAGGCACACCCCTGGGCATGATGGGCACACGCATGGGCATCATGGGCACACGCCTGGGCATCATGGGCACACCCCTGGGCATGTTGAGCACGCACCTGGGCATCATGGGCACCCGCCTGGGCATCATGGGCACACCCCTGGGCATGTTGGGCACGCACCAGGGCATCATGGGCACCTGCCTGGGCATCATGGGCACCCGCCTGGGCATCATGGGCACACCCCTGGGCATCATGGGCACACCCCTGGGCATGTTGGGCACGCACCAGGGCATCATGGGCACACGCCTGGGCATCATGGGCACACCCCTGGGCATGATGGGCACACGCATGGGCATCATGGGCACATGCATGGGCATCATGGGCACACCCCTGGGCATGTTGGGCACGCACCTGGGCATCATGGGCACCCGCTTGGGCATCATGGGCACACCCCTGGGCATGTTGGGCACGCACCAGGGAATCATGGGCACCCACCTGGGCATCATGGGCACACCCCTGGGCATCATGGGCACACCCCCTGGGCATGATGGGCACGCGCCTGGGCATCATGGGCACACCCCTGGGCATGTTGGGCACGCACCTGGGCATCATGGGCACACGCTTGGGCATCATGGGCACACGCCTGG
>JAUCNB010000089.1:0-125000 GCA_033675215.1 Rhodiola kirilowii
AACCTTCCGGAAGATCTTTGCGTCTGCTCCACGCTGTACTGTAGTTCCAGAAAGTGTTCGAACTCCCCCTGAACTCCTGCTCGAACTGTCTAAGGCCGTTTTGCCAACAGCATGCCATTCATGGGAACATCAATCTCCCCCTTGGAATTTTGGCAAAACCAAATCTATGCTTTAGACACAACTTGAGGTGCCAGAACGGTTACCTCAACATACTCCCCCTTTTTGCCACAAACTGGCAAGGGGTCCAATCAAGTTCGAACAGCAAATCAACCTTCATACAGACGAGTCATCATCAGTGTCGTCCTCAGAATCTGCATCACCAGATTCATCATCACTCGGGTAGCTGAGGGTACGAGCAAGATGTTGATGCGCCTGCGTTGTTCCTTATCAGCGGCAATGATGGCATTCAGATCTGTGAGCAGCTTGCTCCTCTCATCACGACCCATTCTGGCTCCCCCTTGACTCGATTTCGCAACATCTTGTCCTTTCTGGTTGACCTCCTTGAGGTCATTCACGTGACGGCCCTTATACAGCTTGTGGTCAACGATGAACTTGTTGGGTGCCTTTGAGAGATGGTGAGTCGAGGCCTTCAAATCTGGAGCTTGATGGATGATCAGCTCATATATCAGAGACGGGAAGCAAAGCTGGTGCAGTGTTCTCGTCGAAGTGGCATGTTCAGCAATCTGTTTGAACATCACTCTGCCCAGGTTGAACTTCAGCTTATTCCCTATCTGATAAATCAGTTGGGCCATGTCCTTATTGACAGTAGAGCGATGAGTAGACGGCCTCCAATTGGAAACAGCAATGAAAAACAGCATCGAACTGACTCAGGCCTCCACCGAACAGAGCCTGCATTGATGGTGCTCACTATGTTCTCAAAGCTTGATTCCTCTTCATCAACAGCTGGGTCGTCCATGGAACAATATACATTGATCAGCTCAGGATCAATCTTGATCCTTCTTCCTCTAACTAAGAAGACCCCATACTCAGATTCTCCAACAACTCCAAATCCAGAGGGCAAGTTTGCCATAGCCTCACGCACCAGCTGTTCATTGAAGGGCTTGCACCTGTCCAATGTCCAGAACAGGTGAGACTCCTTAAGCACCTTAACCACTTCCTTTCCCTTGTACCGGGATTCCTCTAGCAACTTTTCAGGAATGATCTTTCTTTTCTGCACACAGCTCCATTTTTTGTACGCATCACGACTGACAAACCAGATACCTTTCTTGACCAATCCAACAGGAACAGTATCAGCCTCAGGAGATGGGACTTCACAACTTCCAGCATCCATTGAAACAGGAACAGGGGCTCCACGTTTCCATTTCTTAGATGAATCAGCTCCCCCTGCCAAGTTGCCCTCCTTCGCAATCTCTTGGACTGTCCCCTTACCAGTTCTTTCAAACGCCACCTTTTTCTTTCCCTTGTCCTTCTTTGGCTTTTTGAGAAAGATAAGCGGAGCAAGATCTTGGTCATTATCTGAAAGAGTACCCTCCTTTGAAACAGTCTTTGCAGTATCCTCACGAACTTGTGCACCATCATCCTCCATACGATCACAATGCTGATCATCTTGACCAACAACTGGAGCATCCACTGAATTCTTAGAAACATCCTCAGGAACTTCTGCTGACTTACTCTCAGTCTGTACACATGGTTCCCCAGTTGGACCACTATCAACTTCCACATCATCAGACTCTTCTGCACCAATACTCTGAACACGAGGAGGTTCCTCTGATCTTGCCACTTCCAGATCCTTCTCTTTTTCTAGGTCCTCCATGACATTGTCAATGTCTTTGTATAGCTTCTCTAATTCTTCATCCTCTTCTGTAGGAGAGTCTCCTTTAGCTGTGGCTTCCTTCAACAAATCAGAAATTTCTGGTGGAAGAATCATCTTGGATACATCCTCCTTTTGCTTACTGAATTGTTCACCTTCTGAGCCTCCAATGCTCTTATCTGGGCCATTATTAGATTTTGCTGAGAGCCTTCCTCTGACAGAGCTGATCTTGGCGAGGCACTGTCTTGGAGACACAGCTCGGCGAGTCCCCTTCTTTCTCCGTAAACCATCTGGTCGAACATACCCAGACGCATGTATTTTCTCTATCCATGCTGCTGATCCTCCAGCCACCTTGCTGGGAACCTTATCTTCCATAATCTTGATAGATTCATCCCCGATAACTGTCTTACTCGCTACATCACCAGTCACACCCCTACTGACTTCCCAATCAACAGCCCTACTGGCTCCATCATAGTCAGCAGACTTCACAGCCTCCTCAATACTCACATTCACACCTTCTTTCAACACGATAATTTCAACTGACGGAATACTTGCAGAAGTTGAAGGAAGAGATGAAATTACCTCCGATTGGAGACAGGCTTGAGTTGAACCAGCGACGACAGGGTCCGCCGCGGTCGACTGAGGGATTTTAGTGGTTGTACGTTAGCCAGACTTCTTTGCTTCGACCAAAGATTCAGTGTTGGATTGTAAAGACGACGCCTTTTTCACCGTCGGAGCTCTCGATGTCGGGATTTTGGATTTCGCCGCCAGAGCTTTTGAGGACTGCATGTCTTCCCTCTTCTTTTCAGCAGATTTGATGCCGGACTTTGCTGACTTCCTTGTGTTCACCATCGCCGTTGAGTGTGTGAGAGATTGGAAGAGAAGACACTGGATGCCGTTCTAGGGTTTGAGAGAGAGAGGGAGAGTAGACTACGAACTGCTTTGTGTTTCAAACGAAATAATACTCCAGTCGTTTCAACTTCCCAATTTCGTCAACTCTCATTTCAAATAACGGCAGGAAAGATCTTCGAGAATATTCAAAAAAAATAGTTGACGATACGTGCTGTACCTTCTGTTCCAGCTCTCTTGCTTAGGTGGTCAGTCCAACTGTTGTAGCTGGAGATTTGCCTTTGACTGACCACTGCCTGGAACACTTAGTGCTTGAACCCACACAGACCCAAAGAGGATCTGGGTGTTCCAAACTGCGCAATCTGGTTCGATCTCTCGTCTGATGAGTTGGCATGAATCTGATGATGCTGTTTGAACTCCTTCTGCAACTTTGTTATCTTCTGTTCAAACTCGTTCTGTAACTGTGACATCCTGTGATCCAACAGTCTCCTGGTACACTTGCCAAACTGGATTTGTGCGATTCTCCTATCTGACCTTGTGTGCAAACTCCTATTCACTCCCCCTCGCACAACTCTATGTTTGATTTGAAAATAGTCTAGAGTAGACCGTGACTTGATAAAGTCTTCGTCTCCCATTCTGATGGTGTAACAGTTATTTGCCCTCCTTTTGCCTTTCATCACAGAACATCCATTTGTGTCTAGGACAAGGCATGAGTCACGAGAGAATGACACATAGTGACCATTGTCGCACAGTTGACTGATGCTAATAAGATTCATTGTCAGACCTTCAACCAGAAGAGCATCCTCGAGTGCAGGAAGATCCGGAACCTTCAATGTTCCACAGCCGATCACCTGACCTTTCCTACCATCCGCGAAGGTAATAAACCGCATCTTCTCAACAGGTCTAATATGAGAAAGAAATGCAGAGTTACCTGTCATGTGGGCAGAGCAGCCGCTGTCGAAGAACCAACTGTCTTGCACTGTGTCCCGAGATGAGCAGCAGGCCATCATGCATATTGTCGGTTGTTCCTTTGGAACCCAAACTTGTTTCTGTCGAGGTTTGGTCTGTTGTTGGTGTCCTCGACGTTCAGCAAGAAACAGTCGACACTGCCGTCTGATGTGTCCAATCTGATAGCAGTACCAGCATGCGCGCAAATCTTTCCTCTGATTGGGAGTTGAACTGAGGTACGCATTCCCAGTCCCCTTTTGACTGCCCTTGGACTTGTCTTGGGACAGATCAATTTTCTATCTAGAGTGTTGTCTCAAGTGAGGTCTTGGGTACTGTGGCCTTTTTTCTCCCAGATGCTGATCCACTTTCTATCTCTGGTGTTGTTTCAGCTGCTGTTCTGGGTTCTGTTCAGCCACTGGGTTGGTTTTAACAAACACTGTACCACTTGAGCATCCTTCTTTAGTGAGACCAAGTCCACGATGTCCAGACTCCGTTCTTTGAGACCTGAGAATATCATTCAAGTCTTTAGTGCCAGAGTTTAGCATTTTTACCGACTGCTTGAGGTGGTTGAGTTCCTTCTCAGTGTCTGACCGATCCATCCTTTCAGACTCTAGCTGAAGTTCCAGCTGTTCTACCCTCCTCAGTTGGAACACCTCTTTGCGCTTCAGATCTGTGATAGTTTTACGTAGACCCGCCATGCCTACAGGATGAGTGTCGCGGTCCTTCTCCATTTCAACTTTCAGTGCGGAGACAGTTCCTAAGAGCTCTGTTTTCTGAGCAAGGAGACACATCCTTTCCTGTTTCATCTCAGCTAGTCGCGTATTTAGTGAATCTACTGTGCCTTCGAGCTCAACCTTCTGTGTGAGCAGAATCTCAGCCTCCTGCCAGACCTTGTCCTTTTCAATAGTGACGCTTGCAATTGTGTCATTCAGCTTCTTGTTGATTTTGATCAGTTGCAGCCACTTCTCATACAGATCTTTGTACGTCTGAGCGAGAGACTCCTGTGTGAGTTCTTCATCATCACTGTCTGAGAGGTCTTCAGCGGGGAGTTCCGCCTGTGATGGAACTGTTGCACCGGTGCTGCTACATTCTCCCAGAGTAGTGGTAAAGGCCACAAAGTTGGTGGTTTCACCTTTTTCTTCATCTGACTCACTGTCGCTGAAGCTGGCGACCATTGCCTTCTTCTTCATGAGGGTATTGGCACATTGTGAGGCAATATGGCCGAAGCCTTTGCATTCATGGCACTGAATCTCTTCCCTACCTTTATCAGAGGAGTCTTGCCTTATATTACTTGACCTTGATCTCCCGGACTTCCAGTTTCTGAAACCAGCTGATGAAGACTGACCTTGTTCTGGACCACGTCTATTGATTTTTCTTACCATTCTGCCAAAATTTTGAGCCATCAAAGCCAATTGCTCAGTGGTGCACCCACCGTCCAGTTTGTCTTCTGTCATGTCTGCTTTGAGGGCGATTCCCTTCACATCTCCGGGTTGGAAGTCATGATTGATCTCGTAAGTTCTGAGAGAACCTATCAATTCGTCCAGCTTTAGCTTTGAGATGATGTGCATTTCCTCAATGGCTGTGACCTTCATTGCAAATCTTGGAGGTAGTGATCTCAGGACTCTACTGGCCAACCTTTCTTCATCGATAGGTTTCCCTAGAGTAGACGCCTCGTTGGACAGTTCCAGAACTCGGGTGTTGTACTCAGCGATAGTTTCACTTTCCTTCATTTTCATCTCTTCGAACTTGGTGGTAACAGCCTGCATCCGAGAATTACGAACCTTGTTTGTTCCTTCAAAGGCAGTTTGGAGGATATCCCAAGCTTCCTTGGCTACTTCACAGTTGATAATCAGTTTCATGACATTCCCATCTACTGCAGAAAAGATCGCATTCATAGCCTTTGAATTTCCCATAGATGCTTTGTCCTCCTCTTCTGTCCACAGAGCTTCTGGTTTCGGAACCGGTTCTCCAGTGAGATTGTTCATCATGGGTTCAGTCCAACCTCTCATCACTGCTCTCCAAGCCTTTTCGTCTAGAGATTTCAGAAATGATCTCATCACGGGCTTCCAGGTGGCATAGTTCGAGCCTTCGAGCAACGGAGGTCTGGTGATGCTTTGTCCTTCTTTCAGGGTCATCTTGAACAGTTCAGGATCCCACTCAGTGTGTCGAGTGTTTGCTTTGGTACCAATTGAAATTATATCCCCTGTTCAAGCAAGTGTTCTAGGTTGTGTTTGGACAGACCTTGAACTCTTTCTACCACAGTTCCACAACAAGTACGAACAGAACCATAAAACACGAGTGCGCACAGATTGATAACCCAGTTCGGCTACGCCTACTCTGGGGGGTTTCCCACACCCGGAAAAGGGACAACAAATCTTTATTACGAGTATAGAGCTTTTCAGTGGACTTACACTTACACCTTGTAATTGCCTAGCCTCTACTACTCCGTCTCTCAGATTTGCAACCAAGGTTCGTCGCAACTCCCCTTGATCCCCTTCGTCCAGACCTTCTTTCCGAACGTACTCGAACCTTTCCTAAAGCTCGGTCGCTTTCACTTGAAAGCTGGTCAATCTGAATGGCACGTATCAGACTGAGCTACGCGCACAGATTGATAACCCAGTTTGGCTACGCCTACTCTGGGGGGTTTCCCACACCCGGAAAAAGGGACAACAAATCTTTATTACGAGTATAGAGCTTTTCAGTGGACTTACACTTACACCTTGTAATTGCCTAGCCTCTACTACTCCGTCTCTCAGATTTGCAACCAAGGTTCGTCGCAACTCCCCTTGATCCCCTTCGTCCAGACCTTCTGTCCGAACGTACTCGAACCTTTCCTGAAGCTCGGTCGCTTTCACTTGAAAGCTGGTCGTTCTGTTTGTGCTCTGAACTTGATCACCTCTGGTCAATCTGAATGGCACGTATCAGACTGAGCTCACACCGATGTTTTTCCAGTGGGGAAAACACAACGGCCGTCTCTTTCCTCTTTTCCAATCGATAGGATTTCTTCGTGTATTTTTTATCTTGAAAGCGATGCAGATTATGGGTGTCCTACCCATGTATTTATATGTCAGGACGATCTCCAAAATCTGCTCTAGATATCTCATCAAATATTTAGGAAGATATTCCTAAATATTCGATGCATATCTTTATCCAATCGGTGAGAGGAATAACCGAAGACTTCCTCCCCAAGTCAGCCACGCCATCATCAGATCTGATATGTAGATATTCACTTGAATATTCGCTGGCCGACTTCAGTTCGAATCTAAAAGATCCTCGATCTTTAGAACCTTCCGGAAGATCTTTGCGTCTGCTCCACGCTGTACTGTAGTTCCAGAAAGTGTTCGAACTCCCCCTGAACTCCTGCTCGAACTGTCTAAGGCCGTTTTGCCAACAGCATGCCATTCATGGGAACATCAAATCCCATTTATTTTGACACATTATTATGCGAACAGTTACTTTTTAGTGTTGTTTGCATTTCAGGTGTTTCGGAAGCTCTAGGAGAAAATATGCATAAAAGACGGCATTTCATGCCAAAAGCATCACAATGGCAGATCAGACCTTTGGGCATTCGACGGAATGATGGGAACGGGCCGCTGAGCAGAAAAATATGAGCCACACGTCGCTGCGTAGCGGGCTCAATTTCCTACAACTCTCTAGTTCAAACTGAGAGCATCCGAAGTCATTTAGATTGTCAAATCCAGAGTCGAAGTCAGAGCTACGCGCAGAAAGGAGGAATCAGACTCTGGGAGAACCGCGTCTTGTAGAGACATTAGCGTTAACGCTAATGTCAACGCGATATGTGGTGGTAATGTAGAGACAAGACGCGGTGAGTCACGAGATGCTGACATCAGCAACGCGTTTGATGATGTCAGCGAGTACAGGATTTGGCAATTTGGGCCTAAAAAAATATTTGGAAACCCAGTTTATTATAAATAAGAAGCTTAGGTTAGGGTTTCCGGAAGTTCATAATCGTACAAAGACTGAAATGGCTCTGGAAAAGACGAGGAACGCGAAGCTTTCGGCGATACAGAGAATTTCTACTTCCTTTTCATCAAAAATATTTGTGTTTATTTCCATGACGATGAGTAGCTAAATTTCTGTTTCAGTTTAGGGTTTCGTACATTGTGAACACGTTTTGAGATTTTCGTTCTTAATGCTATTTTATATTTTACTAGTTCTTGTGCTCATTATTATGAATTAAATTGTTAGACTAAGTGGAAGCTTTGTCGCAAAGCTTGGTCGAGCAACTAATTCTTACCATTAATATCTACTGGATACTTTGTCGTAAAGTTAGATAGTAACACCTAAGCTAAATAATACCTTTGTCGGATTATTTAGTTTAGGGAAGAAGAAGTCTAACACCTTTGTCGGGTTAGATTGTGGCGTATCACCTTTGTCGGGATACTTGGGTTGTTACCTTTGTCGGAACAACCACACTTTAAAATGTAAAATTGATCATTAGATATCTATGATACACGTGTCACAATAGAAACCCTAAGCTGAGTGTTTTCTCCGATTGTCTTTGTTAGTTTTTTCTCTCGCGCTTTACAATAATTGCTCACTAAACCCCCTTTTATTTGTTTACAGTTACAGCTTCACAAACCAGCTCTCTTGGGTTCAACCCTGCTTGCCGCTCTACTAGCTTTTAGCAAGAGATAAATATTAAATTTGACGCGTCAGACGACGCGCGTCAAGTATCAAAACGATTTATCGCCGATACAGTACCAGGTCGAACCCAAAGGAGAAACGCGATTATGCAGTAGTTGATGTAATACGTGTAATTTATCTACTCCGTTCGAATTGATTTGAGTGTTGATTTATAATTAAATTCTAGTTTGCAAGTGATTAGAGACAAAAGATTGATTAAAGGAGTTTCGAGTGCTATTTTCCTCCCTAGAAAACTCTAATGATCAAACAAAAGCCTTTCATTAAATTGGCTGATGAATTGCTTTTAAACTTAAGGGTCTGTTCTGTAGAGCTTAAATTTCATGTTTTTCAGTTAAATAAAGTTAAGTTAAATTAAATAAAGTTAAATAAAGTTTTTTTCAGCTCTATCAAACAGCACCTTAATCTAAGACTCATAGAAATAAACTTTCATTGACCTTTCCCTATATCTTAGGCTCTTAGGCCCTGTCCACTTTGACTTATTTTTTTGATTTGTAAGTTAAGATAAGTTAATATCAGTTAAAATAAGTTAAGATCAGTTAAGATAAGTTAATATCAGTTAAGATAAGTTAAGATCAGTTAAGATAAGTTAAGTTACTTTTAACATACCACCATACTATTTATCATACCATCATACTATTCACCATCATCATACCATCATCATCATACTATTCATCATCATCATCATACCATCATCATCATCATACCATCATCATCATCATACTATTCACAATCATCATACCATCATACTATTCATCATACCATCATCATCATACCATCACACTATTCATCATCATACCATCATCATCATCATCATACTATTCATCATACCATCATCATCATCATACTATTCACCATCATCATACCATCACACTATTCATCATCATACCATCATCATCATCATACTATCATCATCATACCATCCTCATACTATTCATCATCATACCATCATCATCATCATCATACCATCACCATCATCATCATACCATCATACTATTCATCATACCATCATACTATTCATCATCATCATAAATTACTATTCATCACCCCATCATCATCATCATCAGTATATTACTATTCATCATCATAAAATTACTATTCACCATCATAAAATTACTATTCATCATCATCACCATCATCATAAAATTACTATTCATCATCATAATATTACTATTCATCATACCATCATCATCATACTATTCATCATCATCATACCATCATCATAATATTACTATTCACCATCATCATAAAATTACTATTCATCATCATCATAATATTACTATTCATCATACCATCGTCATCATACTATTCACCATCATCATAATATTACTATTCATTAGTCAATATAAGTTTCAGTTAAGTTAAGATAAGTTAATATCAGTTAAGATAAGTTAATATCAGTTAAGATAAGTTAAGATCATTTAAGATCATTTAAGATCATTTAAGATCGATTAAGTTTCAGTCAAAGTGGACAGACCCTTAATAATAGAGGCTCGGCCTTTCAAGATTGTTGACTCGCTCCACTTCATCTACTCGGTCCATAACTTTTGCTACAAGACCAAATATAATGAAATGGGCATTTAGACTTTGTTAAGCATCCATGTCTTAGTTCCACTTTCATGACATACTAAGATAATGATCAAGAATAATGGTGAATCAAGACTACTCACTACCCATGGTGAAAATAATCAAGAATAATGTAATTAGAGATCAAGGACGAAGAAATCGTATTGACAAATTGGCTCGTTGATTCTTTAATCTCTCTTGACGTTCTTGTAATTTTCTTTTCCAAGCTAGGCTAAAAACTCATAAAAGTGAAGCGTATCTAAAATTTGGCTTGAACTGCTATTTATAGCCTAGATTAACTGCGGCCCTGCGATGCCCGTGACAAGCATAGAGTGTCACGGGTTTGGAGCTATCGGCGTTAATGCATAGCTCGTGACAAGCATATAACGTCACGGGTGTCATGGGGTGGGAGATATCAGCGTTTCTGCATAGCCGACACCGTGAGGATGTCACTGGACCTCTGTGCCGAAGTCTTCGATTTGAATGCTAAGCTCGAACCGCCTGTGAAGGGCATGGTGTGTGACGAGGTCTAAGCTGAGATGCACCTATTTTTACTCAGATTCTTTGTTCTTTTGCTTATTCGAACCTGAATCGAGTCGATGATTAACTTTGATGTGAAATGTTAGGAAAAGATGTTAGATGACAATAAAATGTCAAGAACAAATCCATCTTCGAATAGAGTAATTAATTGGTCAAGAACTCAACCGATCACCGCTCTGTTAGTTGCTTTGGTGTAAAGATTCCCGAACAGGACGTATGCTATAGGCAGTCGTAGCATCCTTTCGTCAAGATAACCCTAGATTTTCTCAACCGAAAATCTAAGATCTTGCTTTTAAAACTCGGTTCTTAGCTTTGAGATGATCATTTCTTATTTGATTAAATTATCCCATAATATCTTATCGAATCTTCAACTAAATCGTTCCATACTGTTGGACGCACCATATCCTTAGTTTTCCAAAGTGTAGCGCAGAAAATCTAGATCAAATCTTGCTCAAATCATGATTATTCTCAGTCCGATTTCCTAATTAGCATGAATCTTGATCTCATCTTAAGATCTCGTCCAACAAATATTTTAACTGGACCACATGACCTTCCGGAAACGAGGATCTTACCGAGAATATCTTGACTGATAATCTCTCCCTCTAGCTCGAGTAATCTGCACACTCAAGTAAACCACATGGAATTCACTAACTCCGACACCTGCCTAACCCCTACTCGACTCCAATTTCCAATCACAGAAAAGAAGCGGGCTTTTCGATTCCCGATCTTGGGACGAGGTCGAGTGCTAACGATGAATCGATTCGGTGAGGAGCAAAATTCGAGTGAATTCGATTTGGATGGGTATGAACACATAGTGGGACGTAGGGATGCACAAATTTGGAGCGGACCGGATCAGACCGAATCCGCCCCGGATCGTAAAAATTCTGGTCCGGTCCACGGTCCATATTTTAAAGAATTTCCGGTCCTCTTTTTACAAAAAAAATCCGGTCCATATATACTCCGGTCCAGTTCGATCCACGGTCCAAAAATTTGAAAATTTCCGGTCCACCGATCCGACCCAGACCATAAAATTCCGATCCGGATCGGAGCGGTTGTGCATCCCTAGTTGGATGAGGAAGATGAAACCCAAGTGAACTGCTTGGCAGTCCGGTCCCGATCGCCCTTGTCGCCGCCGACAATTTCTACGACTCGAAAAATTTTAGGTACTCTCAGCAGCAACGCCTAATTCTTATGTGTCAATATTGTGCTAATTCGGCATTATTTATGGCGTTAAAATGCCACGCAACGTAGGTTCTGTTGTAAGAATGGTTAACTATAAAACGTCATAGGGCGAAGAGGAGTACCTCAGTGGTTGAGGGCTCCCTCCTGGTGCTTAGCCACCAGGGTTCAAGTCCCTACAAGCTCACTTTGAGCAGATACTACTTTTCAGAGCTTAAGCTCAAAATCAAAAAAAAAAAAAACTATAAAACGTCATTGCCAATATCATCTTAAGAAAAATGAGTATTTTGAAAAACAAACTGGGAAATTGAGTACAATGATAAACGAATTGCTCAAAGTAGGCAATTTGTAATTTATTTTCTATTTTATCTCCATTTCCCAATCTCTCATATCTTATGTCAGTTTATCATCTTCTCAACTTATCATCCATCGTATCAATTCCGCCATCGTTTCCATTTTTCACCAATTTTGACAGGGACCAACTCACTATCTATTCACCCAAATACGCTTCAGGCTTCACTCTTTTTTAAGAAAATATTATTTTATTCTATGGAAAAGAGAAGAAATACAAAACGATCTACACTAACATAGTTTGTATCTTTCTTTTTAAAACATGACTTTTTTTTAAATAAAGATGAATTCTTTACTCAAAAAGGATATACCATCGCCCTATTCAGAAAACCAAAACGGAATGTCGGAACGCCCTAAAGGCCTAACAAATGCCTTTCAAAAAGAGACATTAGCACATATACATACTATTCAACCAAGACCTATCCTATAAATTGCTATTGTTGCTATTCAAACCTCAAATTTTTTACTTTCAATCCCCATAATGCTCTTGATAATGCCGTCCATATTAATGCTATTTCCTCTGAAAATAATGTTATTTCACGCACCCCAAATCTTATATATAGCCACTGTTATTGTTGCTGCGATCATTCGCTAAGCAAGAGTGACACAAATTGTGCTTACATTCTTTACGAAGTTTTTTTCTTCAAAATAACCCATTCCAGTTTCTACATATCTAAAATGACTCATGTGAGTTTGACATTTCCTTTTTGACCTGTTTTTAGATCCGTTTAATGTGCAAACGAGAAGACGTGGAGTCCTCTCATCCGCATGCCCTCTCGTTTGCATATAAAATCGGATCCTGGTCATCCGATTTTGATAAAAACGCAGAAAATCGGATCCCCATGATCCGTTTTATTAAAAACAGTTCAAAACTGAAATGTCAAACTCATTTGGATAGATTGAAACTCAAACATGCCATTTTGAAAAGAAAAAAAAACTCATGATCAAATTGTCACTGGACAGTGTACTGCAAAAATAAGAATATGCGAATGATATAATATTTAGTTGGCTTCCAGTAATTGTGGAACAAACCACAGTATTATTTGCAGGCTGATCCATGCTTCATGAAGTATTTGCAGAGAGCGTTTCTGTCCAATGATGATCATCAACGTCATAAGAGAAGTTCACCACGGGTATGTGCCTGATTTTCCTGTAATCTGCAGCTTCAGCTCGCTGTGGATGCATTGTCATGAACAATTCCCGCGGCATATTAACAAAATTGAGAACTTTCAAATTTGTGAGATACTCAATGCCCTCTGGCACGGCCTTCATCCGCTCACATCTTTCAATGGTAAATCTTTCAAGATTGGGCATAGTATTTGTTTCAAGTGTCACTGTTTTAAGATTGTTGAACTCGCGGAGACCCAAAACTTTAAGATTTTCAAACTTACCTTTCTTGAAAATCAAGGCATCTCCAGTGAACGCTTTAATCAGTTCCATATGCAACAGATTCGGGAAACCCTCAAATACTTCCAGTGGACTTTCGCCTAGCTCACTTGACTTCAGAAAAATCTTAACAAGATTAATAAGTGATCCCACCCAATCAGGTAACTTTTTCAACTTTCCAGTCAAGTGGAGTCGTCGAAGGGAGGCAGGAAGGTTGCTTCCTTCCTCTAACTTCTTCAGTTTAGGCCGTTTGTCACTTGATAACGATGATAATGTTATGGACAGAGCCTGAAGTTTAGTCAACTTTGAAATGGACTTGCACAGAGCCTTGTCATTATCTGTACTAAGCTCAATAACTCCAAGCCTGGTTAGTGCAGGCAACTCCCCCAATTGGTCCACTACAACTTTATCAACTATTCCTGCTTTCACGAAGCATAGCTTTTGTAAAGTCTTTAAGTCTTTGATCCCATCTGGTGCCTGAAAACCGTGTTTTGAGTGTGCTAGTGCAGTTGGCTTCAACTTATAGTGATAGAGCAACAGACAACGAAGTTGAGTCAACTTTATTATCTGAGCAGGTAACTCTGAAACTTGAGTATGCTTCAGATCTAAGGTCTCCAGTTTTCGGAGCTTGCTAATGGTACTGGGCACCATAGTGACCTTTGTATGTCTTAAACTTAGAAACTTCAGATTGACTAGCGTGACAATACTTTCTGGAAACTCCTTTAAAGATGAGCCTTGTAGATCTAACACTGTGAGCAACCTGAAAAACTTACCAGACAGATCGGGCAAGGTTGATGTGGGCACTGACTCCCTCACCTCAAACAAGAGAAAGGATCGGAGCAAATAAGGAGATTGAATTTTCTCTATACTGATGGAGCTATTATGAAGTGCAAGGCGTCTAGGATTATCTGGCATCTGCTTGTCGTCGCTTTTGACTACACCAGCAAAGTATTGATCTTTTGATTTGGTCAGGATTATATCCCTCAGAAGGTTATGCATGCGGCATGTTCTCACCCTTCCATCACCTGCTCTCTCTGCAACTTGGATTAAATTTCTGTTTATGAGTTCATTAAGATAATTCTCTGCACTTTGTTCCAACGTATTTTGGCCAACTCTGTCAACAAGTCCTTCAGATATCCACAACCGAATCAGTCTTGGACACTCGATCAGATAACCTTCGGGAAACATACTTAGATATAATAAACATATCAGCAAATGATCAGGAAGGGCATCGTAGCAGATTGAGAGAGGCGTGTAAATGCTTTTTAATGGATGGTTGCCATCTACATCTGCTCCAAGGTCAAGGATTATTTTGTTACAATCATCAAGTGTGGGTGGCTGCTTGGTAAATAGAATAGCAGCAATCATCCGAATCGCCAGTGGCATTCCTCCTAATTTCCTCACAATTATTTTACATGTTTCCTCTAGTTCACTGGGACAACAACCATCGCGAAATGATCTTGCACAGAACAAAGCCCATGAATCATCATAAGACAGTGGTTGCATATGATATACTCTATCATTAAACCTAGAAGCCATGTTTGCAACTTGAGTATTCGATGTTGTGATAACAAGTCTACCCCGCTTGTTATTAGGAAATGCAGACCTAATACCTTCCAAAGAATCTATGCTCCATACATCATCTAAAACTATCAGGTACCCATCTTTTAGCAGATCTGTTACTTCCCCCTTCAACTCAAGGACGTTCGTGCGTTCCAGGGGTATGTTATCCTTGCATAATTGAGAAATCAGATCCTTCAGAAGATGGCTGGCGTCGGATCTTTGACAAACAGTGATCCAGGCATGCTTTTTGAACTGGTCTTGCACCCTAAGATCGTCATAAACCTCCCTGACAAGTGTGCTTTTTCCAGTTCCTCCCATTCCCACAACAGAAAGAATAATTGGAGTAGTATCACTCCGATCACGGCATATAAATTTCTTCAGATATTGACTGGGCTCTCTGATATCCCCCAAGTTTACTTCTCTTATGTTGTGAGCATCTTCTTGGTGATTGTAGGTTTGCTGCACTGCTGGAGCAGAAGGTAAATCAGTTGGGTACACTTTGTTCCTCTCGTGTATCTTCTTTATCTCACTTTGGATAGATTTTATTTCCTTGGCAAACTTACGTCGTGCTACTGCATTCTTGATTTCAAAAGCAGCATGCCTAGGAAAATCAGAGAGGCCTCTCCCACCAATGTATACCATTGTAAGCTGGAACTCTTCAGTAACATCTTGCGTTCGAAATGCCACTTCCCGCAGTTCTTTAACCCATCTTTTCTTCTCATATTCAGACCCATTCGCATTCCTCAACACTTCTAACATGCGACCCAAGTGATTCTTAATATTAGAAATGCCCTCACCGACCCCACTAAGCAGGCGAATCTCATCAGAAATTAGCACATCAAGTTTCATGAGTAAAATTTTCAGAACAACAGATTCCATTTCTCCTAGGAAAAAAAAAAATAAAAGCCAAATTGGCTCTAGGCAAGAAGATATAGGCAGACTCGAAGGAAACGGCAAAGAACCACAGCTTTGGAAAATCAAAACTGAAATTGAGAAATGCAAGAAATTAACTCCTCAAGATTGAGAACTCCTTACCTTTTGGCCTACGTTTTTGATCTTCAAATGCTTTGAGCTGCAGCTTTGTGCCTTTATATAACAGATGTGAGATGCCAATTGTGACGCATCCCTGAAAAAAGAGAAATAATCATAATTATTAGGAGTGGCTAAAAACCGTTCCGAATTTAAAATTCGCTCACACCGCACCGCAAAAGTGTGTTTGGTTAATCGCATCGTTTTTGGAAAAAACTAATGTGTTAAAACCGCACTGCAATTGAATATAGCGGTGCAGCTGAAGCGGTTCCACATCTTAAACCACCCGCTTTAAACCGCACCACACCACATATATAATTAAATAATTCCAAATTGTAGTTATCACAAAAAACAAAACAAAATTTAAGGACCAAGCACAATTTAAAACTAACCGTAATAACACAAGTACAAATTTGATTTCCTCATCCCGTTGTTTGTTCTTCGGGACAGAATATCTTATTCTTCTTCCCCAAGCGACCAAGCCACGAGAGTCTCGATCGTTGTCGGTTTGGTTTTGTCTTCGTTCTTGAATGAAATCTGTAAATATTTTAGTTCAAAAATTAATTGGATTTCAATTGGCTCTTATGTAGATGTTATTGTTTAGGATTTTGACAATCCTCTAATTTAGGTTACTTCTTGTCTTCCTGATATTGTTATGGTTTGTTCTAAATTCAATAACGAACTAAAAAAAGTGTTTATATCAATATTGTTTGATTTATCTATATTATCTCCTATGAATTGTGAAATACTGTTATCTGTTCAAGCTACTCTTCAAGGTGATGTTAGAACATACCTTGAACACTTTGATAGACAGTATTTGGGACAGTAAATAAAGAGAACACGCAGTGTACTTCACAGTTTGGCCTCAGCGTACTCTGGGGGGCTTCCCACGCCCTAAAGGGATATATATCTTTATTAAATAGTTTAGAGCTACACGTGAACTTACTCTTACAATCTCCCGAACGAAGATGCCTAGCCTCTATCACTACTTCACTCAGATTTATGATCTCAACTCCCCCTCGATCCCTTTCATCCGAAACTCCCTTCTGAACTATCTCGATCTTTTCCCGAAGCTCAATAGCTTTCTCCCGAAATCCAACAATGGTCTCTGGTGTGTGCACAGCAGTAAGATCAATCATGGACAGTCTGAACAGTACACTGAACAGACCGTATCAACGCCAATGATTTTCCAGTGGGGAAAGTCAGTCGGCCGTCGCTCTCTCCTTCTCAGATCAACAAGATGCACTCGTGTACTTTTCTCAAAGAAAACGATGATGATTCTGGATGCCCTAGCCTTCTATATATATGCTTTGGTGCCGTCCAAATCTGTGCTAGATAATTTGTCAAATATTTAGGAAATATTCCTAAATATTCGATAGATATCTTCATTCCAATCTTAAGGGAGATCATGAGATATCTTCCACGACAAGTCAGCCAAACGGTCTTCAATCTGACGAGGAGATATTCGTTTGAATATTTGAATATCTATTTCTTCGCTAGCCAACTTCAACCGAATAGATCTTCGATCTTTAGAACCTTCCAGTTTGCATTCTTGCGTCTGCTCCACGCTGTACTTGAGTTCTTGAATGCGATTGAACTCTCCTTGAACTCTTGCTAGAACTGTCTAAAGACGTTTTGCCAAAACCATGACATTCAAGGGAACATCAATCTCCCCCTTGGCATTTTTGGCAAAACCAAATCTGCTAGATCTATCTATCTATCTAGGCTTTAGACACACTTGAGGGAACAAAACCGTCACCTCAAAAAATACTCCCCCTTTTTGCCATAAATCAGCAAGGGGTCCAATCATAGTTTGAACAGAATGAAAATATGTGCCAGAACAAGCACTGATCAAACAACGAACAAAAGTGTAGCAGAGTTCAAAAGAAAATGTTTAGAAATGAACCTTCATGCAGACGAGATATCATCAGAGTCATCTCCAGCATCCTCATCATCCTCTTCTTCATCATCACTGGGATGCGTTTACGTTGTTCTTTGTCAATGGTGAGGATGATCTCCAGTTCTTTCAGCAGCGAGTCCCTCTCAGTACGACCCATCTTCATGCCCCCAGTGGCTCCTCTCCTCGATGATTCTGGAATGCCCTTCCTTTTCTGTCCCGATTCTTGGATATCATTCTTATGGCGCCCTTTGAATAGCTTGTGATCCACCATGAATTTTTGTGGGCCTTTGGAGAGATGATCATGTGGAGTCTTTAGTTCTGGGGCTGCATAGATGATCAACTCATAGATGAGAGATGGGAAACAGATCTGGTGGAGAGATTGGCTTGAGTTGGCTTGTTCTGCAATCTGTTTGAACATAACCCTACCCAGATTGAAGAGCATCTTATTCCCAATTTGATAGATCAGTTGTGCCATGTCTCTGCTGACTGTAGAGCGGTGAGAGGAGGGCTTCCAGTTGAAGACATCAATGAAGTATAGCATTGAGTAGAACGTCGTCAGGTCTGCCGTTGGAGCGACTGTCTCAGGCCACCAAGGGTACGAACCCGCCGTAATGGTGTCCGCGATCTTGTCGTAATCTGGTTCCTTCTCATCAACTGCTGGATCCTCCATAGAGAAATAAACATTGATGAGATCTGGATCAAGCTCAACTCTCTTTCCTCGTACGTACACCACTCCATAGTCTTTGTCTCCGGCCACGCCAAACTGTGGAGGGAGGTTCGCAATCGCCTCTCGAACCAGCTGTTCGTTGAATGGTCTGCTCCTTGTCAGGGTCGAGATCAGGCACGATTGTTTAAGGACATGAACTACTTCCTTCCCTTTGTAGCGCGACTCATCAAGCAGCCTTTCTGGAATTATCTTTCGTTTCTGAATAGACCTCCACTTAATTGTTGCATCCTTGTTCACGAACCAGATGCCATTCTTTATAATCCCGGTTGGAGCATCTGCTGCAACAGGAGTTGGGACTTCACGTTTCCTCTTCTTGGTTGCATCATCTCCCCCTGCAACCTGGCTCCCCTCTGCATCCAAAGCAGAATCCTTCTTGACAGGACTTGCTATAGTTACATTCTTCTTTCCCTTGGCCTTCTTAGTTTTTTTAGCTCAACAAGAGGAATAGAATCCTGAGCAACATCTGATGGGATGCCTAACTTGGGGTCTGCCTGACCAGTTTCCTGCATTTTAATGTCTGGAAAATCGGGGAGGTCCACCTCCACTCGAGCCTCTGACTCAGCCCTTACTTCATCATCAACAGGTACAGCCTGTTGTACACTGTCTAGAAGCACTGTAGTTTGAGCAGCTTCATCCATGCCAACATTTATCTGCACCTCCGCCTGTTGAGATGCCAGATCAGTCTGAGTTTGCACACTAGCTGGTGCTCTCACTGACACTTGCTCTGGAGCATTGATTTCTTCAGCAGCATTGTTTCCAATGTTAATACCTTGTCCAGACTCATATTCTTCCTTCTCAACAGAACCTTCCTTCTGCAACTCATTAACCACTTCATCTATCTCCTTATACATCTTGTGGAGATCATCATCTTGTTCTGAGGGATCAGACTCTTCAGCCTCAGCATTGCCTTCATTACCCTGCTTATCAACAACAGAATCCTCACCCTTTTCTACTGCTCCATCTATAGACTCTTCATCAATAACCAGCTTTCTCTGGTTGGAAGTTTCAATAAACTGCTCTGTCTCTGAGTTTGACATAGCAATAAGACGTCCTCTTACAGCCATAATCCTAGCAAGATACTTCCTTGGTGAATCAATTCATTGAGCAACAACTTTCCTGCGAAGTCCGGTTGGTGGCCTCACGTATCCGGTAGCATGAATCTTCTCCCTCCACACACTAGGACCAGCGGTTGTCCTAGACACAGTTTTGCTCGGTCTGATGTCTTCCTCCACTTCTAGGCCATCCTTGCCGACCTCAGCCCTACTGGCTTCTCCAATCCCAACAATCACTTCTTTCTCTCTTGTTTCAACTTTCTTGTTTTCAACAGTCATATCTTTCACAGGCAAAATAACCAGAGCTTTAGGACAAGGGATTACCTTAGATGGTGGCATGGTTGGTGGAGGAATTTGACTTGTCGATGTCGAACTAGCATCGATTTGTTTAGGAGCCCCCTCTGATGATTGCGAGGGCGTCACCTTCTGCTTTGTAGCAGGTGCTGGACCTTACTTCTCTACCGCACAGGCCTTAGGGGTTGTTTACGTGCCGGCAACCACCTTTCCGACAGCAGTCTGAGTTGAGGGTTCAGTAACGAAAGGCGTCACCTTTTTCTCTGTCGGTACCTTCTTTTTCTCTGTCTTGGCAATTTGGGGTTTTGCCACGAGAGCTTTAGGCATTTTCTTCGCCGTCTTCTTTGGTTCCGGCAATGACTTGACAACGGACTTGGATGTTTTCCTTGTGTTCACCATAGTTGCCGAAGAGTTGAAGCTTTGGAGGATTTCGCAAGAGATGCTGTTCTAGGGTTTCAGAGGCATAAGCAAGACAGTAGTAGATGAGAAATTTGATTTTCAAAATGCACATAGCCTTTTCAACTTCCCAAAACCCTCGTTGAGAATATCGCCTCTTTCCTCATAACGACACGCAAATATCTTCGAAATATTTAAAAAATATTCCTCTGCTTAATACGCCTCATCTATTCCAGCTTCCTTCCTCATATGGTCAGTCCAACTATTTTGCTGATGTTCTGCCCTTGACTGACCACTGTCTGGAACACTTAGCTTTTGACGACACATAGACCGAGGGAGGATCTGAGTGTCTCGAACTGAGTATCATCTAGAGGGTTGGTGAAGATATCAGCCAACTGTTTGTCTGTTGTCACATGTTTCAGAGTAACCACCTTCTGTTCAACCAACTCTCTAATGAAATGGTGTCTGATGTCAATGTGCTTCGTCCTGGAGTGCTGTATTGGGTTTTTGGATATGCTGATCGCGCTCATATTGTCACAGTACAAGGTCATCTCCCCCTGTTCCACTCCGTATTCAGACAGCATTTGCTTCATCCATAGCAGTTGAGTGCAGGAGCTTCCTGTAGCAATATACTCTGCTTCGGCCGTAGAAAGCAAAATGCTATTTTGCTTTTTACTGAACCAGGAGACCAAGTTATTTCCCAAGAAGAAACACCCTCCAGAAGTGCTATTTTGATCTTCTGCGTTTCCTGCCCAGTCAGCGTCGCAGTAACCCACCAGATATGGGTTGGTGTCCTTGGTGTACCAGATCCCAAAGTCAACAGTTCTACACACATACTTGATGATCCTCTTCACTTGCAGAAGATGACTTTCTTTCGGATTCGCCTGGTACCTTGCACATACTCCTAAAGCATAAGCTATGGCAGGTCTGCTGGCTGTTAAGTACAAGAGACTCCCAATCATACTCTTGTACAGAGTCTGATCGACCTTTGTTCAAGCATCGTCTTTAGTGATCTTTAAGTTCGTAGCAGCTGGTGTTCTTTTGTGACTTGCCTTCTCAAGCTCAAATTTCTTAATCAAGTTCTTGGCATATTTGCTTTGAGAGATGAAGATACCATCCTCCTTCTGTATCACCTGGAGTCCGAGAAAGTAGTTCATCTCTCCAACCATGCTCATCTTGAACTATTTCTGCATCTGTTCCATAAACTGATCCACTAGTTTCTGTGTGATGGACCCAAACACTATATCGTCAACATAGATTTGGGCGATAATAAAGTCTGACCTTGTGTGCTTCATGAACAGGGTCTTGTCCACTCCCCCTCACACATATACATGGTTGACGAGAAACACGGTGAGACGCTCATACCATGCTCTGGGAGCCTGTTTGAGACCATACAGAGCCTTCTTCAGGCGGTACACGTGAGCAGGATGATGCGGATCCTCAAATCCTTTTGGCTGAGCAACTTACACTTCATCATTCAGAAGACCATTTAGGAAGGCACTCTTAACATCCATCTGGAACAGCCGAAACTTTAAGTGACATGCCAGGGCAAGAAGTAGGCGAATGGCTTCGAGGCACGCAACCGGGGTAAAAGTCTCATCAAAGTCGATCCCCTCTATCTGAGTATAGCCTTGTGCCACTAGGCGAGCCTTGTTTCGTGTGATATTTCTTATGGCGTCTGACTTGTTCTTGAAGATCCATTTTGTACCTATGACATTTACACCATCAGATCTCGGAACTAAGTCCCAGACGTCATTGCGAGTAAACTCTTCCAGCTCTTCCTGCATGGCTAGGACCCAATACTCATCAATCAGTGCTTCCTTTATGTTCTTCAGCTCTATGGCAGACAGAAAGCACGAGCAAGCAGCTAGTTCCCTGAAGTTAATCTCCTTGCCACGAGTCCTCATTCCGTCACTTGGTGCACCAATGACCTCAGAAATCGGGTGGTTTCTGGCAATTCATCGAGAGGGTTGTAAGGCAGCAATATCATCTGGATAATTGACCCCATCACCCTCGTCAGGTGAAGAGATTCAAGTGTGATTATCAACTGTTGGTACTCCTCCTATCGGATCAATCTCAGTCTGCTGAGGCGACAGTGGTGTCTCAGGTACTGTTCCAGTACTAGAGTCAGCATCGTCTGAGACAGCCTGCTCAAACACTTCATCCTTTACTTTGACATTGACTGACTCCATGACTGAGCTTGTGCGCTTGTTGAACACCCGATATGCTCGACTGTTTCGAGGAATATCCTAGAAAGAAACCCTCATCACTCTTCGGATCTAGCTTCTGTCTGTACTCACGATCATTCAGGATGTAGCACACACTCCCAAAAATGTGGAAGTATTTGACGGTTGGCTTCTTCCCCTTCCAAAGTTCATAGCAGGTCATCTCCGTTCCAGTGCGGATTGTCACACGATTGATGATGTGACATGCAGTATGCATAGCTTCTGACCAGAACTTCAGAGGAACTTTCTTGGCATGAATCATCACACGAGCCATCTCCTAAATTGTGCGATTTTTGCGTTCTACCACTCTATTCTGCTGGGGGTGATGGCAGAGGCGAACTGATGTGCGATGCCGTGTTCAGCACAGTAGGTGGCCATAGTGTTGTTCTTAAACTCAGACCCGTTATCACTCCTGGTACTCACCAGATTTTCTCCTTTGTCATCCCTTTCTCTCTGAAGTAAGGTAGCGAGTTTAATGAACTGTTGAGCAGCTCCAGTCTTGTCTCTAAGAAATCTAGTCCAGGTAAATCTGGTAAAGTCGTCCACACACACCAGAACGTACTTCTTGCCGCCATAACTCTCAACTTGCATCGGACCCATAAGATCCATATGGATCAGTTCCAAAGGACGGCACGTGCTGATCTGTGAGGTGTTGGGGTGTGAAGCCTTCGTCTGTTTCCCAATTTGACATTCTCCACAGATTACATCTATATCACCTGTCACAGTGGGCATTCCTTGGATGAGACCAGTTGAGGAGAGCTTCTTTAGGGTCTTGAGATTCAGATGACCCAAGCGTCTGTGCCACAGTGCCATCTCATCTGTTTGACTTGTTAAACAAGCTGATGTAGCTACTGTTCCAGCAGAACCTATGAGGTAGCAGTTGTTGGCTGCCCTACTGCCTTTCATCAGTGTGCCTCCTTCCTTATCCAATACTTGACATGAGTCATGAGTGAATTTGACATGGTGTCCACCATCACACAGTTGACTAATACTAATAAGGTTCACCTTCAATCCTTCAACGAGGAGGGTATCCTTGAGTACAGGCAGATTCGAAACTTTTAATATCCCACAGCCAATCACCTGACCCTTCCCTCCATCACCAAAAGTGACAAACTGCCATTTTGTAACAGGTCTAATTTGTGTAAGACATTTGGAATTACCTGTCATGTGGGCAGAGCATCCACTATCAAAGTACCATTGATCTTTCTCAATGTGACTTGATGAGCTGAAGGCAACCATGCACACGGTCTTGCTTGTTTTTGGTACCCAGACCTATCGCATTCGAGGTTTGGTCCCGTGTTCCGTGGCCCTTCGTTCCGTAAGAAACAGACGACACTTAGGTTTGATGTGTCCAATCTGGTAGCAGTACTAGCATGTGCGAGAGTCTCTCTTCTGTTCTGAGTAAGGCCTGATGTGAGTGTTACGAGTCTTCCTTTGACTTGCGGGGGCTGTTCCTTGGTTCTGATTCGCCTTCTGTCCAGGGTGCTGTTCAGCCACTAGTTTTGCTTTAACTAAAGTTATACCTCTTAAGCCGCCTTCTTCCAAGAACCCCAGCCCGCGGTGTCCGGACTCCATCCTTTGAGACCTAAGAATCTCGTTCAAGTTTTTAGATCCTGAGTTTAACATTTTTACCGACCGTTTGAACTGGTTTAGCTCCTTCATTGTGGTTGAATGTTCCATCCTTTCTGATTCCACCTGCAGTTCCAAAGATTCTACTTTATTTAAGAGGAACACCTCCTTGCGTTTCAGACCAGCTATCATTTTTCTCAGACCCGCCATGCCTACTGGATGGGTGTCACGATTCTTCTCCATTTCAACTTTCAGAGAGGAAACAGTATCCATGAGTTCCATTTTCTGAGCAAGCAGTCACGACCTTTCCTGTTTCATTTCAGTCAGTTGAGTATTTAGCAGATCAACCTTACCTTGGAGTTCCACCTTCTGTGTAACCAGTATTTCGACCTCCTGCCACATCTTGTCTTTTTCAATCGTCATACCGGCAATTATGTCGGTCAGCTTCTTTTTGAGATTGAACACCAACATCAACTTTTCATATAATTCTTTGTACGTTTTAGCCAGAGTCTCCTGCGTGAATTCTTCATCATCACTGTCTGAGGAGTCGTCAGCTGGATGTTCAAACTGAGGAGACACACCTTCACTCGGTTCGCTGCACTCTCTTATGGTTGCAGTAAATGCAACAAAGTTGGTAGTTTTGTCGCCGTCCTCCTCATCATCTGACTCATTGTCGCTGAGATTTGCAACCATTGCCTTTTTCTTCTTGAGGGTGTTGGCGCATTCTGCCTGAATGTGACCGAAGCCCCTGCATTCGTGGCACTGAATCTCTTTCTCTTTCTCAGAAGACTCCTACTTATTTTCACTGGACCTTGTCTTTCCCTTTTTTCCAGTTACGGAAATTGTTTGAGGATGACTGACCTTGCTCAGGGCCACGTCTATTGATTTTTCGGATCATCTTGCCAAAGTTCTGAGCCATCATAGCCAGTTGTTCAGTGGTGCAGCCAGACTCAAGCATGTCTTCAGACACTTCTATTTTTAGGGCAAGTCCTTTCTCAACTCTGGGTTGAACTTCGTGATTCATCTCGTAAGTCCTAAGTGAACCCATGAGCTCGTCCAGTTTTAGATTAGAGATATCATGCATCTCCTCAATGGCAGTGACTTTCATGGCAAATCTCGGAGGGAGCGATCTCAACACTTTGCTACCCATTCTTTCTCTGTCAATGGGTTTTCCTAGTGCAACAGCCTCATTGGAAAGGTCTAGGACTCTTGCATTGAACTCAGGGATGGTTTAACTGGTCCTTCATCTTCATATCCTCAAACTTTGTTGTCACAATTTGCATTCGAGAATTGCAAACTTTGTCGGTGCCTTCATAAGCTATTTGGAGGATATCCCAAGCTTCTTTCGTGACTTCACAATTTATGATCAGTTTCAACACGTTCTCGTCCACTCCAAAAAATATTGAATTCATAGCCTTTGAATTCCCAACAGCCGCTTTTTCATCTGCCTCAGACCACAGAGCTTCTGATTTAGTAACTATTTCCCCCACAAGATTTTCCATCTTGGGTTGAGTCCATCCAATCAAAACAGCCTTCCAAGCCTTCTCATCGAGAGATTTCAGAAAAGATTTCATCTTGGGTTTCCACGAGGCATAGTTTGATCCTTCAAGAAGCGGAGGTCGGGTTAAGCTTTGTCCTTCCTTCAAAGTCATCTTGAACAGTTCTAGGATTACACATAGTGTGTCGAGTGTCTGCTCTGATACCAATTGAAATACTGTTATCTATTCAAGCTACTCTTCAAGGTGATGTTCAGACAGACCTTAAACACTTTGGTAGACAGTATTTGGGACAATTAATAGAGAGAACACGCAGTGTACTTCCTAGTTTGGCCTCAGCCTACTCTGGGGGCTTCACACGTCCTAAAGGGATATAAATCTTTATTGAATAGTTTAGAGCTACACGTGGACTTACTTTTACAATCTCCCGAATGAAGATGCCTAGCTTCTATCACTACTTCACTCAGATTTATGATCTCAGCTCCCTCTCGATCCCCTTCGTCCGAAACTCCCTTCCGAACTATCTCGATCTTCTCCCGAAGCTCAATAGCTTTCTCCCGAAAGCCAGCAATTGTCTCTGATGTGTGCACAGCAGTAAGATCAATCACGAACAGTCTGAACAGCACACTGAACAAACTGTATCAGCGCCGATGATTTTCCAGTGGGGAAAGTCAGTCGGCCGTCGCTCTCTCCTTCTCATATCAACAAGATGCACTCGTGTATTTTTCTCACAGAAAGCGATGATGATTCTGGACGCCCTAGCCTTCTATATATATGCTTTGGTGCCGTCCAAATCTGTGCTAGATAATCTCTCAAATATTTAGGAAATATTCCTAAATATTCGATAGATATCTTCATTTCAATCTTAAGGAAGATCATGAGATATCTTCCACGACAAGTCAGCCAAACGGTCTTCAATCTGACGAGGAGATATTTGTTTGAATATCAGAATGTCTATTTCTTCGCTGGCTAACTTCAACCGAATAGATCTTTGATCTTTAGAATCTTCCGGTTTGCATTCTTGCGTCTGCTCCACGCTGTACTTGAGTTCCAGAATGCGATTGAACTCTCCTTGAACTCTTGCTGGAACTATCTAAAGACGTTTTGCCAAAACCATGACATTCAAGGGAACATCAAATTATTCAACATTATTTATAGGGGTGAGCAAAAATCGCTCCGAATTTATAAACTTTGAAAGAATTAGTTTCTAATGTGCAACTTACAATTTTTATTTGTAAACTTTGAAAATCGGTTTTTAAATCAAACCGCATCAAATTAAGTGGTGCGGTGCATATTTGGTTTTAACTATTCAAATGCGATTTGCGATTTACAAAATTTACAAATCCGTTAATGTGGTGCGGTTTCGTATTTACCGCACCAAACTGCACCACGCCCACCATAATAAATATTGCCTATGAATGCTAGTGGCTCAAAGTCAAACACGTCTGGGACTCGTCTCTCTTTTTACCCACATGACATCAATAATTGATTTGTTTAGGGGGTTTTGAAAGTGGCAATATACGAAGTATAATCAAATATGAACTTAGCTGTTTTACTTGTATATGTTTTGTTGTCTAAATGTTGACCTGGATAACATTGTTTTTTTATTTGTGCAAGTGACTGTTTGATTTGGACCTCTTAACCAATTTCAGAATATCACACGAACAACATAAACCTTTATTTATCAAAAAAAAAACATGAACAACATAAACAAATATATGCATAATAATGCTTGATACTCTCATATCAAAAAAATAATAATGCTTGATACTTGTTCCACCATTATGACTTAAGATCGAGAGGAGTTGTAATTACACATACAACAATCTAGTTTGACCTTTATGTAGTTTCAGTCGAAAAGAACGGACATCGTACCATGATTGGAAAGTAGTTCTGACTATCTAATCTAATTGGTATGCAACTGGCATTGATATAAAACCAAACTCCAACGGGCCTCATATGGGAAAGTACAAAAAAAGAAGAAGATGAAAACTGTACACGTTCTCATGATTATGACAGTGACTCGACATTTAAAAAAATAAGAATGATTATGACAGGAGAGTAAATATCAGATACAAAATATATTTTTGGTGCAAAATATGAAGTTCGTCAAATTGACTTATAATTCGTCGTCGAAAAACCAAAAGTATAACATAGTTCGTCACTTCGAATTTATAATTCGTCACCGAAAAATTAATCATAAACGATATTTAATCTCATCCATCCAAATGGTCAAATCAATGACTCTCACTAGTTTGTATTTTTTGCAAAAATCTATCATTTGCACCGTATCCTTTTTCTATGACATGATACATAAAAACAGAAATAATAATTCACACAGTCCATAGGATTCAATTTCACACCAATTCAGAATGTTCATGACATTTACAACAACAACAAAAAATACTCAAGACGGCTGTTGATCCATTCAAGGATTCATCACAGAATATGGTTATTGAAATTTACAATACATTTCTCAAAAAGCATCTCTATACTAGGTCAATTTCTGAAAAAGAATATAATAGACACAACCAACGCGGACATAAGTTATATGCAGCCGAAATGATGGGAGGGTTAACTTCTAAACATAAATATGTTTATTTTTGAAAAAAGAAAAAACTCTATCAAAAAAAAGAAGAAAAAACAACAAATGTATCATACGAAGTCTTATTTTGTTATGTATTCGTGTTGGCGACCGTGAAAAAACTGATCAACTGCAACTCTCACTTGCGCAAATGTAACTAACGGACGACGTCCGCTATATTTTTCAGACCAAACTGTCAGAACCCAAAAGTGCAGGATCAAACCTTGATCCGTTATTTTGGTACTTAATTAGGCTGTAGCTATGAATAATTTTAGATAAATGATGACATCTATGGAAACATCTCTCTTTTTTTGAACTACTTACTAAGTACTGCTAACACCCACTACCAATTAACAATAACAAAGAGTAAGATTGTAAGGAGCTCCTCTCTCTCTATCAAACCTTTCTACTTTCAACATTCCTCCTCCGCCGCTCAATCACCGGAGTATAACTCTCCCACCACCACTCTCCTCTCTCCCGAGGATTTTCTCCCCCTTCTATCTAATCCGCCACCCCCATCTTATCTTCCTTCTCTTCGCCATTCTTCATCGCGCCGAGGTCATTCTTGTTGTTCCTCTTCTTCGGGTCGGTGTCGAGGTCAGATCTGATGATGAGAGTAAGAGCGGGGTTTGTGGTTGTGCGGCCCAAGGCCATCCTTGCTAGGGGAGTGTCTTGCATGTTGTTGGGGAAGGAACGAGTGGTCAGATCTGAAGGTGTTGTGATAGTGACTGATTGATATTGTTAGATTCAGTGACATGTGTTTTCACACAACCCTGTGAAGTTGTACAAGCTGGCGGATAAAGGAGGAGTTCAATACCAGATGAACAACCGACGTTGTACAAGACTGACGCATGACAGATGAGCATAATTCCATAATTCTTATTTGGCAAGTCGGCAATGCAATCTTGAAGTCGGAAGCTTTTAGAAAGATATACGCTTGAAGATAATTTAGCTATAGATATTGAAGATATATTGGCGAAGGATTATCTACAAGAGGCGATTGAGACTTTAGGAAACCTTCCTTAAAGATTGGGAAATATTCCCTAAAAGATATAGTCGGTTAAAATTCATTTCCTAGATATATTAGGAATCATCCGCCCTATATAAAGAGCGCTAAAGTTCTCGAATCAGAAAGCACTCTTAGAGATATTATACACTCACACACACTGATCGGGAGGTGGCGGTAAACATCTAGCGAGCTTATCATTCTGATAAGATCACAGCGCTCTGAGTTAGTCTGTTCTTGGTGCAGTTCAGACTGACTGCAGAACGTATTGAAGATACTAGCACTGTTACTTGGTTGTTGCGCATTTGGGAGAAGGCTCTAATTCTCGTGGAGGATCAAGGTGAAAATAGGGAGGGACCTCAAGTCTAGGGGGAGCCTAGATCACAAGTTCACTGAAGAGTGTTAGAGTAGGCTGATGGGACGTATTTATATGACTCATTATATCAGTTAAACCCACCAAATTAGACACTTTGTCTTAATAATTTTTACTTGTTAGTTCCATTTTGCTTTACAGGCATTTTGGAGGTCTTAAGAGGAAACAAGCTTAAAAAGGGAGATTTGTGCCAAAAAATATCAAAGTGGAGATTCAACCGACCGGGTGAGGATCTTCAAAATTCAGCCAAGGACCGAGAAACCAGGCCATCGCCCAGGCCGCGTCTGAGAATGCCCAGGCCGCGCCCGAGGAGCCCATGCCCGATAAAGAGAACATGGGGCATTTCATGATTCCGGCCAGGCTCCGGAAAAATCACTTCGGGAACTCAACTTCAAATCACATTCCCACTCCAGAACGCCAGCTTGGAGGACCGGAATGGCACTTTGGTTTTTCGGCCAGCGCCTAGTCCAATTCGGGCCATAACCGGCCATTCTAGGGCACGACCAAGCTCCAGCCGCGTTCCAAGCAAACTAGCTCGGCCAAACATCTTAAAATCAAGTGCCCATGCCTAAATCACAGCAAAAAGAGCGAGAACGCAAGTTCGAGATTTCAGGCCAAGACCCGGGTCCTTCCGAGCCAAAATTGGTCATTCTAGGGCCAATCATAATTCCGGTAGGGCCATGGAAAAACCAGCTCAAGCATTCAATTTGAAATGGCTTTCTAATGCCAGAACCGTTGCTCAAAGGTCAAGAACGCATTGCCAAGGACTCAAGCCCGGGCAAGGCCAAACTAGGGCAATTCCGGCCGTTTTGAGATTTCGACCATGCTCCGAGCAGAATATGGCTTAACTTCCTTCTTGAGACCGGTTTATAATCACATTTTCGTTCAGAAACCGTGGTCCAAGAGCCAAAGGCCTCCGACCAAAATTCCGGCCAAATTCCGGCCAAGCTCCGATCGAGCTCCGATCAAGCTCCGATCAAGCTCCGATAAAGTACAACCAGACCCAACCAATTTTCAGCCAAGAGGAACCAACCACAAACCGAATTCCCAATATTCCGATTGGTTTTTACTATTCATTGCGGTTAGCATTTGGACTTCGGTTGGCTATGGATTCAAGTCAGTTGGCTTATGGCTGATGCAAAGCAAGTTGGTTGGCTTTGGAAGAGCCAAGGCAAGTGGCCAAGTCGTGGCCTTTGAAGATGCAAGTGCAAACACAAGTGGATGTGTTCTTATCCTCTTCCACTCCATGTGGGGTGGCATATGGAAGAACCAATCAAATGGCTAGCTTTTGGGATATTTTCAAATGCAAAACTTAGTCCCCAAGTCTTCCTTTTCCTATATATAGAGGCATTGGCCTTAGGAAAAAAAGTCCACATCTGTACATATTAGGGAGAAGAGAGCTTATCTCTCTTCTCCACACTTCAATACAAACACTCTCTACTTTTGTTCTTGTTCTTCGAAGCTTTCTTTACTTTCTTTGTTCTTGAATTGCAGCTCCTCTCCACTTTTACTTTCTTGTCCAAAGCCACGGCTACCTTAATTCCTTGACATGAATACAAGTAGCTAATGCTTTCTTTACTTTCATGTCTTGTTACCACAGCCACAGCTACTTGTATTCCTTGACATGAATACAAGTAGTTAAGGCTATTGTTCTTGTTACAAAAGCTCACGGTTTCATTTCCTTTATTTGTTGTCCGAAATCCTCTTTACTTTACTTGCAAAGTCTCGGTTACTTTTCTTTGTTTTCCTTGTTCAAGTCACGGCTACTTGTATTCCTTGACATGAATACAAGTAGCTAAGGCTTATATTCGGTTTAGGGGTTCTCTTATACTATGACAATGTTTTGAGACCCTTTTACTTAATGCTTTTTGTGTTCAACTAGTTCTCGTGCCATTATTCGGTTGAACAACTAGGCTAAGTGGATGCATCGAAAGGGCAAAGCTTAGCCGGGTAGTTCAATCCAGATTAGACAACAAAACCAAGTGGATGCATCGAAAGGGCAAAGCTTGGTAGAGTAGTCTAATCCTTTTTTAAAACCACTTGGTTGATCGGAAATGTGAGATCAAGTGGCTGCACATAGGCTAATACATCTTGAAAAGGAGTATTAGTCTAGGCAGAACTAGAAGTCTATGTCTTGTTTTTGGAGTGGATTGTGGTGTAAGCGCTTGAAAAAGCCTTACTTTAGGGTTTAAGTCTTGAAAAGGAATAAATCCACACTTATGAACACAAAGTAGATCATTTGAAGTCAATGATGGATGTGTCACTAGTTGACACCCTAGACTGAATATCTTTCTTATGTGAATCTCTTTCGTCTTTACTTTCAGTACCTTTACTTTTACACAATTTACTTTTCAGCACTTACTTTCTCGCATTACATTTCAGCAATTTACTTTTCAGCACTTTACTTTACGCACTTTACTTTCAGTACTTACTTTCAGCACTTTACATTTCAGTCATTTACTTTTCAATTATTTACTTTCTGTCATTTACTTTCTGTCTAAAAAAACCCTAAAAAAACCCAATCTGTATTTATTTTCTTTTTCTTTCTTTTCAAAGTACAACTATTCCACACTGACTCTCTTGGGTTCGACCCCTCTTACCGCTTGCTAATCCAATAGTGAGCCACGAGTAGTGGAACTATAAATGTAAATTTTGCGGCACACAACGACGTGCTGTCAAATTTTGGCATCGTTGCCGGGGAGTTGTGCATCAGAATAATTGTTCTTTTTACTTTTTTGTTTTTCTTTCCCTTTTGATACCATGAGGATAGTCGTTGCACATTAAGTTCAGTATGTTTTTCTTTTCCCTTAAAATTACAACTTTTTGAGAATATAAACTTTCATGATCTGAAATAGATAGATCCAAATTCATGCATTTACCTTGTGAAAACTTAATTGTGTGAAAACATGAGAATTTAACTTTCTGTTTGTCCTTGTGTGCCAAGATAAAGTAGGATGTGGAGTTGACATAAACGCCCTAGAGAGGCTTGGCAAGCACTCAGGGGACCGGATCCTTACTATTTGGTTATGTGAAGATTGTGGAGGCTGCACTTCGGGCTTCTTGGTGAAGAGTGGACTCCGCCATGCAGCGTCTATGCAAGGGGCGGGACGGGAATCAAACCATCCATTCTCTAGTCTAAAGTAGCCGGGAAAAGAGATGAGTGACCCTCATCTTGACCCGCGCCAAAAGGGCGAGGATGAGAAAGAGCGGGGAGGTATTTCCATATGCTCTCGGGCGATTATTGGACCTCCCAAAAGGAAAAAAATGGACATGCAAATCTCATCAAAGGAGCAAAGCTCAAAGAAGAAAAGAAAAAAATTAGCCAACGTAATGAAACCAAACCGAAGCAAAAAAGTGAAGTACTCAAAGAGTCATATCAAAGGCCGAAGGCCAAATCACTACAAAAAGCTGTCCAACCACGCAAACAAAGAAAAAGAGCTCGACCCATTGGCCCGAACCAATCACGTGCTAGATGAAACAAGTAGCATAACCATATAGTATGAATTCGGAACCGAGAGTGCAGTTCAAAGGCCTAAAAAGTGTCTATCTCCCAATCATCCGAATTGGTTTGCATCTCGGCTCAAAGGTACATGTATCAAGTTAACTTCCATATTTGAGCATGATTTTTTTTGGTAACAAGTAAGTAATACATGGAATGGTGAAGTCTAGACTAGCATCTCACATCCATATCTAGGACTTTTCTTATTAGTTGTTCCTCTTTTGACCTAAGGGCTTTGTTCGGGACGAACAAGTTTAAGTGTGGGGGTGTGATGGGACGTATTTATACGACTCATTATATCAGTTAAACCCACCAAATTAGACACTTTGTCTTAATAACTTTTACTTGTTTGTTCCATTTTGCTTTACAGGCATTTTGGAGGTCTTAAGAGGAAACAAGCTCTAAAAGGGAGATTTGTGCCAAAAAAAATATCAAAGTGGAGATTCAACCGACCGGGTGAGAACCTTCAATATCCAGCCGACCGGGTGAGGATCTTCCAAATTCAGCCAAGGATTGAGAAAGCCAGGCCATCGCCCAGGCCGCGTCCGAGAATGCCCAGGCCGTGCCCGAGGAGCCCATGGCCGATAAAGAGAACATGGGGCATTTCATGATTCCTTCCAGGCTCCGGCAAAACCACCTAGGGCACTCAACTTCAAATCACATTCCCACTCCAGAACGCTAGCTTGGAGGACCGGAACGGCACTTTTGTTTTTCGGCCAGCGCCTAGTCCAATTCGGGCCATAACCGGCCATTCTAGGGCACGACCAAGCTCCAGCCGCGTTCCAAGCAAACTAACTCGGCCAAACATCTTAAAATCAAGTGCCCATGCCTAACCCATAATAAATAGAGCGAGAACGCAAGTTCGAGATTTCAGGCCAAGACCCGGGTCCTTCCGAGTCAAAACTGGCCATTCTACGGCCAATCATAATTCCGGCCGGGCCATGGCAAAACCAGCTCAAGCACTTGATTTGAAATGGCTTTCTAATGCCAGAACCGTTGCTCAAAGGTCAAGAACGCATTGCAAAGGACTCAAGCTCGGTCAAGGCCTAACTAGGGCAATTCTGGCCGTTTTGAGATTTCGACCATGCTCCGGGCAGAATCTGGCTTAACTTTCTTGTTGAGACCGGTTTATAATCACATTTTCGTTTAGAAACCGTGGTCCAAGACACAAAGGCGTCCGACCAAAATTCTGGCCAAATTCCGGCCAACTCCAGCCAAGCTCCGATCGAGCTTCGATCAAGCTTCGATCAAGTACAACCAGACCCAACCAAGTTCCGGCCAAGAGGAACCAACTACAAACCGAATTCCCAATATTCCGATTGGTTTCTACTATTCATTTCGGTTAGCATTTGGACTTCGGTTGGCTTTGGATTCAAGTCGGTTGGCTTATGGCTGATGCAAAGCAAGTTGGTTGGCTTTGGAAGAGTCAAGGCAAGTGGCCAAGTCGTGGCCTTTGAAGATGCAAGTGCAAACACAAGTGGATGTGTTCTTATCCTCTTCCACCCCATGTGGGGTGGCATATGGAAGAACCAATCAAATGGCTAGCTTTTGGGATATTTTCAAATGCAAAACTTAGTCCCCGAGTCTTCCTTTTCCTATATATAGAGGCATTGGCCTTAGGAAAAAAAGTCCACATATGTACATATTAGGGAGAAGAGTTATCTCTCTTCTCCACACTTCAATACAAACACTCTCTACTTTTGTTCTTGTTCTTCGAAGCTTTCTTTACTTTCTTTGTTCTTGAATTGGAGCTCCTCTCCACTTTTACTTTCTTGTCCAAAGCCACGGCTACTTGTATTCCTTGACATGAATACAAGTAGCTAATGCTTTCTTTACTTTCATGTCTTGTTACCACAGCCACGGCTACTTGTATTCCTTGACATGAATACAAGTAGTTAAGGCTATTGTTCTTGTTACAAAAGCTCACGGTTTCATTTCCTTTATTTGTTGTCCGAAATCCTCTTTACTTGCAAAGTCTCGGTTACTTTTCTTTGTTTTCCTTGTTCAAGTCACGACTACTTGTATTCCTTGACATGAATACAAGTAGCTAAGGCTTATATTCGGTTTAGGGGTTCTCTTATACTATGACAATGTTTTGAGACCCTTTTACTTAATGCTTTTTGTGTTCAACTAGTTCTCTTGCCATTATTCGGTTGAACAACAAGGCTTATTAGTGGATGCATCGAAAGGGCAAAGCTTAGCCGGGTAGTTCAATCCAGATTAGACAACAAAACCAAGTGGATGCATCGAAAGGGCAAAGCTTGGTAGAGTAGTCTAATCCTTCTTTAAAACCACTTGGTTGATCGGAAATGTGAGATCAAGTGGCTGCACATAGGCTAATACATCTTAAAAAGGAGTATTAGTCTAGGCAGAACTAGAAGTCTATGTCTTGTTTTTGGAGTGGATTGTGGTGTAAGCGCTTGAAAAAGCCTTACTTTAGGGTTTAAGTCTTGAAAAGGAATAAATCCACAGTTATGAACACAAAGTAGATCATTTGAAGTCAATGATGGATGTGTCACTAGTTGAGATCCTAGACTGAATATCTTTCTTATGTGAATATCTTTCGTCTTTACTTTCAGTACCTTTACTTTTACGCAATTTACTTTTCAGCACTTACTTTCTCGCATTACATTTCAGCATTTTACTTTTCAGCACTTTACTTTTCAGCACTTTACTTTACGCACTTTACTTTCAGTACTTACTTTCAGCACTTTACATTTCAGTCATTTACTTTTCAGTTATTTACTTTATATCTAAAAAACCCTCAAAAAACCCAATCTGTATTTATTTTCTTTTTCTTTCTTTTCAAAGAACAACTATTCCACACTGACTCCCTTGGGTTCGACCCCTACTTACCGCTTGCTAATCCAATAGTGAGCCACGAGTAGTGGAACTATAAATGTAAATTTTGCAGCGCACAACGACGTGCTGTCAAATTTTGGCGCCGTTGCCGGGGAGTTGTGCATCGGAATAATTGTTCTTTTTACTTTTTTGTTTTTCTTTCCCTTTTGATACCATGAGGATAGTTGTTGCACATAAAGTTCAGTATGTTTTTCTTTTCCCTTAAAATTAAAACTTTTTGAGAATATAAACTTTCATGATGTGAAATAGATAGATCCAAATTCATGCATTTACCTTGTGAAAACTTAACTGTGTGAAAACATAATGAAATTATATCCCCTGTTCAAGCTTGTGTCCAGGGTACTGTTGCAACAGACCTTAAACTCTTTGCACAAGAGTTCTGCTGACAGTTCAAGGTTCAGTTGTGACAGATCTTGAACTCGTATCACAACAGTACAGCCAGATGACAAAAGCAGTAGAACTCACAGACTGATAACCCAGTTCGGCTCCACCTACTCTGGGGGTTTCCCACACCCAAAAAAGGGACAACAAATCTTTATTATGATTATAGGGTTTACACAGGGACTTACACTTACACCTTGTAATTGCCTAACCTTAATACTCCGTCTCTCAGATTTGCAACCGAGGTTCACCGCAATTCCCCTCGATCCCCTTCGTTCAGAACCTGCAGTCCGAATGTTCTCGACCTTCTCCAGAAGCTCGGATGCTTTCTCTCGAAAGCTTGTTCACCTTTGTTGTGTGCGGCAGTTGATACGCTTCAGGCAGTCTGTGTTGCACTTGAGCAGACTGCACTTGCACCGATGTATTTCCAATGAGAAAACACAACCGGGCGTCGCTTTCTTCTTCTCCAATCAGCAGGATATGCTCGTGTGTATTTGATCTTTGAAAACGATGCTGAATAAGGTTGCCCTAGCTTTGTATTTTTATGCTTGGACGAAACCCTAATTCGCACAAGATAATCCCTCCAAATATTTAGGAAATATTCCTAGATATTTGATGTATATCTTTTGGATCGGTTGGAAGAATATACGAAGTCGTCTTCTTGCCCAAGTATGTCTTGCCTCTTTCAATGTAGATATTCATATGAATATCTCTTGCTCGATTAAGTCGCTGGCCGACTTCAACTTGACGAAATTTTCGCTGTCCAATATCCTTTCGGAAGATATCCTTGCGTTAGTTCTACGCTAAACATGAGTACCAGGATATGTTCAAACTCCGCCTGAACACCTGCTCGAACTGTCTAAGCTAGGTTTTGCCAATTACATGCCACTTAAGGGAACATCAATCTCCCCCTTGGAATTTTGGCAAAACTAAATCTACTAGATAACTAAGTCTATCTAACTATTTAGATAGTACACAACTTTGAGGGAAACAAGAATTGTCTCCTCCAAAATACTCCCCCTTTTTGCCACAAACTGGCAAGGGGTGCGATCCGAGTTCGAACAGTCAATCAAAATGTGCTAGAACAAGCACTAAGTATGAAAGTTTTAAACAAATAGTTCAGGGAGATAGTTTTTAGAGGACCTTCATGCAGACGTCTTTTCAATTGAATTATCCTCAGAAGCTGTAGTCTCGGACTCATCGTCACTCGGAACACTGAGGGCACGAGCAAGCTTGTTGATCTGCCTGCGTTGCTCCTTGTCCACTTCGATGATTAAATTCAGGTCCCTGAGCAGCTGGCTCCTCTCATCCCGGCCCATCCTGGCTCCCCCTCGACTCGACTCCGCAACACCCTTTCCTGTCTGGTTCTACTCCTTGAGATCGTTCACGTGACACCCTTTAAACAACTTGTGGTCGACGATGAACTTGCTGGGTGCCTTTGTGAGAAGGTCAGGTGAGGCCTTCAAATCTGGAGCTTGATGGATGATCAGCTCATAAATCAGAGATGGGAAGCAGATCTGGTGCAGAGTTCTCATCGATGTAGCATGTTCAGCAATCTGTTTGAACATTATTCTGCCCAGGTTGAACTTCAGCTTATTCCCTATCTGATAAATCAGTTGGGCCGTGTCCTTGTTGACAGTAGAGCGATGAGTAGACGGCCTCCAGTTGAAGACAGCTATGAAAAATAGCATTGAATAGAACGTAGACAGATCCGCTGTATGCACAACTGACTCAGGCCTCCACCGAACAGAGCCTGCAGTGACGGTGCTCACTATCTTCTCAAGGCTTGATTCTTCTTCATCAACAGCTGGGTCGTCCATGGAGAAGAATACATTGATCAGCTCAGGATCAATCTTGATACTCCTTCCTCTAACATAGAAGACCCCATACTCTGCCTCTCCAATTGCCCCAAACTTTGGAGGCAAGTTTGCCATGGCCTCACGCACCAGCTGTTCGTTGAACAGCTTGCATCTGTCCAACGTTAAGAACAGATCCGACTCTTTAGGCACCTCAACCACTTCCTTCCCTTTGTAACTGGATGCATCCAGCAGCCTCTCAGGTATAATTTTCCTTTTCAGCACACAATCCCATTTCAACGCAGCTCCTTTAGTCACGAACCACACTCCTTTCTTGACCTTACCCACTGGGATAGTCTCAGACTCAGGGGCTGGGACTTCACATCTCCCAGCATCTTCAGAGATGGGAACTGTAGCAACGCGCTTCCTTTTCTTGGAAGAGCCAGCTCCCCCTGCACCACTGCCGACTTCAGCAACTTTCTGAACTGGTTCCTTTGTAGTCTTAGCAAAGACTACCTTTTTCTTTTCCTTGCCCTTCGTTGACCTTTTGAGATTGACAAGGGGAACACTGTCTTGGCCATCTTTTGAAAGAGTAACGACTTTTGCTGCTGACATAGAAGCATCCTTACGAATGGATGAACCATCTTCCTCCAAATGATCCCTACGACGATCATCTTGAACTGCCACTGTCTCTTCACACATCACTGTCTCCGGAACAACTCCAGTCTCAACTTCAGTCTGAACACTTTGTTTCACGGTTGGAACACTTGTTACTTTTTCAGTAGCAGACTCTTCTACTTCAACAGCCTGGTTACGCAGACCTTCCTCTGGAGCTGGTGCTGTTTGAGCTTCGGTCTGAACAAATGGTTCCCCAGTTGAACCGCTTGTAGCTTTCTCTGCAGCTCTTCCAGTCTCAACACCAGACTGAACACTCGGTTCCATAGTTGGAACACTTGTAGCTTTTTCTGCATCAGATTCTTTTGCCCCAACAGCCTGATCACCCTGAGCTTCCTCTGGACTTACCGCTTCCTGATCTTTCTCCTTTTCCAGGTCTTCCATGACATCATCAATGTCTTTGTACAACTTCTCCAACTCCTCATCATTTTCTGCTGGGTCTGATTCTTTCAACACATCTGTCTTCCCTGATGGATTAATCTCCTCTGCCATAGCCTCAGCATGCATACCGGAACCTTCTTCAGTGATTACTCCTTGATTCTCAGACGGAACAACATCATTAATCACCAAATTCCTCTTCCCCGAGGACTTAATAAACTTCTCTGTTTCTTCATCGGACATTGCAATCTTCTGACCTCGAGTGGCATATATCTGGGCTAGATATTTTCTAGGGGAGTCACTAGCCCGCTTAACCTTCTTCCTGCGACCTGCCTTCAGAGGAATGTATCCTGTGGCAAAGATCTTTTCCCTCCATGTTCCTGAGCCTCCAGTCACCTTGCTGGGTCCCTCTTCTTCCATAGTCTTGACAGAATCCTTTTCAATAACCGCACTACCGGCTTTGTCAACCGCCACAACCCTACCACTCTCAAGATTTCTATCATCATCACCACCAAGCACCGCCCTACTGGTTTCAACACCAACAGCCCTAACACCACTAACATCCTTACCACCATTATCATCAATTACAGCCCTACTGGCTTCATTACCGTCAACCGACTTAGCAACCTTCTCAACCTCCACAATCTTTTCAATAATAGGGATATTTGCAGAAACTGAAGGAATAGTTGAAAATACCTCAGATTGGGGATGAACTTCTTGAGACGAACCAGCATTTAATGTGACAGAGGAGTCCACCGCGGTTGACTGATGGATTTCAACGGTAGACTTCTTTGCTTGGGCCAAAGATTCGGTGGCGGATTGTAAAGGCGATGCCTTTTTCACCGTCGGAGCTTTCGATTTTAGATTTTTGGATTTCGCCTCCAGAGCCTTTGAAGACTGCATGCTCTCTTTATTCTTCTCAGCGGATTTGATGCCGGATTTCGTTGACTTTCTGGTGTTTACCATTGCTGTGGAGGGGGAAGCGATTGAGAGAGAAGTTGCCGTTCTTAGGGTTTTGGGGACGAGAGAGAGAAGACAATTGAACACACTCAACTGTTTTGTGTTTCAAAAATATCCTCCGGCCTTTTCAACTTCCCAAATTAGACAACCCTTGATTCAAATAACGGCAAAAAAAATCTTCGAGAATATTCAAGAAATGTAGATATTCACGCGCTGTACCTTCTATTCCAGCTCTCTTTATTAGGTGGTCAGTCCAACTGTTCAGCTGGATATTCGACTATGACTGACCAGCGTTGGATGCTTTCAGTGGTTGACACCACGTAGACCCACTGAGGGTCTGGGTGTTCCACTCCGTATCATGTCATGGGGGTTGACCAAGATCTTGGTATGCCTCAGAGTTATCATCTTCTGGTGCCCTCTATATTCATATTTTCTTGTTCGGCTCCAGGCATATTTCTGTGGGCATAGTACGAACTCCTTTCGTAACTGTGACACCCTCTGTTTCAACAGTTTCCTGGGACACCCGGCAATATGGATTTGTGCGCATATCCAATCAGATCTTGTGTGCAAGGTCTTATCCACTCCCCCTCGCAGAAATCTATGTTTGATGTTTGCACAAGCTAGAGGAACCAGTTGCTGGCCATGGTTCTCGACGTCCATTGATCCTTCCATCAGACCCATCCCAATGGTATAGCAGTTGTTGGCATCCCTTTTTCCTTTCATCAGTGTATCACCATTCTTGTCTAGGACAAGACATGAGTAGCTAGAGAATGACACATAATGTCCATCCTCGCACAGTTGACTGATGCTGATAAGATTCCTAGTCAAACCTTCGACAAGGAGGGTGTTCTTGAGTGCAGGGAGATCCGGAACCATCAATGTCCCACAACCGATCACCTGACCCTTTTCACCATCCCCGAAGGTGACAAACCACATCTGCTCAACAGGTCTAATATGGGTAAGATGTTGAGAGTTACCTGTCATGTGGGCGGAACATCCGCTGTCAAAGAGCCAACTGTCTTGCGCTGTGTAGCTTGAGGAGTAGCAGACCACCATGCAAACGGTTTGGTCTGCCTTTTGAACCCAGACTTGTTTCTGTCGTGGTGCGGACCGTTGTTGGAAAGCACGTCGTTCAGCAAGAAACAGGCAACACTTCATCTTGATGTGTCCCATCTGGTTGCAGTACCAGCAAGTGCGCCGATCTATCCTTTGAGTCACTGGTGAATAGTCACGGTTTTGGACGGGTGATCTGCGGGTCTTTCCACCACCGAGTGTTCCATGCGTCTCCTTGTGATCAGCTCGGTTCTTTCCTTTGGACTGATCTTGGGACAAGTTTATTTTCTGTCTGGGGTGCTATCTCACCTTCTGTTCAGGCAGGTGTTCAGACACTGATCTTGCTTTAACACACGAGCTGCCTTTGGAGGTACCTTCTTTTGTAAACCCCATGCCTCGATGTCCAGATTCCAACCTCTGAGATCTGAGAATATCATTTAAGTTGTTAGTGCCAGAGTTTAGCATCCTTACCGACTGTTTGAGGTGATTGAGCTCCTTCTTAGTGTCTGAGTGATCTATCTTTTCAGATTCTAGCTGAAGTTCCAGCTGTTCTACTCTCCTCAGTTGGAACACCTCTTTACGCTTCAGATCTGTGATGGTTTTCCTTAGTCCCGTCATGCCTGCAGGATGAGTGTCTCGGTCCTTCTCTATTTCAACTTTCAGTGAGGAGATAGTCCCCAAGAGTTCTGTTCTCTGAGCAAGAAGACCCAATCTTTCCTGTTTCATCTCAGCCAGTTGAGAATTCAGTGAGACAATTGTACCTTCCAGTTCTACATTTAGTGTAAGCAGTATCTCGACCTCCTGCCAGACCTTGTCTTTTTCCATAGTGACGCTGGCAACTGTGTCATTTAGCTTCTTATTGATCTTGATCAGAAGCAATTACTTCTCATACAGATCTTTATATGTCTGACCCAGAGAATCCTGTGTGAGTTCTTCATTGTCACTGTCTGAGCGGTCTTCACTTACGAGTTCCAACTACGATGGAACTGTTTCACTGGTGTCGCTGCACTCACCCAGAGTAATGACAAAGGCCACAAAATTAGTGGTCTCACCTTTTTCTTCGTCTGACTCACTGTCGCTGAAGCTAGCGACCATTGCCTTCTTCTTTATGAGTGTATTCGCACATTGGGAGGCACTATGTCCAAACCCCTTGCATTCATGGCACTGAATTTCTTCCTTTCCTTTGTCAGAAGAGTCTTGTCTCATGTCTCTGGATCTTGACCTGTCAGGTTTCTAGTTTCGGAAGCTATTTGATGAAGGCTGACCCTGTTCTGGTCCACGTCTGTTGATTTCCACACCATTCTTCCAAAATTCTGAGCCATCATGGCCAGTTGTTCAGTAGTGCAGCCACTATCCTATTTGTCTTCAGACATGTCTGCCTTGAGGGCGATTCCCTTCACTTCCCCAGGTTGAAAATCATGATTGATCTCATAGGTTCTGAGAGAACCCATCAGCTCGTCCAGTTTCAGTTTGGCAATGTCGTGCATTTCCTCTATGGTCGTGACCTTCTTGGCAAACCTAGGAGGGAGTGATCTCAGGACTTTACTGGCCAATCTTTCTTCATCAATGGGTTTTCCGAGAGCAGACGCCTCGTTGGGCAGTTCCAGAACTCTGGTGTTGTACTCAGTGATGGTTTCACTCTCCTTCATCTTCATCTCTTCGAACCAGGTTGTGACAGCCTGCATGCGAGAGTTGCGAACTTTGTCTGTACCTTCTAAGGCTGTTTGGAGGATATCCCATGCTTCCTTAGCCACTTCACAGTTGATGATTAGCTTCATGACGTTTTCATCTACGGCCGAGAAAATTGCGTTCATAGCCTTTGAGTTTCCCTTAGAAGCTTTGTCCTCCTCTTCTGTCCACAGTGCTTCTGGTTTTGCGATCGGTTCTCCATTGAGATTGTTCATCATGGGTTCCGTCCACCCTTTCAGAACAGCCTTCCATGCCTTTTCATCTAGAGATTTCAGGAAGGATCTCATCACGGGCTTCCAGGTGGCATAGTTCGATCCTTCGAGTAGCGGGGGTCTGGTGATGCTTTGTCCTTCTTTCAGAGTCATCTTGAACAGTTCAGGATCCCACTCAGTGTGTCGAGTGTTTGCTCTGATACCAATTGAAATTATATCCCCTGTTCAAGCTTATGTCCAGGGTACTGTTGCAACAGACCTTGAACTCTTTGCACAACAGTTCAGTGGACAGTTCAAGGTTCAGTTGCGACAGATCTTGAACTCGTATCACAACAGTACAACCAGATGACAAAAGTAGTAGAACTCACAGACTGATAACCCAGTTCGGCTCCGCCTACTCCGGGGGGTTTCCCACACCTAAAAAAGGGACAGCAAATCTTTATTACGAGTATAGGGTTTACACAGGGACTTACACTTACACCTTGTAATTGCTTAACCTCAATACTCCGTCTCTCAGATTTGCAACCGAGGTTCACCGCAATTCCCCTTGATCCCTTTGTTCAGAACCTGCAGTCCGAACGTTCTCGACCTTCTTCAGAAGCTCGGATGCTTTCTCTCGAAAGCTTGTTCACCTTTGTTGTGTGCGGCAGTTGATACGCTTCAGGCAGTTTGTGTTGCACTTGAGCAGACTACACTTGCACCAATGTATTTCCAACGAGAAAACACAACCGGGCGTCGCTTTCTTCTTCTCCAAACAGCAGGATATGCTCGTGTGTATTTGATCTTTGAAAGCGATGCTGAATAAGGGTGCCCTAGCATTGTATTTATATGCTTGGACGAAACCCTAATTCGCACAAGATAATCCCATCAAATATTTAGGAAATATTCCTAGATATTTGATGTATATCTTTTGGATCGGTTGGAAGAATATACGAAGTCGTCTTCTTGCCCAAGTATGTCTTGCCGCCTTCAATGTTGATATTCATCTGAATATCTCATGCTCGATTAAGTCGCTGGCCGACTTCAACTTGACGAAATCTTCGCTGTCCAATATCCTTCCGGAAGATATCCTTGCGTTAGTTCTACGCTGTACATGAGTACCAGGATATGTTCGAACTCCCCCTGAACACCTGCTCGAACTGTTTAAGCTAGGTTTTTCCAATTACATGCCACTTAAAGGAACATCAATCTCCCCCTTGGCATTTTGGCAAAACTAAATCTACTAGATAACTAAGTCTATCTAACTATCTAGACAGTAGACAACTTTGAGGGAAACAAGAATTGTCTCCTCCAAAATACTCCCCCTTTTTACCACAAATTGGCAAGGGGTGCGATCCGAGTTCAAACAGTTAATCAAAATGTGCCAGAACTGGCACTAAGTAAGAAAGTTTTAAACAAATAGTTCAGGGAGATAGTTTTTAGAGGACCTTCATGCAGACGTCTCTTCAATTGAATCATCCTCAGAAGCTGTAGTCTCGGACTTATCGTCACTCGGAACGCTGAGGGCACGAGCAAGCTTGTTGATCCACCTACGTTGCTCCTTGTCCACTTCGATGATTATATTCAGGTCCCTGAGCAGCTGGCTCCTCTCATCCCGGCCTATCCTGGCTCCCCCTCAACTCGACTCCGCAACACCCTTTCCTTTCTGGTTCTCCTCCTTGAGATCGTTCACGTGACGCCCTTTGAACAACTTGTGGTCGACAATGAACATGCTGGGTGCCTTTATGAGAAGGTCAGGTGAGGCCTTCAAATCTGGAGCTTGATGGATGATCAGCTCATAAATCAGAGACGGGAAGCAGATCTGGTGCAGAGTTGTCATCGATGTAGCATGTTCAGCAATCTGTTTGAACATTATTCTGCCCAGGTTGAACTTCAGCTTATTCCCTATCTGATAAATCAGTTGGGCCATGTCCTTGTTGACAGTAGAGCGATGAGTAGACGGCCTCCAGTTGAAGACAGCTACGAAAAACAGCATTGAATTAAACGTAGACAGATCTGCTGTATGCACAACTGACTCAGGCATCCACCGAACAGAGCCTGCAGTGATGGTGCTCACTATCTTCTCAAGGCTTGATTCTTCTTCATCAACAGCTAGGTCGTCCATGGAGAAGAATACATTGATCAGCTCAGGATCAATCTTGATCCTCCTTCCTCTAACATAGAAGACCCCATACTCTGCCTCTCCAATGGCCCCAAACTTTGGAGGCAAGTTTGCCATGGCTTCACGCACCAGCTGTTCGTTGAACGGCTTGCATCTGTCCAACGTCCAGAACAGATCCGACTCTTTAAGCACCTCAACCACTTCCTTCCCTCTGTAACTGGATGCATCCAGCAGCCTCTCAGGTATAATTTTCCTTTTCAGCACACAATCCCATTTCAACGCAGCATCTTTAGTCACGAACCACACTCCTTTCTTGACCTTACCCACTGGGACAGTCTCAGACTCAGGGGCTGGGACTTCACATCTCCCAGCATCTTCAGAGATGGGAACTACAGCAACGCGCTTCCTTTTCTTGGAAGAGCCAGCTCCCCCTGCACCACTGCTGACTTCAGCAACTTTCTGAATTGGTTCCTTTGTAGTCTTATCAAAGACTACCTTTTTCTTTTCCTTGTTCTTTGTTGACCTTTTGAAATTGACAAGGGGAACACTGTCTTGGTCATCTTCTGAAAGAGTAACGCCTTTTGCTGCTGACATAGAAGCATCCTTACGAATGGATGAACCATCTTCCTCCAAATGATCACTACGACGATCATCTTGAACTGCCACTGTCTCTTCACACATCACTATCTCCGGAACAACTCCAGTCTCAACTTCAGTCTGAACACTTTGTTTCACGGTTGGAACACTTGTTACTTTTTCAGTAGCAGACTCTTCTGCTTCAACAGCCTAGTTACGCAGACCTTCCACTGGAGTTGGTGCTGTTTGAGCTTTGGTCTGAACAAATGGTTTCACAGTTGAACCGCTTGTAGCTTTCTCTGCAGCTCTTCCAGTCTCAATAGCAGACTAAACACTCGGTTCCATAGTTTGAACACTTGTAGCTTTTTCTGCATCAGATTCTTTTGCCCCAACAGCCTGATCACCCTGAGCTTCCTCTGGACTTGCCGCTTCCTGATCTTTCTCCTTTTCCAGGTCTTCCATGACATCATCAATGTCTTTGTACAACTTCTCCAACTCCTCATCCTTTTCTGCTGGGTCTGATTCTTTCAACACATCTGTCTTCCCTGATGGATTAATCTCCTCTGCCATAGCCTCAGCATGCATACCGGAACCTTCTTCAGTGATTCCTCCTTGATTCTCAGACGGATCAGCATCATTAATCACCAAATTCCTCTTCCCCGAGGACTTAATAAACTTCTCTGTTTCTTCATCGGACATTGCAATCTTCCGACCTCGAGTGGTATATATCTGGGCTAGATATTTTCTGGGGGAGTCACTAGCCCGCTTAACCTTCTTCCTGCGACCTGCCTTCGGAGGAATGTATCCTGTGGCAAAGATCTTTTCCCTCCATGTTCCTGAGCCTCCAGTCACCTTGCTGGGTCCCTCTTCTTCCATAGTCTTGACAGAATCCTTTTCAATAACCGCACTACCGGCTTTGTCAAATGCCACAGCCCTACCACTCTCAAGATTTCTATCATCATCACCACCAAGCACCGCCCTACTGGTTTCAACACCAACAGCCCTAACACCACTAACATCCTTACCACCATTATCACAAATTACAGCCCTACTGGCTTCATTACCGTCAACCGACTTAGCAACCTTCTCAACCTCCACAATCTTTTCAATAATAGGGATATTTGCAGAAACTGAAGGAACAGTTGAAAATACCTCATATTGGGGACGAACTTCTTGAGACGAACCAGCATTTAATGTGACAGACGAGTCCACCGCGGTTGACTGAGGGATTTCAACGGTAGACTTCTTCGCTTGGGCCAAAGATTCGGTGGCGGATTGTAAAGGCGATGCCTTTTTCAAGGTCGGAGCTTTTGATTTCGGATTTTTGGAATTCACCGCCAGAGCCTTTGAAGACTGCATGCTCTCTTCATTCTTCTTAGCGGATTTGATGCCAAATTTCATTGACTTTCTGGTGTTTACCATTGCTGTGGAGGGGGAAGTGATTGAGAGTGAAGTTGCCGTTCTTAGGGTTTTGGGGACGAGAGAGAGAAGACAATTGAACACACTCAACTGTTTTGTGTTTCAAAAATATCCACCGACCTTTTCAACTTCCCAAATTAGACAACCCTTGATTCAAATAACGGCAGGAAAAATCTTCGAGAATATTCAAGAAATGTAGATTTTCACGCGCTGTACCTTCTGTTCCAGCTCTCTTTATTAGGTGGTCAGTCCAACTGTTCAGCTGGAGATTCAACTATGACTGACCACCGTTGGATGCTTTCAGTGGTTGACACCACATAGACCCACTGAGGGTCTGGGTATTCCACTTCGTATCATGTCATGGGGGTTGACCAAGATCTTGGTATGCCTTAGAGTTATCATCTTCTGGTGCCCTCTATATTCATATTTTCTTGTTCGGCTCTAGGCATATTTCTGTGGGCAAAGTACGAACTCCTTCCGTAACTGTGACACCCTCTGTTTCAAAAGTTTCCTGGGACACCCGGCAACATGGATTTGTGCGCATCTCCAATCAGATCTTGTGTGCAAGGTCTTATCCACTCCCCCTCGTAGAAATCTATGTTTGACGTTTGCACAAGCTAGAGGAACCAGTTGCTGGCCATGGTTCTCAACGTCCATTGATCCTTCCATCAGACCGATCCCAATGGTATAGCAGTTGTTGGCGTCCCTTTTTCCTTTCATCAGTGTATCACCATTCTTGTCTAGGACAAGACATGAGTAGCTAGAGAGTGACACATAGTGTCCATCGTCGCACAGTTGACTGATGCTGATAAGATTCCTTGTCAGATATTCGATAAGGAGGGTGTTCTTGAGTGCAGGGAGATCCAGAACCATCAATGTCCCACAGCCGATCACCTGACCCTTTCCACCATCCCCGAAGGTGACAAACCACATATGCTCAACAGGTCTAATATGGGTAAGATATTTAGAGTTACCTGTCATGTGGGCGAAACATCCACTGTCGAAGAGCCAGCTGTCTTGCGCTGTGTAGCTTGAGGAGTAGCAGGCAACCATGCAAACGGTTTGGTCTACCTTTTGAACCAAGACTTGTTTCTGTCGTGGTGTGGACCGTTATTGGAAAGCACGTCGTTCAGCAAGAAACAGGCGACACTTCATCTTGATGTGTCCCATTTGGTTGCAGTACCAGCAAGTGCGCCGATCTATCCTTTGAGTCACTGGTGAATAGGCACGGTTTTGGACGGGTGATCTGTGGGTCTTTCCACCACCGAGTGTTCCATGCGTCTCCTTGTGATCAGTGATCAGTCGATATTTCGACTAATCATTCGCTACATTCGATGAAGGTTTTCGCTCATTCTCCCGGCAAATTGTCTATATTTGATGTCTTTCTCTAGTGTTTCAGGTAAAATCGACATATCATCGCTCCTTGGAGTCGAAATGTCAAAAGAACGGAAAGATCGATCGAAAAAGGCCAAAAACCAGAATTAAGCCAGCACTGCCCGTTACAAGCTCACCAGGCTGTCACGGGTGTAACGGCTGTGTTTACTACCCGAGTTTTCAGAGCCGCCCGTTACAAGAAGAATCACCCGTTACACCTTGGCGGTAACGGGTGTAACGGCTATGAAACGCATCCGAGATTTGGGCTTCAACCGTTATAGCCGTTACACACTGGGCTGTAACGGCTCTAACGGGACCGTCGCCTGAAAAATTACAAGTTGTTTCTAAATTCGATTTTTGGGCTTTTTGGCCTTTTTAGACGGTCTATATAAGGAAACACAAACAGAATAGACTGGTTGTTGATTCTTTGGAGAAAAACCCTAACTTGGGAGAGAAGACAGAGCTTTCAAGCGTGAGGATCAACGAGTCAATCGTCTACGGTTTATTCGTTTCTTCCTTTCATATTACACTATTTTTGGTTAATCGCCATGAATAGCGAGTAGTCTTCTCTATTCCGGGATCCTACGGATCCCGTGCTATGTAACCCTAACTCTCATGTGATCAATTGAAGTTCATTATTTATGCAATTCGAATATTCAATTTCATTGTGTGCTTAATTTTATCGTTCTATGCATGTATTTACATCAAAGGGTATGTTTGCATTGATAGAACATATTTAGGTTATATACCGAAAGGTGGATGGGCCCTAGGGATTAACCGGATTGCATGAAATTGATGTTAGGTCGTGTTTACATGAACTAATAGGAAAACTTTTAATTTAATAAATCGAAATCGTTGGTAATCCGTGGATGGGAGGCGTTCAACGATGGAGATTAATCTAGATAATGATCCGCGGATGGGCGGCTTGTCTAGTGTTATTTCGGTTATATTCCATATTCGATAGCATGAATAATTAACGTAGAAAGATTGCATGATTAGTGGGGTTAGCACGGGTGAAGTACGGATTCTGGGATTCTTTCTCTGATAAAAACACAAACTTTATTTTCTGCACTTTAATTTCTGCCCTTTAATTATTGAAATTCTCATAACAAAATGAACCTTTTTAATTGGAATAGCTAAATAGGTCACTTGTTACCTAGTACTCACACGCATTGCTCCTAGGATCGACCCTTGGCTTACCAAGGATTATAAATTTTGTTTGACTACGATTTGACCCCTAAAACTCATAATTTGACAACTATAAAGGGTTAAAAATATGCGTGTCAAAATGGCGCCGTTGCCGGGTAGCAGCGTTTAGTGTGATATTAGAGTAACGTGTGTGGTTTAGACTGTTCCATTTTTTTATTGCTTCATTGTACATACTCTTTATACTTATAACCTTCACTAATCACCTTTATTTTGAATGTTGCGAGGATGTACTCTTTTGGTCATCAAGACGCCTACCCAAGGGAAGAGCCTTATTGTCAGACATATTCGTATGATGCAAATTGGGAAGGAAATCAAAATCAGTTCTATGATCAACCATATTATCAAGATGACCACCACTATGAGAATTACTAAGACCAGTCGCAGCAGCATCCGTTTTATGATTCACAGCCATATCAAGATGATCATTATTATGAGGACTACCAGAATTACTCGCAGCAGCAACAGTCTCACGATCACCACCTCTGGATGAGTGATCGAGGTAATCCTAAGGACAAGAGGAGTGTGCATGATCCCTACCTCGCTGATAGAACAAAGGATATCGCTGAGTTAACCAATGCAGTAAAGATTCTTGCTACTGAAATAAAAAATCTGAAGATAGACTCCTCTGTGAAGTCATCTGTAGTCACCGATGTGATTGTTTACTGTGAAGTATGTGGTTCTCCTTCTCATTTCACAGATGACTGTCCAGTGATAAGACGAGAAATCAGCAACATAAATTAGGAGGACGCCAAATTTGTAGGGCGCACCAATCAAGGTAATCAGTACAACAACCAGGCCCAACAGCAACAAAATCAGAATTCATGGCAATACAACTATCAGTCGCAGCAACAACCTCAAAATACTGGTGAATCATCGCATTTAGAGTCTATATTGGCTAGCTACTTAGCGGAGCAAGAGAGGAGATCAGTGGAGCATGATAGGCGAGCTCAAGAGCGACAAGCCAGACTTGATAATATTATAGGGACGGTGGAGCAACTCCCAATTAAGCAAAGAATACTGAAAGACCAGTTGGAGCAACAAGCTACGGCAGCCACCAATGCATGCAGAGATGAGGACATTGAGATGGGAATGGCCAACCATCAAGAAGTTCAAGTCTATGAAGCATATTCATCTTCAGCTTTATTTCGAATCGACGTGGAAGATGATCAGGATACGAGAATGCTCTCTACACCAGAACAACCTGTTTGTGAGGATGGTTTTGAGGCGTTTACAATGGTTGCCAAGGCTTACACTGAGTTGGAGAATGATGAGTTTTGTACTGACGACATCTCAGAATATGAAGATGCATCTCCCTCCACTACGAGCGCTTCTACAGGTCATTTAGATGAACAGACAGAGGAGAACATCGTTCCACTGGTTTCTTTAGGCGCTGAAGAGCCATCAGGGGATCATAGATACGAAGACTTTGTTGATGTGTACATGAGCTCGTTTAAAGAGGGCCCTTGCATACGCCTGAATACGATGGTGAAGGAATACTCTGAAGTATACGCACCTGAAATCTTATCTAAAGAGTATAAAGGAAGTGTTCTTACTGGAGCTAGCGCTGAATATATTTATCTTGATACACAGCCTCAAGACAAGTTTCGACAGTTCTTGCCTTACGTCTTGAAACTGTTGTTCGGGAGTTTCTACAGTCCCTTGGTTCTTAAGGGTCTCAAATTTTTGAAGGGACTGCATGCTCTACTTAACGTTCATGTCATACTTGATGGATGTAAATTTCAATGGGATTTGAAGGTGGATTGACACTACCTCCCTTGCTGAGGCTCGCCAAGACGTTAAACTAAGCCTCTTCGGGGAGTAACCCGCGCTGTGAGTTTTTATTTCATTGTATTTTTTTCATTTGCATCTTGTACATTGCGTGTGACCCTTGCAGGAATCCAAGTGTGGAGTCCCAGCTCGAGAAATGCAATATCTCGGTCCCGTGACAGCCCGTGATAAAAGGCACGTCACGAGACAATGGTTCTGTCATGGGACCCGGCCGAAGCAGTGCAAATTTTCACCCCCGTGACGTCCCGTGACAGCCCGTGACGAGATTGGTGTCACGGGACCTGCTCAAATTCAGACTGAGTATTTTGCCTATGCGGTTCAATTTTTGCACTCTATTTATTTGGCACCCCTATCCAGGTTTCTCCGCGATTATCGATGCTAACCTATTACTTGTGAAGCTTTGTGTGTTTTATCTTTATATCTATCAGCTCACAAGTCGTGTTTCACTCACCGGTCATCGTATTAGTCGCTTGGATACCGCGCCATCACACACGAGTGAAGTTCCCATACGCTTATTTTTTCTTTTATTTCTTTGCTTAGGGACTAAGCTTATTTTTAAGTGTGGAGTGGGTAGCGCATAGTCACACGCATTGCATAACACATTCACTCTTGCATTTGCTCAATAGTCTATGTATTGCGATTGAAATCCTCTTTTTCTACGATACTCCTTGACTGATTGACATTCTTTCGGATTCGAAGTCTAGGACTTGAAATAGTGAAAATCGTGTGTGTATTCTCTTGAGTCAGTATCATTGCTAGCCTTTGCCTATCACATGTTCTACGTATTTCTTAAAGCATGTTTAAGACTTGAAATTAGTAGGCACCGGTTCAAAAATGTCAAAAACTTAAATATGCATCCCTTTTTCTAGGTGACCTTAGTACTAGTACGTGTTTACATAGACTTGTTGTGATCTGCATGCGCCTGCCTTTACTTATACACTATGTCAAGTTTTAAGTGTGGAGTTAGACAATTGGCCTTCAAGTTTTCCCTCAAGAACAAAGTTCTTAATTTTCAAAGGTGGGTGAAACATTGGCCCCAAGCATAGTTGTTTTTGAAAGAAAGCCAGTTTCAAAAAAAAACTTTGAAAAATGTTCTGCGAGTGCAGAAAAATACCAAGGACCTGGTGAGAACAGTCACCCCTTGTGTATTGGAAAACACTTTTGAATAACCATTTATGTCCCCTTTTGCTTGATGTAGTGTAATTCCACCTTTTCATTGCGTGCAGTCATGACTTATTTTGAGAATTCGTGTACTTGAAACTAAGGGACGATCCTCGTGCTTGCACTGAAATTTTGATGCAAATTTTTGTACTATTCTTCAGAAAATCTTTAAGCCAGACTCCTCTTCTCTTACGGGTCATTGTCTAATCCTTGGCACTTGAGAATGAGCTTTGCGCCAAGAGCCCGTGGACTATCCCAAGATAGCATAGGTGAATGGCGAGCATGTTTTGTGTAACTATTCATGTTCTTATCGTGTTGCTATAGAACTATTTAGAACTTGTGATGAGGCGTTTGCTAGTCGTGTGTATTGACCGTTTGAATGCATAACTCGTTTAATCTATGATTGTCTGAAAACTTTGATGAAGATGTTTGACTTGAATTTGAGGTAACACGATGAATCCGAGGTACGACATGACTTTACTGTGACTCGTTGAGCATCATTCATGCATACACGTTAGTTAGTTGTACAGGGGATTTGTAGGTAGTCCCATTCCTGAAAACCTTCACGAGACTATACTCGTCATACTAGGGCAGCCTAGGGGTTTAAAGGCTTGATGCATATGCTAAATGCATTCGTGTCCTCTACGACAGTGAGTTACCTCTTTATTTTTATGTCTAGTTAGAATTGATCACATGTCACTTGAGTAGGTAGTTCATGGTCATGGAACATTGCATCCTCCCATATGTTTATTCTGCCATATTTTCGACATTTGTTCGGGACGAACAAATCCTAAGTGTGGAGTGTTTTGATCAGTCGATATTTCGACTAATCATTCGCTACATTCGATGAAGGATTTCGCTCATTCTCCCGGCAAATTGTCTATATTTGATGTCTTTCTCTAGCGTTTCAGGTAAAATCGACATATCATCGCTCCTTGGAGTCGAAATGTCAAAAGAACGGAAAGATCGATCGAAAAAGGCCAAAAACCAGAACTAAGCCAGCACTTCCCGTTACAAGCTCACCAGGCTGTCACGGGTGTAACGGCTGTGTTTACTACCCAAGTTTTCAGAGCCGCCCGTTACAAGAAGAATCACCCGTTACACCTTGGCGGTAACTGGTGCAACGGCTATGAAACGCATCCGAGATTTGGGCTTCAACCGTTACAGCCGTTACACACTGGGCTGTAACGAGACCGTCGGTTGAAAAATTACAAGTTTCTAAATTCGATTTTTGGGCTTTTCGGCCTTTTTAGACGGTCTATATAAGGAAACACCAACAGAATAGACTGGTTGTTGATTCTTTGGAGAAAAACCCTAACTTGGGAGAGAAGACAGAGCTTTCAAGCGTGAGGATCAACGAGTCAATCGTCTACGGTTTATTCGTTTCTTCCTTTCATATTACACTGTTTTTGGTTAATCGCCATGAATAGCGAGTAGTCTTCTCTATTCCGGGATCCTACGGATCCCGTGCTATGTAACCCTAACTCTCATGTGATCAATTGAAGTTCATTATTTATGCAATTCGAATATTCAATTTCATTGTGTGCTTAATTTTATCGTTCTATGCATGTATTTACATCAAAGGGTATGTTTGCATTGATAGAACATATTTAGGTTATATACCGAAAGGTGGATGGGCCCTAGAGATTAACCGGATTGCATGAAATTGATGTTAGGTCGTGTTTACATGAACTAATAGGAAAACCTTTAATTTAATAAATCGAAATCGTTGATAATCCGTGGATGGGCGGCGTTCAACGATGGAGATTAATCTAGACAATGATCCGTGGATGGGCGGCTTGTCTAGTGTTATTTAGGTTATATTCCATATTCGATAGCATGAATAATTAACGTAGAAAGATTGCATGATTAGTGGGGTTAGCACGGGTGAAGCACGGATTCTGGGATTCTTTCTCTGATAAAAACACAAACTTTATTTTCTGCACTTTAATTTCTGCCCTTTAATTATTGAAATTCTCATAACAAAACGAACCTTTTTAATTGGAATAGCTAAATAGGTTACTTGTTACCTAGTACTCACACGCATTGCTCCTAGGATCGACCCTTGGCTTACCAAGGATTATAAATTTTGTTTGACTATGATTTGACCCCTAAAACTCATAATTTGACAACTATAAAGGGTTAAAAATACGCTTGTCAATCAGCTCGGTTCTTTCCTTTGGACTGATCTTGGGACAAGTCTATTTTCTGTCTGGGGTGCTGTCTCACCTTCTGTTCTGGCAGGTGTTCAGACACTGATCTTGCTTTAACACACGAGCTACCTTTGGAGGTACCTTCTTTTGTAAACCCCAGGCCTCGATGTCCAGATTCCAACCTCTGAGATCTGAGAATATCATTTAAGTCGTTAGTTCCAGAGTTTAGCATCCTTACCAACTGTTTGAGGTGATTGAGCTCCTTCTTAGTGTCTGAGTGATCCATCTTTTCAGATTCTAGCTGAAGTTCCAGCTGTTCTACTCTCCTCAGTTGGAACACCTCTTTACGCTTCAGATCTGTGATGGTTTTCCTTAGTCCAGTCATGCCTGCAGGATGAGTGTCTCGGTCCTTCTCTATTTCAACTTTCAGTGAGGAGACAGTCCCCAAGAGTTCTATTCTCGGAGCAAGAAGACCCAATCTTTCCTGTTTCATCTCAGCCAGTTGAGAATTCAGAGAGACAATTGTACCTTCCAGTTCTACCTTTCGTGTAAGCAGTATCTCGACCTCCTGCCAGACCTTGTCTTTTTCCATAGTGACGCTGGCAACTGTGTCATTTAGCTTCTTGTTGATCTTGATCAGAAGCAACCACTTCTCATACAGATCTTTATATGTCTGACCCAGGGAATCCTGCGTGAGTTCTTCATTGTCACTGTCTGAGAGGTCTTCACTTGGGAGTTCCAACTGCGATGGAACTGTTTCACTAGTGTCGCTGCACTCACCCAGAGTAGTGACAAAGGCCACAAAATTAGTGGTCCCACCTTTTTCTTCGTCTGACTCACTGTCGCTGAAGCTAGCGACCATTGCCTTCTTCTTCATGAGTGTATTCGCACATTGGGAGGCAATATGTCCAAACCCCTTGCATTCATGGCACTGAATTTCTTCCTTTCCTTTGTCAGAAGAGTCTTGTCTCATGTCTCTGGATCTTGACCTGTCAGGTTTCCAGTTTCTGAAGCTATTTGATGAAGGCTGACCCTGTTCTGGTCCACGTTTGTTGATTTTCTGCACCATTCTGGCAAAATTCTGAGCCATCATGGCCAGTTGTTCAGTAGTGCAGCCACCATCTTGTTTGTTTTCAGACATGTCTGCCTTGAGGGCGATTCCCTTCACTTCCCCAGGTTAAAAATCATGATTGATCTCATAGGTTCTGAGAGAACCCATCAGCTTGTCCAGTTTTAGTTTGTCAATGTCGTGCATTTCCTCTATGGCCGTGACCTTCATGGCAAACCTAGGAGGGAGTGATCTCAGGACTTTACTGGCCAATATTTCTTCATCAATGGGTTTTCCGAGAGCAGATGCCTCGTTGGACAGTTCCAGAACTCTGGTGTTGTACTCAGTGATGGTTTCACTCTCCTTCATCTTCATCTCTTCGAACCTGGTTGTGACAGCCTGCATGCGAGAGTTGCGAACTTTTTCTGTACCTTCAAAGGCTGTTTGGAGGATATCCCATGCTTCCTAGGCCACTTCACAATTGATGATTAGCTTCATGACGTTTTCATCTACGGCCGAGAAAATTGCGTTCATAGCCTTTGAGTTTCCCATAGAAGCTTTGTCCTCCTCTTCTGTCCACAGTGCTTCTAGTTTTGCGATCATATCTCCAGTGAGATTGTTCATCATGGGTTCCATCCACCCTTTCAGAACAGCCTTCTATGTCTTTTCATCTAGAGATTTCAGGAAGGATCTCATCACGGGCTTCTAGGTGACATAGTTCGATCCTTCGAGTAGCGGGGGTCTGGTGATGCTTTATCCTTCCTTCAGAGTCATCTTGAACAGTTCAGGATCCTGTTTGTCCTGAACTGTCTAAGCTAGGTTTTGCCATTTACATGCCACTTAAGGGAAGATCACATGAGAATTTAACTTTTTATTTGTCCTTGTGTGCCAAGATAAAGTAGGATGTGAAGTTGACATAAACGCCCTAGAGAGGCTTGGCAAGCACTCAGGGGACCGGATCCATACTATTTGGTTATGTGAAGATTGTGGAGGCTGCACTTCAGGCTTCTTGGTGAAGAGTGGACTCCGCAATGCAGCGTCTAAGCAAGGGGCGGGACGGGAATCAAACCGTCCATTCTCTAGTCTATAGTAGTCGGGAAAAGAGATGAGCGACCCTCATCTTGACCCGCGTGAAAAGGGCGAGGATGAGAATGAGCGGGGAGGTATTTCCATATGCTCTCGGGCGATGATTGGACCTCCCAAAAGGAAAAAAAAAATGGACATGCAAATCTTATCAAAGGAGCAACGCTCAAAGAAGAAAAGAAAAAAATTAGCCAAAGTAGTGAAACCAAACCGAAGCAAAAAAGTGAAGTACTCAAAGAGTCATATCAAAGGCCTAAGGCCAAATCACTACAAAAAGCTGTCCAACCACGCAAACAAAGAAAAAGAGCTCGACCCTTTGGCCCGAACCAATCACGTGCTAGAAGAAACAAGTAGCATAACCATATAGTATGAATTCGGAAACGAGAGTGCAGTTCAAAGGCCTAAAAAGTGGCTATCTCCCAATCATCCGAATTGGTTTGCATCTCGGCTCAAAGGTACAAGTATCAAGTTAACTTCCATATTTGAGCATGATTTTGTTTGGTAACAAGTAAGTAATACATGGAATGGTGAAGTCTAGATTAGCATCTCACATCCATATCTAGGACTTTTTTTATTAGTTGTTCCTCTTTTGACCTAAGGGCTTTGTTCGGGACGAACAAGTTTAAGTGTGGGGGTGTGATGGGACGTATTTATATGACTCATTATATCACTTAAACACACCAAATTAGACACTTTGTCTTAATAACTTTTACTTGTTAGTTCCATTTTGCTTTACCGGCATTTTGGAGGTCTTAAGAGGAAACAAGCTTAAAAAGGGAGATTTGTGCCAAAAAAATATCAAAGTGGAGATTCAACCGACCGGGTGAGAACCTTCAATATCCAGCCGACCGGGTGAGGATCTTCAAAATTCAGCCAAGGATTGAGAAAGCCAGGCCATCACCCAGGCCGTGTCCGAGAATGCCCAGGCCGCGCCCGAGGAGCCCATGCCCGACAAAGAGAACATGGGGCATTTCATGATTCCGGCCAGGCTTCGGCAAAACCACTTCAAATAACATTCCCACTCCAGAACGCTAGCTTGGAGGACCGTAACGGCACTTTGGTTTTTCGGCCAGCGCCTAGTCCAATTCGGGCCATAACCGGCCATTCTAGAGCACGACCAAGCTCCAGCCGCGTTCCAAGCAAACTAGCTCGGCCAAACATCTTAAAATCAAGTGCCCATGCCTAACCTACAGCAAAAAGAGTGAGAACGCAAGTTCAAGATTTTAGGCCAAGACCCGGGTCCTTCCGAGCCAAAACTGGCCATTCTAGGGCCAATCATAATTCCGGCCGGGCCATGGCAAAACCAGCTCGAGCATTCGATTTGAAATGGCTTTTCAATGCCAAAACCGTTGCTCAAAGGTCAAGAATGCATTGCCACGGACTCAAGCCCGGTCAAGGCCAAACTAGGGCAATTCTGACCGTTTTAAGATTTTGACCATGCTCCAGGCAGAATCTAGCTTAACTTCTTTCTTGAGACCGGTTTATAATCACATTGTTGTCCATGAACCGTGGTCCCAGAGCCAAGAGCCTCCGACCAAAATTCCGGCCAACTCCGGCCAAGCTCCGATCAAGCTTCGATCAAGTACAACCAGACCCAACCAAGTCCCGACCAAGAGGAACCAACCACAAACCGAATTCCCAATATTCTGGTTGGTTTCTACTATTCATTTCAGTTAGCATTTGGACTTCGGTTGGCTTTGGATTCAAGTCGGTTGGCTTATGGTTGATGCAAAGCAAGTTGGTTGGCTTTGGAAGAGCCAAGGCAAGTGGCCAAGTCGTGGCCTTTGAAGATGCAAGTGCAAACACAAGTGGATGTGTTCTTATCCTCTTCCACTCCATGTGGGGTGGCATATGGAAGAACTAATCAAATGGCTAGCTTTTGGGATATTTTCAAATGCAAAACTCAGTCCCCGAGTCTTCCTTTTCCTATATATAGAGGCATTGGCCTTAGGAAAAAAAGTCCACATATGTACATATTAGGGAGAAGAGAGCTTATCTCTCTTCTCCACACTTCAATACAAACACTCTCTACTTTTGTTCTTGATAGAGTTGCACAACGAAGCTGATGGAATAGGGAAAACCCTAATTCGATTTTTCTTTGATTGAAAATAAGCTGTTAATGAAGATTACATGAGTTTACTTAAATAGGAAAATAAAACGAAACCCTAAACGAAAATAACTAAAAACCGAAAATTTCAAAAAAACATTAAAAATTCGAAATAAAATAGTAAACGGCTCCGGAAGCCCAAAAAGCCCATACTTCACGAGCAAAGCTGGTGATTTCTGATCGTCTCGACGTTCCGCTCAGAATAAGGTATTATGGGCTAAAAACGGACACCGGAAGCACCAATCCTGCTAACTAGCGCCAATTTCCTCTAATCCTCAGTTATCGCTAATCTGCCTGCATCATCTCCTCCCGGGTAGAGAAGATTCGTCCTCGAATCTGCAGCCGGTTCTGTGTCTGAATCTGCGTCAACAAAGGGGATTAAGTGCTTAACATTGAACACATCCGAAGTATTCGCATTGCTGGGGAGTCGAAGGCGATAAGCGTTGGGGTTGATTTTTTCTACAATCTCTACTGGACCGATTTTGCGCGCTGCCAACTTATTGTATTCATGAGCTGGATAACGGTTCTTGGTCAGCACGGCCCATACAAGATCACCCACCACAAATTCAACTGAACGACGTTTAGCATCTGCACTGGCCTTATACTTTGCTGTATTCAGCACCAGCTGATCATGGGTCCATTGGTGGGTCTGTTGAATCAGATCAATGAGCTCCTCGGCAGTCGCGTGTACGCGAGTCTTGTTAGGCAAGTTCAGTAAGTCTGATGGATCGCGGGGAATAAGGCCATACACCACCTGAAATGGACTAAAACTAGTAGTTCGGTTAACAGCATGGTTATGTGCAAACTCTGCCTGTGGAAGACGCTGATCCCATGCTTTCGGATGATCACCCACCAAACAGCGTAATAGATTGCCCAAAGAGCGGTTGACAACTTCAGTCTGCCCATCTGTCTGAGGATGATAAGCACTGCTGAATGTGAGCTGAGTATTCACCCTACGCCATAAACTGCGCCAGAAGTGGCTCACAAACCGAGTATCTCAGTCGGATACTAAGGATGCCGGCAGACCATGAATACGGTAGACCTCACGGAAAAACAATTGGGCCACAGCCACTGCGTCAGATGTTTTCTTGCATGGAATGAAGTGTACCATCTTTGAAAAATGATCCACAACTACAAAGATGGAATCTGCACCGCGCTGAGTGCGAGGGAGTCCAAGGACGAAGTCCATGCTTATATCAGTCCATGGCTGGGTTGGAATAGGTAATGGCATGTACAAACCAGCATTAGTTGAAGTCCCCTTAGCTGTCTGACAAACCGTACAACGAGCCACGAAACGTCCAACCTCTTTTCTCATGGATGGCCAGAAATAAGAAGTAGCCAGCAGATAGAAAGTGCGGTCACGACCCACTAGACCTTCACAATGAAGATCCTGAATCAGCTGAAGTCGAAGGCTACAATCCGGGATGCAAAGTTGGACTCCACGAAACAAAAATCCATCCTCTAAGACGAAGTCAGATGTCTCGCCCTGTTAAAATGACACAAGGACTCGCGAGAAATATGGGTCAGTAACGTAGAGGTCCACAAAAGAGTCAAAACCAGGTACCTCAAGTCGAAGTTCAGACAGCAGGTTGTGTCGCCGACTCAAGGCATCAGCTACCCTGTCAGTAATACCTGCTTGGTGCTTGATAACAAAAGTGAATTGCTGCAAGTAGCAAATCCAGGAGGCATGTCGGTGAGAGACCTTATCTTGGCTGCCAAGATACTTCAGTGCGTCATGATCAGTAAAAAGCACGAACTCACGCTGAAATAAATAATGTCTCCAGTGCTTGATTGCTTGTACCACAGCATAGAACTCCACGTCATATGTACTGAACCGAAGCTTAGCACCCGACAGTTTTTCACTGAAGTAAGCAACTGGACGTCCATTCTGACTTAAGACCGCGCCAATACCTATCTTCGATGCATCACTATGCAGCTCAAAAGGAAGGGAAAAGTCAGGGAGTACCAAAATCGGGGCTGAAGTAAGGCGTCTCTTAATCTCCGCAAATGCCTCATCTGCCTCAGGAGTCCAAAGAAATTCCGTGCCTTTCATGCAATCAGTGATTGGGGCCATCACACCGCTGAAATGAGGGATAAAACGTCTGTAGAAGGAGGCCAGGCCATGAAAACTACGGACTGCAGTAATTGATGTCGGTTGGGGCCACTGTTTAATAGCTGCAATCTTGGTTGGATCTGCGCAAAGGCCAACGTTGGTAACCACATAACCCAAAAACTGAACAGAATCAGTTAAAAACGAGCATTTAGCAGAAGCAGCATAAAACTTATCACGTCTAAGAACCACTAGGACCTCCCGTAAGTGACGAATATGATCATCAGCAGATGAACTATAAATCAGAATGTCATCAAAGTACACAACAACAAACCGTCCGATGAAAGGTCGTAAAGCCTGGTTCATAATCCGCATGAAGGTACTGGGTGCATTGGACAGGCCGAACGGCATTACTAACCACTCGAACAACCCCTCTTGCATTTTGAACGTAGTTTTCCATTCATCCCCTAGTCTGATGCGAATCTGGTGATATCCACTCTTCAAATCCAACTTACTAAACACACAAGCACCACTCAACTGATCAAGTAAATCATCCAAACGTGGAATGGGAAATCGATACCTGACCGTGATTTTGTTGATAGCATGACTGTCAACACACATGCGCCACGTACCATCCTTCTTCGGAGTTAATAAGACCGGCACAGCACAAGGGCTCAGACTTTCCCGAACATGACCTTTAAGGAGAAGATCCTCCACTTGACGTCGCAACTCTTCATGTTCTTTGGGGCTCATACGATAGTGTGGACGATTAGGCAATGCAGCGCCTGGTACTAGGTCAATCTGGTGCTGAATGTCACGGAGTGGGGGAAGCTCAGTCGGCAATGAATCAGGAAACACATCCGCAAATTCCGTCAAAAGGGCTTGGATACTGGGGTGTATCACCACACCATGGCTAGAATCCTGCAATGCACAGCAAAACAAGACAAAAACTACTCCAGAATCTTGCATTGCCTCTTGGAATGGTACTCGTGACAACAGAGTAGTCACAGGCGGACTCCGACTAGTGGGGACAGCACGCGGTTGGGTTGGTACAAGTAAGATCTTCTTACCCCGAAAGAGAAATGAATAGGTGTTAGCTCGACCATCATGTAACACCGAACGATCAAACTGCCAAGGACGGCCCAACAGAATGTGACACGCGTCCATAGGAACTATATCACAGTAAATTTCATCCGTGTAAGTTGCACCAATCGCAAGGGACACCAAGACCCGTTTAGAGACAGTGACATCAGTATTCTTGCTTAGCCACGCCAGCTTGTAAGGCTTGGGATGAGGTTCCCTTGGAAGGGCCAACTTAGTCACCGCCGTCTCAGAAATCACATTCTCACAGCTGCCCGCATCAATGATAAATGTGCACACTTTTCCCCCGATTGTACACGAGGACTGAAAGACATTAGTACGCAACCACTCAGAATGGTCAGGGGCACGAGGACTCAGAAACGTGCGTCGCACCATCAACACGGGGCCAACATCCCCTGAAACAACTTCTTCCTCCAATCCATCATCAGCATAGTCATCAAAGATAGGTTCTCCTTCCAAATCAGGTATATCATCGGGACCATCATGCGCTAAAAGGCCGCGAGAACTCTACCCCTTGGGACACGCAGACTGTCTATGTCCCGTCTCTCCACAACCGAAACAATGAAAAGTTCCCCCAGGTTGAGGCTGTGTTGGCCTAGCAGTAGAAGGCCGCGCTACTGGGTTTGTGGAACCACGGTTAGTCGGGGCTGGAATTGTGGTGCTAGTACTCGGAGTCTGGCGAAAGCTACTTGGTCCACGCCTCAGTATCTGCTTCTCAGCTTGCAAAGCACGCTGATGTGCCTCAGACACAGTTGCTGGATCAAACATGTTAAGGACATCCTGCAATTGAAGCTTTAACCCACCAATATAACGAGAGACTAACTGCATAGGGGTCTCACGCACATCTGTACGAGCCAATAATTGATAAAAATCACCACTATATTCCTCCACTGAACGATTACCTTGCCTCAAATTCTGAAACCTTTGATACAACTCCCGTTCAAAATTGTATGGTAAAAATGCCCCTTTGATATGTTTCACAAACTTCTGCCAAGTCACAATTTTACCCTTACCTTCACGGACACGAGATTTCTTCAATTGTTGCCACCAAGCTTGCGCCCTACCACGCAAGTGGAAACTGACCAACGCCACGCGTCGATCCTCAGGAACCTCCTTGAAGTCAAAGACTTCCTCCACTTGGGACAGCCAATCAACGAACTCCTCAGCCCGAAGGCCACCATCAAAGTCTGGAATGTCAACTTTAAACCCAATCTCCCACCGGCGGTCACGCTGATTTTCCACTCCTTGATCCGTGAATGGATTGTGGTCAGACGCCACCTCGCCATCAGAACGATTGGTCTCAAACTCCTCCAAACGTCGTGTCAAGTGTTCAACTTGTCGCCGTAAATCAGCGTTCTCACGGTCTCTTAAATCAGCGATATCACGAGCGGCGGCACCTCCTCATGGTCTACCTCGAGCCATCGTAGGATCACCGTACTCTGATACCAATATGATAGAGTCGCACAACGAAGCTGATGGAATAGGGAAAACCCAAATTCAATTTTTCTTTGATTGAAAATAAGCTGCTAATGAAGATTACATGAGTTTACTTAAATAGGAAAATAAAACGAAACCCTAAACGAAAATTACTAAAAACCGAAAATTTCTAAAAAACATTAAAAATTCGAAATAAAATAGTAAACGACTCCGGAAGCCCAAAAAAGCCCATACTACACGAGCAAAGCTAGTGATTTCTGATCGTCTCGACGTTCCGCTCAGAATAAGGTATTTTGGGCTGAAAACGGACACCGGAAGCGCCAATCCTGCTAACTAGCGCCAATTTTTTCTAATCCTCAGTTATCGCTAATCTGCCTGCATCAGTTCTTGTTCTTCGAAGCTTTCTTTACTTTCTTTGTTCTTGATTTGGAGCTCCTCTCCACTTTTACTTTCTTGTCCAAAGCCACGGCTACTTGTATTCCTTGACATGAATACAAGTAGCTAATGCTTTCTTTACTTTCATGTCTTGTTACCACAGCCACGGCTACTTGTATTCCTTGACATGAATACAAGTAGTTAAGGCTATTGTTCTTGTTACAAAAGCTCACGGTTTCATTTCCTTTATTTGTTGTCCGAAATCCTCTTTACTTTACTTGCAAAGTCTCGGTTACTTTTCTTTGTTTTCCTTGTTCAAGTCATGGCTACTTGTATTCCTTGACATGAATACAAGTAGCTAAGGCTTATATTCGGTTTAGGGGTTCTCTTATACTATGACAATGTTTTGAGACCCTTTTACTAAATGCTTTTTGTGTTCAACTAGTTCTCGTGCCATTATTCGGTTGAATAACAAGGCTAATTAGTGGATGCATCGAAAGGGAAAAGCTTAGCCGGGTAGTTCAATTCAGATTAGATAACAAAACCAAGTGGATGCATCGAAAGGGCAAAGCTTGGTAGAGTAGTCTAATCCTTCTTTAAAACCACTTGGTTGATCGGAAATGTGAGATCAAGTGGCTGCACATAGGCTAATACATCTGGAAAAGGAGTATTAGTCTAGGCAGAACTAGAAGTCTATGTCTTGTTTTTGGAGTGGATTGTGATGTAAGCGCTTGAAAAAGCCTTACTTTAGGGTTTAAGTCTTGAAAAGGAATAAATCCACACCTATGAACACAAAGTAGATCATTTGAAGTCAATGAGGGATGTGTCACTAGTTGAGACCCTAGACTGAATATCTTTCTTATGTGAATATCTTTCGTCTTTACTTTCAGTACCTTTACTTTTATGCAATTTACTTTTCAGCACTTACTTTCTTGCATAACATTTCAGCAATTTACTTTTAAGCACTTTACTTTTCAACACTTTACTTTACGCACTTTACTTTCATTACTTACTTTCAGCACTTTACAATTCAGTCATTTACTTTTCAGTTATTTACTTTCTGTCATTTACTTTCTGTCTAAAAAACCCTCAAAAAACCCAATCTGTATTTATTTTCTTTTTCTTTCTTTTCAAAGAATAACTATTCCACACTGACTCTCTTGGGTTCGACCCCTACATACCGCTTGCTAATCCAATAGTGAGCCATGAGTAGTGGAACTATAAATGTAAATTTTGCAGCGCACAACAACGTGATGTCATAGGCTGATTAAGAGGAAGTCTGTAATCGTAAGTCCATATGTAATCTTAAACTGAATATAGTGAATTGCTTTTTCACCCAGAGTAATCTATTGCCGAACTGGGTATCAAGTTGCGTGTTGTTAGTTGTTCTACACGTTGATTGTTTGAACAAAGTTGTCTAGCATATTGGTTCATCATTAGCTAGGACAACATCTTGACACATACGTGTGTTTCAATTGGTATCAGAGCATATCACTCAACACAAAGAGTGAGATTTAGAGGTTGTTCCAGATAAATTCGAAGGAGGGGCAGAACATCACGCGACCTCGTTGCTGGAAGGAACTGACTATAGCTTTTGGAAGGTGAGAATGAAGGTGTTTCTAAAATAACTAGATGAGCGAGCTTGGAGAGCTGTTGAAAAGGGTTGGACACAACCTATGACCACTAAAGAAGATGGTAAGGGGGTGCCAACTTAAGAAGACAAGTGGACTGAAGAACAACAGAAGGATGTAGCTGCAAACGCTGAAGCAATGAATGCAATATTTTCTGATGTTGATAGAAAAATGTTCAGAATGATCTCTAACTACGAGATTGCTAAGATTGCATAGGACATACTGCAGACAGCTCATGAAGGTACGGATAAGGTCAAGATTTCTAGAATGGAGATGATTACTTCAAAATTTGAAAATCTGAGAATGAAGGAAGATGAGACTGTTGCTGACTTCAACGCAAGGATTCTAGACATTTCTAATGAATCGTGTGCAATGGGAGAATCTATCAATGAAGAAAGACTAGTAAGGAAGGCGCTGAGATCGTTACCCCAATGATTTGCTATGAAAAAAATGCCATTAAGGAAGCTCAGAATGTGAAGACTATGAAGCTGGATGAACTGATGGGATCACTGTAGACATTTGAGCTAGAGATGCACGAGGATGATGAAGATAAGAAAGTCAAATGTGTAGGTCTGAAGTATGAAGTATCTGATGTTCAGAAGAACGAGGAAGACTTGTCTGCACAACAATTTGCTATGTTGGCTAAGAATTTCGAGAGATTTATAAAAAGGCTGAACAGGAAAGGACCAGATCAAGGACAATCCTCAAACTCAAAATTCTAGAAGGAAGGAAAATTCCAGAAGAAAAACAAATCTTGAGACTACTACCAAGAAAACAAGGGCGAGAAGTCTAAGGGAATCCAATGCAGAGAATACGAAGGGTCGGGCATATCTAGGCTGAATGTGCAAACACACTTAAAAGAAGAAGGCCTTTGCCGTTAACTAGAGTGACAGTGAGTCTGATGATGACAAGCCGGAGGACGAATCAAATAACTTCATAGCTCTTATAAGTATGGTTGATCAAGAAGGAGAAGATATTGAAAGGGTTGGCTCTGAGACCTCATCGGAGCACCCTACTGAATACTCGAGCAGTACTGATGATGAAGATATTACTGATGAATGCATAGCGGAGAAGTGCAAGGAGTTGTTCAACAAGTGGATGCAAGTAATTGCATTGAACAAGAAGCTCAGTTGCAATCTGACCAACCCGAAGGAGGAGAAAGAAAAACTATGGGAGGACGCTGCTATTCTGATTACACAAAAGGTAGAACATCAGGAAAGTATTGTGGATCTGAACCTCTAGATGCAGAAAGCCGGGGATGAGAAAGCTGATCTTATTGAACAAAAGATGGAACTCTTAGCAATTATCTCGACATTAAAGATCCAAATGGAGAAAGACAAAGATGAGCACACTAGAACCATAGAGGACTTGAAGAAGAAGAAGAAGAAGAAGAAGAAGAAGAAGAAGAAGAATGGTTCTCTAAGCAGAAGAGAGGTACACAACTTTGATATTATTAATACTCTGAAAGTTTAGATTGAGATGAATCGATTCACTAATGAGGAAACGGTGGAAGAACTGAGCAATCTTCAGAAGCAGAGGGCATGACAATGTTTGAGACAAATTCTGAGAGTCAAACAGAAGAACGAGGTATGTTATGTTGCATTCAGTTCTACCAGTCACCTGAAGAAGGAACATTGGTACTTTGACAGTGTATGTTCAAGGCATATGGCTGGAAACTCAGATTTCTAAACGGACCTAGAAAATTCAAAGGGAAATCTGTGACCTTTGGTGATGGAGTGAAAGGGAAGGTGCTTGGAAGAGGAACTCTGAATGTTTAAGGCCTACCAGATTGAAGGAAGTTCTTCTTATCAAAGGATTACAAGCAAATCTGATAAGCATAAGTCAATTGTGTGATGGAGAGCATCATGTCCAGTTCACTAAGGATAAATGTCTGGTGATGAACAAGAATAATGAACGTGTACTGACTGGAAGAAGATCTTCAACAACTATTATCTGCTGAACCTTGGTCGACCAATAGCTGAAACAACATGCTTGCTGAGCAAAACTGAAGAGATGAACCTTTGGCACCAACGTCTAGGACACTTGAATCTGAGAACACTAAAGAAGGTTGCCACCGATGGATTAGTACACGGCATACCTAAAGTACAAGGTGATTTGAACACGGTATACGGAGAGTGTCAGATTAGTAAGAGAATCAAAACCTCCCACAAAGGAACTACTCAAACCAACACAAAGAGGCCTCTGGAGCTACTGCACATGGATTGGATGGGATCAATGCAAGTCGAAAGTTACTCCGGAAAGAGGTACGTGCTAGTTTGTGTTGATGACTACTCTCGATTTACTTGGACAAACTTCTTGCGAGAAAGTCAGATGTTGTTCAAGCTTTTGTTCAACTGTGTACTCATATGGAGAGAGAAAGGGAAAACAAAGGCGAACATCTGGTGGCAGTGGAGTGATCACGGAAAAGAGTTTGAAAATAATGCCCTTGCTGAATTTTGTGCTCAAAGAGGGATTACACAACAGTTCGCATCTCCCATCACTCCACAGCAGAATGGTGTAGTTGAAAGAAAGAATCGAACCATACTGAAGATGGCCCGGGTGATGATACATGCGAAGAAAGTTCTACTGAAGTTCTTGGTAGAAGTTATGAATAAAGCTTGCTACATCATAAAAAGAGTGACAATTCGAATCGGCACTAAGAAGACTTGATATGAGTTGTGGAAAGGAAAGATGCCAACATTGAAGTACTATCATATCTTTAGAAGTGAATGATACATTCTCAGAGACCGCGAGTATCAGCAGAAGCTGGATCCTAAGACCGATGAGGGTATTTTCCTTAGATACTCTACAAACAGTCGCGATTACCATGTCTACATCAAGCGATTTGGAGCTATCATGGAGTTTGTCAACGTGACTATGAAGGATATTGAGACTGGTCAATCTAACCCAAGTGACGATGAGGATGGTGCTGGAGCTCTCCCTGAACAACAATTCTCACACGTTCAAGATGTGCAAAAGGTTGTTACGGACAAACAGTCAGAACTACATGGTAGAGAAGATAGCCCAACTGAAGACGAGGAACCTGAATGTGAATCGTCTGATGCTCTAACTCGAGTCCTACAACCTTCAAGAATAGTTTAGAAGAATCATCCTATTATGGGGGTGATTGATGAACCAACTAAAGGCATGAAGACTTGAGGTAAATGACATCACGTCGTTGTGCGCTGCAAAATTCACATTTATAGTTCCACTACTTTAGTGGCTCACTATTGGATTAGTAAGCGGTAAGTAGGGGTCGAACCCAAGAGAGTCAGTGTGGAATAGTTGTTCTTGAAAAGAGAAAAGAAAATAAATACAATTGGGTTTTTTTGGGTTGGTTTTTTAGACAGAAAGTAAATGACAGAAATGAAAGTGCTGAAAGTAGAGTGCATGAAAAGTAAAGTGCTGAAAGTAAAGTGCGTGAAAGTAAATGACTTGAAAAGTAAAGTGCGTAAAGTAAATGACTGAATGTAAAGTGTTGAAAAGTAAGTGTTGAAATGTAAAGTGCTTGAAAGTAAATGACAGGAAAGTAAAGTGCTGATAAGTAAGGACGAAAGATATTCAGTCTAGGGTCTCTACTTGTGAGACATCCATCATGGACTTCAAATGATCTTACTTGTGTTCATAAGTGTGGGTTTATTCCTTTTCAAGACTTAAACCCTAAAGTAAGGCCATTTCTAGCACTTACACCACAATCTACTCCAAAATCAAGACATAGACTTCTAGTTCTAAGTGCAGCCACTTGATCTCTCATTTCTGATCAACCAAGCGACTTAAGAAAGATTACACTACTCGGTTAGGATTTTCCCTTTTGATGCATCCACTTAGCCTTGTTGTCTAATCAAGATTGAACCACTCAGCTAAGCTTTGCCCTTTCGATGCATCCACTTAGCTTTGTTTGTTCAACCGAATAATGGCACCGAACTAGTTGACACACAAAATAGCATTAAGTTCTAGTCTCAAGATGCATACACAAGTATGAACACCCTTTGACCGAATATGCTTTAGCTACTTGTATTCATGTCAAGGAATAAGAACCATACTTATAAAAGTAAAGGAAAACAAGAAAGTAAAGGAGAGGAGCTCCAAATCAAGACAAGTAAAGGAAATCAGTTTTGACAAGAAAATAAAGAAGCCGTGGCTTGTGCAAGGAAAGTAAAGTAAAGTGACTTGACTGGGAAGTAAAGAGCTTCGGAGCTCACGAACAAGTGAAGAACAAAGTGTGTTTGCATTGAAAGCATATGTGTAGCATAGGTTGTTTTGGAGAAGAGAGATAAGCTCTCCACTCCCTAAGGACTTGGGACTTCGAAGCACCCTTATTACATGAGGCAAGCCCTCTATTTATAAGCAAAGCAAGACTTGGGGGCTAAGTTTGGATTTGGAAATATCCCAAAAGAAAAGAACTTTGATTGGTTCTTCCAAAAGCCATCCCACTTGGATTGGCACTTGCATTCCCTCAAGAAAACTGACTTGGCCACTTGATTGAAGCCAAAGGGAAACCAACTTGAGCTTAGTTCTCTCCAAAGGCCAACCGACTTGAATAGTTGAGGCAACCGAACTCCAAAAGCAAACCGAAATGAATAGTAGAGGCCAACCGGAATATTGGGACTTTGGTTGGTTCTTGGTTGGAACTTAATTGGACCCTGGTTGTACTTGGCCGGAGCTTGATCGGAGTTTGGTCGGAGTTGGCCGGAATCTGGCCGGAATTTTGACCGGCGGCTATTGGCTCTTGGATTGTAGATTTGGAATGCTGAGGCAATTCTAAGACTGGCACATGAAGGATGTTTGGCCAGAATATGGCCGGAGCTTGGTCAGGATCCCAAAATGGCCAGAATTGCTGTAGTTTGGCCTTGATCGGGCTTGAGCTGGTTTCACTCGGGCGTTTTGTCTGGGAAGTGAGATTGTCCGAGTTATTGGACATTTCAAACAACTTGGTCGAGCCAGATTTGCCAGATTAGCTGGTTTAGTTGAGCGACTTGGTTTCGGTGCCAATGCGCGCGTGGCCTTTGCTTTGGAATTGGTCCAACTGCCAATCTGCCCGAGCGTTCTCCTTGGTTTTCCGACATTGTCCACCTTATTTTCCATTTTGATCACTTTGCTTGGGGTGGATTCGTCAGATCGGCTCGTTTACCCGGGCAACTTGAATTCGGTGCTAGACAGCTCGGGCGTGGCCAGGGCGATGCTCGAGCGCGGCCTAGGCGATGCTCGGCCAAAACTGCCTTGTGATGATTTTGGCTCGAAATGCCATCTTTTAAACCTGATTCCTCTTTAGACTCCAAATTGCCTGTATACACAAAATGACATTAACATGCATATGTTTGTATCACCAAATGTCATTTTTGGTGGGTTTAGTGTACTCGATGAGTCGTATAAATACGTCCCATCAAATGCCCCCACACTTATTCTTGTTCGCCCCGAACAAGGTTCGTCAAAAGAGGAACAAAAACACCCCAAGTCCTAGATATGAATGTGAGATGCAAAACTAGACTTCACCTTTTCATGCATAACTTACTTGCTACTAAAAGAATCATGCTCACATATGAAAGTAACTTGATACTTGTACCTTTGAGCCGTGATGCAAATCAATTTGGATGATTGGGAGATAGTCCTTTTTAGGCCTTTGAACTGCACTCTCGGATCCGATCTTACTATATGGTTATGCTACTTGCTTCTTCTAGCACGTGATTGTTCGGGCTTCCAAGTTGAGTTCTTTTGTTCATTGCTTGGACAGCTTTTCGTAGTGAGGTTTGGCCTTCAGCCTTTGATTTGACTCTTTGAGTACTTCACTTTTGCTTTGGTTTGGTTTCACCACTTTGGCTGATTTTCTTTCTTTGAGCTTTACTCCTTTGATGAGATTCGCATGTCCATTTTTCTTCACTTTTTGGGAGGTCCAATCATCGCCCGAGAGCATATGGAAATACCTCCCCGCTCTTTCTCATCCTTGCCCTTTTTGCGCGCGTCAAGATGAGGGTCGCTCATCTCTTTTCCCGGCTACTTTGGACTAGAGAATGGAAGGTTTGATTCCTGTCCCGCCTCTTGCATAGACGCTGCATGGCGGACTCCACTCAAAACCATCAAAAGCCCAAAGTGCTAGCCGCCACAATCTTCACATAACCGTATAGTAAGGGTCCGGTCCCTTGAGTGCTTGTCAAGCCTCTCTAGGGCATTTTCTTTCAACTACACATCCTACATTTATCTTGGCACACAAGGACAAGTAGAAAGTTAAATACACATGTTTTTACACAATTAAGTTTTCACAAGGAAATGCATGAAACCGGGTCTATCTATTTTCACATCAGGAAAGTTTGTATTTTCAAAAAGTTTCAAAAAATAAAAATTTGAAGGAAAAGAAAACATGCAGACTAATATGTGCAAAGAATCACCCCCACACTTTTGAACAAATCCATTCCTCTCGGAATGACTTAGTTCAAAACACAAAAACAATTTTAACAATGGAAAGGAAATGACATGAAGAGTAAGGAACGAAGAGAACTCCCTTTATCGTGTCATTGCTAAGTCAAGGCCATAGGAGCAAACGACAAGGCCTGGCCCGGCCAGATTCGGTTGATGTTCGAGGGGGTCCGGTTGGGACCTATTTCTCTTGGGCGCAGCCCGATCATTCTCGGTTGCAGCCCGGGTACTGGCGAGTTTCCTCGAGCGCGAGCCGGTCATTCCCGATTATGGCCCGGTTATGCTCGGGTCATGCGCTCGTATGTTACAAAGCATGTGCTCGCATGTTGAGCATATGTTCCCTGCATAAGATAAACATTCCTTTCCCAAATACAAAGGGGTGAGTATGAAAAGAAACGACATAAACATAAAAACTGTAACAAATGAAAAATATAACGGGTTACCTCCCGGCAAGTGCCTTTGTTTAACGTTGTTGGCTCGACGGTACCTTACTCATGGATCGTAAGTTGGGATCCCATGGGTGCTTGAGGTCGAACTTCTTCTCGGTTGCTCTTTTGCTCCGCCCAAAGAAAGCATGGAGTGATGTGCTCGGTTCTAGTCTCCATTGGTCCGGCGGGTTCTTTTCCACATACAGCCGAGAAGATGAGGGCTCCTTGGCCATAGCTGTTGGTCCATTGAGCCGTGGTCTCTTGCTACTCCATCCCGGCTTCCATTCTTTTGGGCCATGTCTTTGTCGCTTCTTCATGTTCAAATGTTTGGCACCTTTGCAAGTTTGGAAGTTCATCATTGTGCCATCAAGTGTAGGCGACATCAAGCATGCGCCCCTGCCAAGCTTCTTCTTTGTGGCAGCGGAGATGGGTTGTCTTGGAACAAGTGAGTTTTCCGGGCTGCTTTGTTGGCTTGGCAGTGAGGAGCGCTCCATTGTTAGCTTTTCTTGCCCTTGTACCTCCTTCAACTCCCCTTGCACCTCATCATCATTGATTCCATAATCTTCGGTGGCTATGATCTGCATAAAACATAAAGGGTTAAGTTGGGGCATTTCAGCCACAAGGACCGAGCCTTTCTCGATCAGCCCGTTCGTGAGGACCGGGTCTGCTTCGGCCAGCTCGGGCGCTTCGGCCAGCGCGGGCGCGTCCTGGTCTGTCTCAGCCAGCCCGACATTGAGGTCCGGGACTTCCTCGGGTGCTCCAAGCGCAAGGACCGGGCCTGGCTTCATTTCCTCGGCCACTTTGGCAGTGAAGTCTGGGTTTTCTGTTGGCTCGGCAGTGAGGACTGGGTATGTCTTGGTTGGTTCGGCAATGAGGACCGGGCCTGATTTGGGAAGTTCGGTCGTGAGGACCGGTCCTAGTGGCTTGGCCGGCTCCGTGGTAGGCTCTTCCTTGATGACCCTTGGCTTGAGCATCTCATAGATCCGGTTTGTAGCTTCTTTTTTAGCCGCCCATGATTCGGTTTTGGTCTTGAATTGGTGCACCATGTTGGCCAGTTCTTCGAGCCGCATGACCTGATCTTGTCTTGACTTCTCGGCCAAATCATCTATCAAGTTCCAAAGATCATCCATGTCTAAGTTATTCACCGAGCCTCCCGCTGCACCATTTAGCCAATTCCACTCATGTGGCATCATCCCACCGAGAAACCTTTGAAGAAGATCAAAGTTGGTGAATCCATGGTGCGGGCAGCTCATCACAATGGAATCAAAGTACAACAAGTACTCGTCCAATGTTTCATCCCGGGATTGCTCTAGGTTGTTGATCTTCTCCCGGACTTCAAGTTCGAAGGATGGTGGGGAAAACTCCTCATTGTTCCAAGGCTCACTTCCGTAGTAGGAAGACAAAGTGACCTGCAAGATAAAACAAGAAAAGAACAACAAAAAGAACAAATATTCCGATTCACAACTCCCCGGCAACGGTGCCAAAATTTGACAGCACGTCGTTGTGCGCTGCAAAATTTACATTTATAGTTCCACTACTTTAGTGGCTCACTATTGGATTAGTAAGCGGTAAGTAGGGGTCGAACCCAAGAGAGTCAGTGTGGAATAGTTGTTCTTGAAAAGAGAAAAGAAAATAAATACAATTGGGTTTTTTTGGGTTGGTTTTTTTAGACAGAAAGTAAATGACAGAAATGAAAGTGCTGAAAGTAGAGTGCGTGAAAAGTAAAGTGCTGAAAGTAAAGTGCGTGAAAGTAAATGACTTGAAAAGTAAAGTGCGTAAAGTAAATGACTGAATGTAAAGTGTTGAAAAGTAAGTGCTGAAATGTAAAGTGATTGAAAGTAAATGACAGGAAAGTAAAGTGCTGATAAGTAAGGACGAAAGATATTCAGTCTAGGGTCTCTACTTGTGAGACATCCATCATGGACTTCAAATGATCTTACTTGTGTTCATAAGTGTGGGTTTATTCCTTTTCAAGACTTAAACCCTAAAGTAAGGCTATTTCTAGCACTTACACCACAATCTACTCCAAAATCAAGACATAGACTTCTAGTTCTAAGTGCAGCCACTTGATCTCTCATTTCTGATCAACCAAGCGACTTAAGGAAGATTATACTACTCGGCTAGGCTTTGCCCTTTCGATGCATCCACTTAGCCTTGTTGTCTAATCAAGATTGAACCACTCAGCTAAGCTTTGCCCTTTCGATGCATCCACTTAGCCTTGTTTGTTCAATCGAATAATGGCACTGAACTAGTTGACACACAAAATAGCATTAAGTTCTAGTCTCAAGATGCATACACAAGTATGAACACCCTTTGATAGAATATGCTTTAGCTACTTGTATTCATGTCAAGGAATACAAGCACCATACTTATAAAAGTAAAGGAAAACAAGAAAGTAAAGGAGAGGAGCTCCAAATCAAGACAGGTAAAGGAAATCAGTTTTGACAAGAAAATACAGAAGCCGTGGCTTGTGCAAGGAAAGTAAAGTGACTTGACTGGGAAGTAAAGGGCTTCGGAGCTCAAGAATAAGTGAAGAACAAAGTGTGTTTGCATTGAAAGCATATGTGTAGCATAGGTTGTTTTGGAGAAGAGAGATAAGCTCACAACTCCCTAAGGACTTGGGACTTCGAAGCACCCTTATTACATGAGGCAAGCCCTCTATTTATAAGCAAAGGAAGACTTGGGGGCTAAGTTTGGATTTGGAAATATCCCAAAAGCAAAGAACTTTGATTGGTTCTTCCAAAAGCCATCCCACTTGGATTGGCACTTGCATTCCCTCAAGCAAACAGACTTGGCCACCTGATTGAAGCCAAAGGGAAACCAACTTGAGCTTAGTTCTCTCCAAAGGCCAACCGACTTGAATAGTTGAGGCAACCGAACTCCAAAAGCAAACCAAAATGATTAGTAGAGGCCAACCGGAATATTGGGACTTTGGTTGGTTCTTGGCCAGAACTTGGTTGGACCTTGGTTGTACTTGGCCGGAGCTTGATCAGAGCTTGATCGGAGTTTGGCCGGAGTTGGCCGGAATCTGGCCGGAATTTAGGCCGGCGGTTCTTGGCTCTTGGATTGCAGATTTGGAATGTTGAGGCAATTCTAAGACTGGCCCATGAAGGATGTTTGGCAAGAATATGGCCGGAGCTTGGTCAGAATCCCAAAATGGCCGGAATTGCCCTAGTTTGGCCTTGATCGGGCTTGAGCTGGTTCCACTCGGGCGTTTTGGCTAGGAGGTGAGATTATCCGAGTTATTGGACATTTCAAACAACTTGGTCGAGCCAGATTTGCCAGATTAGCTGGTTTGGTCGAGCGACTTTGTTTCGGTGCCAATGCGCGCGGGGCCTTTGCTTTGGAATTGGTCCAACTGCCAATCTGCCCGAGCGTTCTCCTTGGTTTTCCAACATTGTCCACCTTATTTTCCATTTTGATCACTTTGCTCAAGGTGGATTTGTCAGATCAGCTCATTTGCCCGGGCAACTTGAATTCAGTGCTAGACAGCTTGGGCGTGGCCTGGGCGATGCTCGAGCGCGGCCTGGGCGATGCTCGGCCAAAACTGCCTTGTGATGATTTTTGCTTGAAATGCAATCTTTTAAACCTGATTCCTCTTTAGACTCCAAAATTGCCTGTATACACAAAATGACATTAACAAGCATATGTTCGTATCACCAAATGTCGTTTTTGGTGGGTTTAGTGTACTCGATGAGTCGTATAAATACGTCCCATCAGTAAACAGGTAAATTATCAAGAATTGACTGGTCATTCTTGCTTCCTATCTATAGTGGAGACAAAGAACATTAAAAAAGCAATTGGCAACGAGTATTGGGTGGTGGCCATGCAAGAGGAACTTGGATAATTTCAGTGAAACGATGTATGAGATCTTGTTTTACGACCTGATGGTGTGAATGTTATTGCAAGAAAGTGGATCTTCAAGAATAAATTTGACGAACATCGCAACATCACCTGCAACAAGGCACGGCTTGTTGCTCAAGGATATACGTAGATTGAAGGAGTAGACTTTGATGAGACCTTTGCACTGGTGGCTCGATTAGAGGCTATCAAATTGCTACTGACCCTAGCCTGTCATCTAAAGTTCAAGCTGTTCCAAATGGACGTTAAGAGTGTTTTCTTGAACGGGTTGCTGAATGAAGAAGTATATGTGGCGCAACCGAAGGGATTTGAGGATCCTCACCTTCCTGACCATGTGTACCGACTGAAGAAAGCTTTATATGGACTCAAGCAGGCGTCCAGAGCATGGTACGAGAGGCTCACAGAGTCTTAATTAACCATGGCTATGTGCGAAGGGGAGTAGATAAGATGCTTTTTGTCAAACACACAAGGTCAGACTTCATTATTGCTCAAATTTATGTGGATGATACTGTGTTTGGGTCAAGTAATCAGAAGATGGTGGACAAATTTGTGGCACAAAAGAAGAGCGAAATCAAGATGAGCATGGTAGGAGATGGCATACTTCCTCGGACTCCATGTTAAGCAGAAGGTGGATGGGATCTTCATCTTACAAAGCAAGTATGCCAGAAATCTGATCAAGATGTTTGATCTGGAGGAAGTCACTCATAAAAGAACTCTTGCTGCTACTCACGTGAAGATCACCAAGGATGAAGCTGGAACAAGTGTGGACCATACCTTGTACATGAGTACGATTGGAAGCTTGTTATACATGACATCCAGTAGAGCTGAATTTGCACATGATGTAGGTGTCTATGCAAGATATCAAGAAAACCCTAAAGAGAGCCACCTAATGCACGTAAAGAGGATTATCAAGTATGTATGTGAAACAACTGATTATGGTCTCTGGTACACAAAGGATACTAGTTCATGTCTGGTAGGCTACTGTGACTCTGATTGGGCTGAGAATGCTAGGATCGCAAGAGTACATCTGGAGGATGCTTCATACTGGGTAACAATCTGGTGTCATGGTTCAGCGAGAGAGCAGAATAGCATCTCCCTATCTACTGCAGAGATGGATTTTATAGCTACGGGAAGTTGTTGCACTCAGATGTTATGGATGAAACAAATTTTGGAGGAGTATGGAGTTCAACAAGATGTGATGACACTCTACTGTGACAACATGTGCATGATCAACATATCCAAGAATCTTGTTTATCATTCCAGAACAAAGCATATCGACATAAGCATCATTTTATTCAAGAGCTAGTTGAAAAGAAGGTGATTATGCTGAAGCATGTATCAACTGAGAAGCAGCTAGCAGACATCTTCACCAAGCCCTTAGATAATTTACAGTTTGAGACACTTAGATCCTCTCTGAGTCTGTGTGTCATTGATAACTAGTTGTTCCAACAAAAGGTGGTCAGCCAGGGCTAGAACGAAATACATTTTGAAGGCTAACGTGGAAGGTAAGGTGAAGACTGCGAAAGGAGTTGTGACAGGTGACGATTGGTATAACCAAGATTCATGGATGGTGTAAACGGCTAGATTGACGTGGCGCTTTAGAAAGACGCAAGCAAATATAAGAAGTGCGAGTGGTAATTTCAAATTTCAAATCTCTATTAACTTTGTCTAGTCCTTCTCTCTCGCTCTCTCGAAGAAACCCTAGGTGAAGTATCACTTCAACAAATTGAGATAATCCAAAGATGGTGAACACTCCGCAAGACCAAAATTGTGAAGGCTAGTGTTGCCAAGGATTCGTTAAAGCCTGTCGGAGAGAAAAAGAACGTGGTGGAAAACCCTAAATTGGCAAAAATCTATCGGGATCGGCTAAAGCTCAGACGATTACGGTGACAAAGGCAGAAGTACCCATTAAAGCTAAGGTTGCTAAGAAAGTGTCAATTGATAAATCGGCAACGGCGACAAAGGTTTCAACTAACACTACACCATTTTTCGCATTATGCAACAGGAAATAAAACGTTGCATAAGGCAAAATCGTGTTGCGTAGGGCTTGCGCAACGTGCACACTGTTGCATAAAGCTGTATTGCGTAGGCGTTATTGCTAAAGATTTAGCAACAAGTTTCAATTGTTATTGCATAAGTGTTTCTCTAATGCAACGTAGAGTACATTTGTTGCACTGGTTATGTTGCATAAGAGTTTATCTTTTGCAACAACAATTGAAACTTGTTGCTATATTTTTTGCAATAACGCCTACGCAATACGTCTTTATACAACAACAGTGTTGTTGTAAAAGTACAAAGCAACATAGTTTATGTAACACCATACTGCGTTGCGTTAGAGTTATGCTTTCGCAACACAGTTATTCTGATTTGTTGATATATTTTAAGCAACAAGGATATTGCAACATGTTTTTATGCAACAACTCAGTTGCTAAGCAACGACTCATATTTCTTTAGATTAAAATTTCCAATCCAAAGATGATAAAACACATACATATTTTGGATTACAATATAGTTTCAATCAAAATCTCAAAATAACAATTTCTAAACAACTTAGTGAAGTTTCATACTAAAATGACGAAGTTCACGGGTCCTCCCCTGTCGCATTCCCAACCGATTTCTCTTCAAGAGCTCCAATCTTCTCCTCGAGTCTTTTCATCATAACTTGTGACTCCGCTTCTTTTCGGACAGCCTCTACTTGTTCCTTCTGCCGCACATGAGAAGATCTTCCGGCTCTGGCACAGTGAACGACAGCTTCGAAAATGTAGAAAACGGAATCTGATCAAGCATGTTCCACTCTGGCAGAATATCAACGGAAGATTTAAACACTGCCGCCTCACAGCGATGATGCTGTCCCTGTAGAGCTATTCATATTCACTCACTCACTCACTACAAGTAGCTGAAAAGTAGAGCACAAAGAAAGAAGAAGAAGAAGAAAACTGAAGGATCAGTGTATAATTAAAGTGAGAGATTCAGGAACAACTCAGTCGAGTGCCAGACCTTCAACTCAGTCCCAGCAACAACTCCACAAATGCGCCAACTCCTAATCAAATGTGCAGAGCTCACCTCCCAATCAGACTTCTCAGCCGCTCACCTCCCAATCAGACTTCTCAGCCGCTCAACAAGATAACACCATTCATCAGATTCATCCACTTGACTGCAAATCAAGCGATTCTGTAAGCAGTTGATGGAGAATCAGACATTCACATACTCGATTTCGACATCATGCATCATCATCCACCGATGCTTCGAATCACTGGAACAGGTCATGATATGGACGTGCGGATGCGAATCGGTGACCGCCTCCTCAAATTTGCACAATCTCGATGGAGATTGCAAACCGGTTTCTTCAATTTCGATGGAGATTGTGTGAAGGTCGCTGGGATGGTGAGAGAAGTGTGAGGCGGCTGATGAAGGGATTTTGTTCTCAAAATAAAAACCCTAGAGGTTCCAACTTCAAATTAAAAAGCCAAGTTAGATTGTTGGGCTTCATTAAGCTTGAGCCCAAAAATAAAAATAAAATAAAGGATTTTGTAAATATGATTTAATTAATACTTAGTATGATCTAATATTCATTCAATTAATCATATTACTTTTAATACTACACTTAATATAATATTTGTATCAAATTAACAATTAACCGTTAATGTAGATTGATATTGAACGCTAATTCATTACTGCATTACCCTTAAACCAAGTTAAATCTAACAACCTTATGTATTTGATAAATCTAACTAACATCTCAGAACATAAATATGATGTACAACCTTATGTATTTGTGATTTCAAACGGAATTGATTAGTGAGTTACCCTTAATCAACCTTATATTATGTATTTGCTTTAAATTAAGCTTAGAACATACATGAAACATTATTATATAACATAACTAAACCTTTATTATAATCCATCAATTAACTTTACTTTGAATCATATATTATACGAAATTAAACTTTAGTGAATGTGCTACTTGAAGTGAAGGCAACTCATTAGTGCATCACCATTAAACCAAGTTAAATCATCTAACAACCTTAAGTATTTGATCAATCTAACACTTTAAATTAAGTTATACATGATACACATGATACATTATACATAATAAATTAAGCTTTACATTTGATACATGATACATGATAAATTAATTAGCTTTACATACATTTGATACATGATACATTGGATATACATGATACATTTGCTACATACATAATTAAACCTTATGACTCATAGTAATCGAACATGTTACATACATGATATATTTGCTATTAGTGTTTTACTAACTCATATTAATGCATTATCATCAAACCAAGATTAATCGAACAACCATGTGCATTTGATCAATATAATTCACACAACTCATTATCTAAACTCTTTTGTACATCTTTTGTTCCATCTTATGCATTTGAATTCAAAGCTAGCTCTCATTAGTGTATTAACAACCTTATGCATTTGATCAATCTAACTCATAATAACATAACAACTCTCTTATGTTCCACCTTATGCATTTGTGATAATTGCCTTTAACTCATAACATTACTCCTCTTATGTTCCATCTTATGCATTTGTGATCTTGCCTTCAACTCATGAACATGCATTGTTTGATGTAACAATTGTCATTATAGTGCATAACCCTCTCATGCATTGTTTGATGTAACAATTATCATTATAGTGCATAACCCTCTCATGCATTGTTTGATCTCACAATTGTCATTATAGTGCATAACCCTCTCATGCATTGTTTGATCTAACAAAAATTACTTGTAACATAACATCACATAACCCTTATGTATTGTTTGATCACTTAATTAAATCATAGCATAATATTGCATAACCCTCTCATAACACTCATAACCCTCGAAACCCTCATAACCCTCACTTTTGCTATATGAACCCCGCGTTGCATAAGTGCCTATTGCGTTACGTCTGGCGGGAACCCAAAATGAAAATTTTGGCACCAAATTTTTCATTTTTTCATCTACTTTTCATACCCAACTCTTCCAAAATTTCCCACCAAAATTGAATATTTACTTTACGCAACGACTATATATGACATCGTTGCATTAGATAAAGGCGGGAACATAAACAAAAAATTTGGAACTAAATTTTCATTCCCTCCTTTTCGAAATGTTACCCTCCCATAAATTCATTTTTGCCTAACGCAACGACACAACGTAGTTACGTTGCAATAGAGTTAGCGGGAAACCCAAAAACAAATTTTGGTGCATAATTTTCATTCCCTCCTTTCCTAAATTTTACCTCCCAAATTAAAAATAGGCTTACGCAACGAAAATAGAAACGTGTGTTGCAATAGATAAAATAACATGTCACTACAAACCACGGTTGGTGCATATGATATCCAACGCAACGCAGGTGTTCGTGTTGTTTTAAAATGCATTGCATAGGATATCTTACGCAATGCAACACCATATGTCACTATAAATCATGTTGCATTATGTTACTTATGCAACGAATGTTCATATGTTGCTTTGGAGGTTATTGCGTAATACTCTAAAACAATGTAAAATGGTATGCTGCATAACTACATGTTGCCTAGGTGGTCTTACGCAACGAGGGAGACGACGGAGGCTTTTGATGCGTGGCATTAGTTATCTTACGCAACGGAAAATATAAGCAATAGAAGGCGCGTGTTGCTATAGATTTTATGCAATGTGTCGTTTGCAACGGCGTGTCATATCTTGTTGCATTGGTGTCAAAATGGTGTAGTGTAATAAGCTGATGAAGATTAAGGAGGATGTTGTGTCTGTTCTAGTTTCAAACCCTAAGGAGATAGACTCATCAAGAACCGTCATGACCAAGGCGATGACTAAGAAAACCGAAAAAGAGGTAATTCCCAAACCTAAGACTTCTATTTAGATATCTAGTAGTTAACATGCAAAATCTGTTGAGGGTTCAAAGCAGGTAGTGGAGAAGTCAAAGGTAGTAGATTTGGCCCATGGGGAGATTCGATGTACGTCTGGTACAGTTTCTACACCTAAACCTAAGGGTACAACGATTTAGGTGGTAGGTCTAAACCGGTGCCTTCAAAGGTGCATGAAGAAAAGTTTAAGGTTGCTCATCGCAAAGTAGTAGTCTCAAAATCTGAGGAGGAAGTTCCAGAGGGTGAAGTTGAGAAAGATCAGCATGATGTTTAAGAAACTGCTGAGAAATTTGGTGACGACGATCTTGGTGATGAAGAGAGTCCTGAAGAAAGTGAGCATGAGTCTGACAAATGAAAATCTAGTAGTACAGAATCCACGAAGCGGATGAGACAGCTGAACAAGTGGAGGTTAGTAATACTTACAAATCTCGGTCCGAAGAGATGGAGGAACAAGAAGCAGTGCCTTACGATGAAGAAAAGTCAATTTCCTTGGAAGAGAATGTTCAAGCTGATGAATGGGACTAACGACAACGCTTCGCAGACCAAAGCTGGCAAATCCGCTAATTCACTCCAGGAGTTGTTTGAAGAGGTAGAGTAATATGTTGATACAGAGACAAGTCAGCCAATAGATGATGAAAGAACTGAAGTAGAACAAACTACAGAAGATGTTGAAGATGTGGAGATGACGGAACAGGAAGAGGTGTCTGTATTTCTGAAGGAGAAATCTCTAGAAGCAGCTATAAGTGCTCAGATAGATGAAATACTTGGTACTAGATCAACTGGTAAAGCTAAGCGGGCACCAAAGAAGAAGAAAACTACAGAAGTGCAATAGGTCATGTCTGAAGTTGTGACTGAGGAAGTTCCAGTTGTCGTGGAACAAGGTGCACATGCCAAGAGAAAAAGGAAGACTTCCTAGTTGATACGAGCAGAAAATGCTGAACAAACTAAGGATTGAGGCGACTGGTACACAGATTCGGGTGCCTAAGAAGTCTAAGCCTAACCTCGCTAGAGGAGGAGCGAAAGGTGACAAGAAAGGAAAGAAGGTTTTGTTTGACATAGGAATGGTAGTTGGAGGAGTCTGGTTCAACTTGTATAAACATGCAGAAATGTGAACTTAGTTCAAAGGAGAAAGATTATGCTAGAAAGAATCTTGGAAGCTGACAAGTATTCAGTTAAGGAGATTGTGAGCATGTTGAAGGAAGTAGATCTATTCAGCACATTGACCATGGCAAAACCTTTTGTGGAACAAGTGGTTAAAAAAACTATAGCGAACCTACCAAAGGGATTTGGAAAGATTGGAGACCCTGAATCTGGGAAATTAACGTTAAGAGGAAGAACTGTTTCCATCACTTCAAGGATTATAAATGATTACTATGGAATAAACCCACCAGAAGAAGAAGTCCATGAGGATTTGGACTTCGACAAGGTAGTTGCTGTATTAACGAGTGACATGAGGACTAGATAGACATCACGACACAAGCATCTGAATTGACCACAAAATTTGCATATCTACACCACATTAGAATAAGAAACTAGATCTCAACGAGTCAAAGAACAACAGTCATCAAGGAACTGGGTCGTCTCATCTATGCCATTGGTTGCAAGCAGAAGTGTCATATGGGAAAGATAATCTTTGAACAAATTGCTGCACATGCTACCTTGAACAAGGTGAACCATCCGATTGGATCTCCTTCTCTCATGTATGAGCTAATCTTGGCTCAGCATTCTGACATCAGAACAAGTCAAGATGTGTTTACAGATGCTCTAAAGTTTTTCGGAATGAACAACAAATCTTCAAAGCACTACACCATTTTCCGGCTTAGGCGACTGATTTTGCTGCAGTGGTATAAGTGTATGTCGCCCAAGAAGCTCTACGCGACACACTTACTACCTGTGTCGCCTAAGTAAACTCAGGCGACATACACTTGTGCGACTGACCAACGTGTGTCACTTAAGAGGTCTTAGGCGACTGACTCGCATGCCACTGACCACGTGTGTCGCTTAAGCGGTCGTAGGTGACTGAATCATATGCTACTAGATAACTGCGTCACTTAAGTATGAAAAGTTTATTTGTAAAATCTGGCAATTAATAAGGCCCACCACCCGCACACCAACAATGGTACGGTATTTCTAGAAGCAGTATTATAGGCGACTGATATTGGGAATGTTAGTCGCCTAAGATAGCTTGTCATTTAATGAAGTAAAAGTCACCTTTTGTAACTCAGTACGAGCATAGCTATGCTTTTCTCATCTTTCTCCATTTATATCTTCCATTGGTGGGCGATTTGTTGAATTCTAAATCGCTGAAAAATATCCCAGAGGAGATAACAAGTTAAGTTTGTTGTTGTTGATAAATTTTTGTTTTATTTTTGTATATAAATTATGATTACTCATATGTGCATATTTTTAGTCCCATGATTTCAATTTATTGTTCAACTAATTTGGCAGGTCAAATGACCTCAATTTGTTGTTATTGTAAGTTCTTGTTAACTTAAGTTAATTATTGTTTTTTTTCTTACAGATTTAATTGGATAAAAGTTGGATGAGTTTGGAAAGATGTGATGCTCGTTACATCGAGGGAATTGCTATTTTCATTGATTTTCAAGTGAGGTCTTGCTTCCACTGCACAACAAGTATTTTACTTAGACGATCCAAAAGCAGGCGATAATTGGAAAGTTGTTAACTTGGTGGCGCCGAGAGGAACTTACAATGTTACATCACTTTCACTCGATGAAAACATATTACCAATACATGAAGCATATCAAGAAGATACAACAAAAAAATATTCCAAATTACAATATTCTCATATCAAGAAGATATAACCAAAAATATCCCAAATTACAAGAAGATGATTATTCTGATGAAGATGCAAATGAAATAGTCGAAGATGACGATGAAGAGGATGAAAATGAAGATGAAGAGGATGAAGATGAACATGATTATGAAGATTATTATGTTTTTCAATTATTTTCATGTCCTTGGTGAAGTGTATGTTGGACCAATTCATTTCAATTAGTTTAAAGTGATTATGAAGATTATTATTGGTCAGGTGTTGAATTCGTTTCAATTTGTTTAACTTCTTCTCATTTTTAATGCCACATCTGGCCTACAAAACAAACAAACACAGCAGTACAAAAGCACACCTGCCTACTGTTTAACTTTTTGAATTTGGTGAATTCATTCAATTCCTTTGTTTTTCAATTTTGCGGGATAAGAAAGACGAAATTGCTTCATTGAAAAATTGGGCCTCAGCCCGCTACACTTCATTCTACACTCCACTGCCCTAAAACAAATCATACTTCTCATCTTCACAAACACAGCCGCCGCTTCGTTCTCCATTCTTTACTCAGCCGCTTTCGTCAATCTCCACTCGTACGCGTTCTTCATTCGCCACTCCTAATTGTCATGTTAGGTTCATAGGGACACCTAGACGTCGACGGCTGGGATCTACGCCGAGAACGCCATCCGCAAGCACAAGCGCACCGAGCAGATGAACTACCTCCGCCTCTCTTCCAGGCTCAAAGCCGTCGTCGCTCGTCTCGACACTCAGGCCAAGATGTCCACCATCACCAAATCCATGGGATCCATTGTTAAGTCCCTCGAATCGTCGCTCAACACTGCCAATTTGCAGAAGATGAGTGAGACTATGGATCAGTTTGAGAAGCAGTTTATTAATATGGAAGTTCAGGCTGAGTTCATGGAGAGTTCTATGGCTGGATCCACTTCCTTGTCCACTCCTGAGGGGGACGTCAATAGCTTGATGCAGCAGGTGGCAGATGACTATGGCTTGGAGGTGTCTGTTGGCCTTCCACAGGCCGCTGGCCATGCCATTGCTTCTCTTGCCCAAGCTAAGAAGGTAGATGAGGATGATCTTTCGCGTAGGCTTGCAGAGCTCAAGGCAAGAGGCTAAGGTATGATAAAGAGTCACCCAAACTATTATCTCTTGTTAATACACATTACAACTTACCATCTCTGATGTGTAATAATGGATGCCTAGTGTCATGTGTATTTGGTTTTCATTTCTCCAGTAAAATTGGGAAGTTTATTTAAGGTGTTTTTTGGTTTTGATTTGAATCAGTGCATCCTTGTGTTGGAAGACAACGAACGAAGTAAATGCTTTTTTTCTTCCTGATTGCTGGTTTCTTCATTATACTATGACCATGAGTTGGGGAAAATATTCAACTTGATTGGTTTTGTAGGTAATGTATTGTCTTTGATCCTCTGGATGGCTCCTCTAACATAGATTGTGGTGTTTCTATAGGCACCTTACAATCGCGACACTTTGAGGCTTTCATTTCACTTGTTCTTATCTTTATCCTTACAAGTTTATTTCTGTTGTTAATTTTGTGTGTGGTGTTGGTTCCTTCTTTACGCAGATCTTTGGGATTTAGATGATAAAGGATGGTACAGAGCCAACATTATATCACGTCTTGCAACTCTGGAAAAATATGGTGGAGCTAAGGTGGCTGCCCAAACTTCACAAATGAGAGAGGAGCTGATTAGGGCCAAGGAGGATTCAGTGAAAAAAGATGAGAGGATACTCATCTTAGAAGAAAAAATGCGGGAGCTTGAATATCTAGTGCGAGGAGGGGCAGGAAGTAACAATGTTTCGGATGGAGCGAGCTGTGGTATGAAGCGACCTTGATATTTTACTGAAGTTTAGTGATCATTTTGAAGCTCATGCTTAGAACTTTTCAGAATATGGCCAATTGCTATGAACTTTTCATTTTGTATTTTGATGTTTGCTTGGAACTTGTAGTTGAATTATGTATCTTTTTGAAAGCTATCAACTATGCTGGTTTATAATTTAACAGGTTCATGTTTTAGTTTATGAATCTTTGAAAAATGTTTATAAGCTATTAAAAGTGGATTCGAAAAAATGTAACAGAAAAATGAATTTTCTAAAATGTTTATGTGACATCCAAAGTAAGTTACTTAAAGTTCTATGTGACTGACCTTAATTCAGTCGCCCAACCATTTGAACGACATATACATATGAATATGTCGCCCAAGGTCCAGGAGACAGAGCAAATTAGGTTCAGTCGCCTAAATACTTAAGCGACAGAGGATATTAGGTTCAGTCGCCTATATACTTGGGCCACATTGCTTGGGCTACAGACCTTAGGCGACACACAGTTAGTCACATAAGTCTCTGGGCGACTAAAAATAAACTTAGGCGACACATTTAGGTCAGTCGCCAAAGAGGCAAAATGGTGTAGTGAAGGGAAGCATGTCCTTGATGCGGCTGAAGAAGTACATATATTGAAGATATATTGGCGGAGGATTATATACAAAAGGCGGTTGAAGACTTTAGGAAACTTTTCTAAAAGATTGAGATATATTCCATAAAAGATATAGGCGGTTAGGATTTGATTTCCTAGATAGATTAGGAATCATCCGCCCCTATATAAAAATAACTAGGGTTATCGAACCAAAAGGCACTCTTAGAGATATTATACACTCACATACACTGATCGGGAAGTAGAGGTAAACGGCCGGCGAGCTTATCATTCCGATAAGATCACGATGCTCTGAGTCAGTTTATTCTGGGTGGTGTTCAGACTGAGCGCGGAACGTATTGAAGATGTACGCACTATTACTTGGTTGCTGCGCATTTGGGAGAAGACGCTAATTCTCGTGGAGGATCAAGGTGAAAATAGGGAGGGATCTCTAGTCTAGAGGGAGCCTAGATCGTAAGCTCGCTGAGGAGTCTTAGAGTAGGCTAATTAAGAGGGAGTCTGTCATCGTAAGTTCATCTGTACTTTAAACTCAATATAGATAATTGCTTTTCACCCTAGAGTACGATGTTGCCGAACTGGGTATCAGGTTGCGTGTTGTTAGTCGTTCTACACATTGATTGTTCTGCATAAAGTTGTCTAGCATATTATTTCATCATTAGCTAGGACAACATCTCAACACACACGAGAGTATTTCAGATGTGTACCTCTTAACCAATTTCGAATATCACTTTTTTTTCCAAAATTTTGAATATCACTTGCACAAAAGAAACAAATATTTGCATAATGCTTGATACTTGTTCCATCATTATGAGGGGAGTTGTAATTACACATACAACAAATACATGATGCACAAAAAAACCTTTCGAAGAGGAAAAAAACCTCTCAATCTTGTTTGATCTCTATGTAATTTCAGTCCTAAAGAATGGACTCTTAATAATCATACCATGATTGGAAAGTTGTTCTGACTATCATAATCTAGTTGGTATGCAACTGACACTGATATAACAACCAAATCCCAACTGGGCTCATGGGATTCCAGGCGCTGCAAGATACTCTTACTTTCTGAGGACGACTACATTTGCATGAGAACGTATCGGATTCCAAGCGCTGCAAGATACTCTTACTTACTGAGGACGTAGTGGTCATCTGAAACATGTATTTGAGTTGAAACATCTCCTTTTGAATATCAACATACTGGTCATCCCTACGCTGCAACACCCTCCTAGTGAGCAACATCATACTCTATATTGATTCCCTACTGAACTTCCACCACTGTGGATCAAATCCATCCTTCCTCGCCGACAAGAATAACCTTCATACCACTGCATCCTTGGTCTCTTCGAGTATACACTTCATCCTTCTCTCTGTACCCCAATTTTTTTATAAATAGTACTTGGGTATGGGAGAGAGCATACCTCATTCGGGTCAGCATAATCCATATGATGTATTATTGTTGTGATGCTCTCTTTTGATGAGCTTGTTTAGCAAGATGTAGTGAACTTTTGCCTTTCGAGGTAACATTTCTTACCAGGTAGGTATGGAGCAACCACATTTATTGGTTGAGATTTCCCTCATTGATTCTCCGCAAATGGTGTAGATCCTTAATATTAATGCTATCCTTCCCATCCTTCGAGTAAAGCATATGTCTCAGTACACAGTGCCATCGTTACCTGTGGTACTTCGTCCCATCTGTTTATCATCAATGACTTCCTCTGTACAGTTATCTGAGCACGCAGTCCCGCGTCCCTTTCCCATGATACATATTTCATTCGCAACTTACCGAGGTCTTTTAAGGGATGGTGTGATGCATCATGGTTGCTCGAGTGGTATGAGATTATGCATCACACACGAAAGCAGATAACAGTATATGTGATAATCAAAGTGATAGTACCTAATGGGGATCTCATCCAGTATATGAAAGTAACAAAGGGTCAAAGGAGCGTCCCACCATGGGTTGACTAAGGACGACTTTAGATACCTTCCATTATATGGGCTTGTAATGTGGGATCAAAATATCTGGAAGGTTATTTTGGGTAGAAAACAAAAGCTTTTTCATCCGTATGTTAGTGTATCATAAGTCACAAAATCAATCAACTTATACGGTGCATGTTCACAAGTATATTCCAAGGTGAGACTGAACCAAACGAACAACGTCACATAATTATGCACTTAAACACGGGTCAAATATTTCTCACCAATCATTGGGGGCCTCATGAGGGGTATAGTGTCAGTTGAGGGAAGTCATACCCAACTCCATGCGTAACTTCTCAAAGGGTTCTATGTTCAGTGCCTTGGTGAATATGCCAGTGATTTGATCCTCTTTTCTGTAGAATTCAATGCTCACCATACCCTTCTCAACACAATCACATAGGAAGGGGTGTTTGATTTCTATACTTAGTCCTAAAGTGCTGCACAGGGTCCTTAGAGATATTTATAGCACTAGTATTACCACATAGAATACGAACATAGTTAAATGAGATACTGATGGACCATAATTATACGAATCAAAAACACAGTAAAACCCACCAAATTAGACTGTTGGTCTATTTAACTTCTGCTTGTTAGTCCCGATTTATTTCTACAGGGTATTTTGGTGCTTAGAGAGAAAACACGCTAAGGAGAGGATTTTACGCTGAAAAGATATTACGAGCCAGTCCAAGGTCATGATCAGACGCTGAATGAAGCATCTCAAGATCCTGACGTAGGAATTACTCAAATCAAATCCAACCGAGGAACAATCAAAGTCAGACCAGAGCAAAATTGGACTGATAGTTTTGTGAAAAGACTGCACAAAACTGTCAAAATGCACTCATGGACCAAGGTGACCGGCCACCTTGCTTGGAGGGGGCCAAAGCCACCCTTCTTCTCCCCTTGCAACCGGCTACTGGCGGCTCCTACACCCAAGGTAACCGGCGGCTTTTCACACCCCCCCATGTGTCACCTCCTCCTTCCTCCTCCTTCCTCCTCCCTTGGATCAAAACCACATGCCACCCATCTCCTCCCCTTGTGGCTATAAAAGGAGGCTTCTCCTCCTCATTTCAATCATCCACAAATTTGTAACTTATCTCTCTAAAACATTTGGTTACTTTGTAAGTTTGGTTTGGTTTTGGAAATAATACTCCTGTTTGTTCTTGAGTATTATACTGATTGGAAATAATACTCCTGTTTGTTCTTGAGTATTATACTTTAGAGAATACTCCTGTTGGTTCTTGAGTATTCAGTAGGAAATTGGGAATACTCCTGTTGGTTCTTGAGTATTCCACCCCTTTCCCTCTTACTGTTTTCAAAAACCCCCGAGTATTTAGTTATGATGTCCTTTTCCATGGATATTCGTAGCTAAACTCCTCATTCGGTCGAAGGTATTTTCTTGTATTATATAATGTTTTAATTTCTTTTAGTTTCTTTTCTCTGTATTCAAAACTTGTTCTATGTGCCATATATAGTCAGAGTTTCCAAGGTTGAGTGGAAGCTGTAACAAGCAAAGCTCTTCCGTGGGAATTCGTGATCATACTCGGTAAGTGGAAGCTGTAACAAGCAAAACTTATCGAGGAGTTCGACTTATCGGAAACACCACTTGGTCGATCGTAACTGAGAGATCAGGTAGATGCACAAAAGGCTAAGATACTTCGAAAGGAGGAATTAGTCTGAAGTAGAATAAGTGTTGCTTTAAACGATGTTGCAAGTCTTGCGCTGCGAAAGGGCCTCAATTCATCTTTGAATACTTAGAAAGGTTACTAACGGTTATTAATAAACATGTTATAATACAAGGTACCTGAAACCGAATACTTTTCCTTGAATTACAAAAAACCCCCCTGTATTTACTTTTATAAACTGCTCAATCAACTACAACCATCAACCGCTCATCTACCGGAGGAATCGCAATCACGCATCACCCACTGTAAGTCTTCTTCCCTTAACTCTTTTACTTTTAGTATTTTAATTTCTGTATTTATTTTTGGTATTTACTTTTCCGCACTCAAAACTAAAAAAAAACCAAAAACAGTAGCTTAGTTAATCGCGCTAAAATCTCAGTCAACCTAAAACACGTTCCCCGCCAGTATAAAGAACAACGTATCCCTCTAATTCCCTTGGATTCGACCCCTACTTACCACTTACTACCAAGTAGTGAAGTCGCGAGTAGCGGAAAATATAAATTTATTTGTACAGAGAACATTGCACCTTGACGATAGTGCAGTGGGCTCCGTCAAATTAACGACGTTGCCGGGGAATTAGCCATCGGATTAGTTGTTCTTTCCCTCCTATGTCCTCATGACGCAACCCCCTTCATATGCATGGACAACACGACATCTGTCACTGTTCGGAGGTACGGATGGAGAAGACCCAGTACAACACTGCCGAAACTTTCACCACGTCTGCCACCTCATTAAACCTGCAAATGAAATGTTAGAGGAATTTAAGCTTAAATGCTTCAAATTCTCTCTAACTGATTTCGCAACGATATGGTATTACACGTCAACCGCTAGCAGTGCAGTACATTTTGTGGACCTCTGCGTTCCATTTCTGAAAGAATTTTCCCCTCCATCCTTACGACAACAAACCCGTGAGAAGATCATGTGCCTGCAACAATCCCGGGATGAGACTTTGGACGAATACTACACGAGCTTTGACACCATCGTCTCAAACTGCCCGCACCATGGATTCACGAAGAAAATTCTGCTTCAAAAATTTCTTCATGGGATGAAGGCCGATGATCAAGCAAGGATTAACGAAGCAATGAGGAGATCAGCCAGGAACTTCTCCCTGGCAGACATGTGGAACCTCATAGATAACCTGGCCGCAGCCACAAAACGAATGCCCCAAGCTGACGAAGGCATGCAGATAGAAGAGGCTGGACCAGAAACAGACGAAGAAGAGACTCCCGAGCCATCAGAAGAGACTCCCGAGCCATCAGAAGACTGGGATATAGAAAGTGTCGGGAGCAATGAGGAAGTATCAGCAATGGAAGAAGTCCAGAATACCACCGACATGCTACCCAAGCCATACCCAGCTATCATCACCCAAGCAGCCGAAACCATCTATGACCAGTTCCTCACAAACAGACACGACGAGGCAGAATCGATCCTTAAGATGCAAGCTTCCCGACTTTTCCCCTTGATCAATAGGCAAATCGCTGAAAACTATGTGATCCATGAAGAGGCTGAAAAGAGGATGGGAAAAGGGCCTGAGCAGAACGACTCCTCGATGGAGCATGTTTTCGCCATGACTGGACAAGGCAGCCCTGAACATCAGAAAACCCAGTTCAAGAGGCTAGTGGTTAAAGGTCCCTCACCTTCTCAAAGATGTTGGAAGGAGAAATCACCAGTACAACGGGAACGGGACCCAAGCACTTCTGCTCACAAGAAATCAGGTAAAGGCAAGGCAAAAAGCAACACAGGAACGGTGGCAAAATTTGACCTGAGCCACCCATGGGATCCCAACCAGTGATCCAGGAATAAGGTACTGTCGAGCCAATGACGTTAAACAAGTGCACTGGTCGGGAGGTAACCCGACACTATCTTACTTTCCGCACTTTAATTTTCTGTCTTTTATTTTCTGTATTTTACTTTTTCAATAAGTCGCTCTCACCCACTTGGTGCATAAAAGATTTGACTATTCAGGAATCGGACTTGGATGCAACATTAAGCCAGTCAGGGCTACGCTAAGAGTTCAAGGCCCCAGCCGAACTCCCTCGATTATCCAGCCTCGAGCCATGTCGTTCACTCGGCACCTTCAAGGGAGTTATGTCCTTCCCTTTTCCTTAATGTCATTTTCTTCTCATATAATATCTGCTTGCATGGCTTTTGAACTAAGTAGTGCTGAAAGGCACGACTTCGTTCAAAAGTGTGGGGTGAGAACCACCTGTGTACATAAACATGTTTTCTTTTTTAGTGTTATCTTTTTGAAAATATGAACTTAAGAATGTGAAAAAGATAGACCGAAATTCATGCATTTACCTTGTGAAAATTCAACTGTCTAAAAACTTAGAACGTAACTTCTCATTTGTCCCTTTGTGCTGAGATAAACTAGGGATGTGGAGTTGATAGAAATGCCCTAGAGAGGCTTGGCAAGCAATCGAAGGACTAAATTTCACTATATGGTTTTCGAAGTCAGTGGAGGCTGCACTTCGGGTTTCAGTGAAGATTGAAGTCATCTCCGCCATGCAGTGTTTATGCAAAAAAGAAAAAAAAGGGGCGAGGACGGGAATCAGACCATCCTATCTCTAGTCAAAGTAGCCGGGAAAATAAATGAGCGACCCTCATTTTGACTCGCGCGAAATGGCAAAGATGAGAGGAGCGGGGAGGTATTTCCATAGGCTTGCAGGCGATGATTAGACCTCCCAAAAAAGGTGCAAAAGAATGGACTAGCAAGTCACAAAGAAGCAAAAGCTCGAAGAAGCAAAAGCTCGAAGAAGCAAATCAAGAGGCCAAAGGCCCAAAATTGTGAAGGTTTTAACCAAACAAAAGTGAAGTACTCAAAGCATCAAATCAAAGGCCAAAGGCCGATTCACTACAAAAAAGCAGTCCCTCGCCAAAAAAGAAAGAAATCAAAAAAGGCCCAACTCAACTGTGAAACCCGAATCGAATCACGTGCTAGAGAAAGCTACAAGGAAACCATATAGTGCGAGACAGTCCTGAGGTTGCAGTCCAGGAGCCTAAAAAGGGCTATCTCCCGAAACATCCAGAATAATTTGCATCTCGGCACGGAGGTACAAGTATCAAGTTACTTCTATTTATTTACACAGTTCAATTTGGTAATAAGTAAGTAATGCATGAATTAGGATAAATCGAGTCCCACAGTCTAATTCTCTTTGTTAAAACCAAACTTAGAGTGCCGCCCTTTATTAGCATTGTTCGGGACGAACAACTAAAAGTGTGGGGTGATCTGATGGACCATAATTATACGAATAAAAAACACAGTAAAACCCACCAAATTAGACTGTTGGTCTATTTAACTTCTGCTTGTTAGTCCCGATTTATTTCTACAGGGTATTTTGGCGCTTAGAGAGAAAACACGCTAAGGAGAGGATTTTACGCTGAAAAGATATTACGAGCCAGTCCAAGGTCACGATCAGACGCTGAATGAAGAATCTCAAGATCCTGACGTAGGAATTACTCAAATCAAATCCAACAGAGGAACAATCAAAGTCAGACCGGAGCGAAATTGGACTGATAGTTTTGTGAAAAGACTGCACAAAACTGTCAAAATGCACTCATGGACCAAGGTGACCGGCCACCTTGCTTGGAGGTGGCCAAAGCCACCCTTCTCCTCACCTTGCAACCGGCTACCGGCGGCTCCTCCACCCAAGGCAACCGGCGGCTTTTCACACCCCTCCATGTGTCACCTCCTCCTTCCTCCTCCCTTCTCCTCCCTTGGATCAAAACCACATGCCACCCATCTCCACCACCCATCTCCTCCCCTTGTGGCTATAAAAGGAGGCTTCTCCTCCTCATTTCAATCATCCACAAATTTGTAACTTATCTCTCTAAAACATTTGGTTACTTTGTAAGTTTGGTTTGGTTTTGGAAATAATACTCCTGTTTGTTCTTGAGTATTATACTAATTGGAAATAATACTCCTGTTGGTTCTTGAGTATTCAGTAGGAAATTGGAAATACTCATGTTGGTTCTTGAGTATTCCACCCCTTTCCCTCTTACTGTTTTCAAAAACCCCCGAGTATTTAGTTATGATGTCCTTTTCCATGGATATTCGTAGCTAAACTCCTCATTCGGTCGAAGGTATTTTCTTGTATTATATAATGTTTTAATTTCTTTTAGTTTTTTTCTCTGTATTCAAAACTTGTTCTATGTGCCATATATAGTCAGAGTTTCCAAGGTTGAGTGGAAGCTGTAACAAGCAAAGCTCTTCCGTGGGAATTCGTGATCATACTCGGTAAGTGGAAGCTGTAACAAGCAAAACTTATCGAGGAGTTCGACTTATCTAAAACACCACTTGGTCGATCGTAACTGAGAGATCAGGTGGATGCACAAAAGGCTAAGATACTTCGAAAGGAGGAATTAGTCTGAAGTAGAATAAGTGTTGCTTTAAACGATGTTGCAAGTCTTGCGCAGCGAAAGGGCCTCGATTCATCTTTGAATACTTAGAAAGGTTACTAACGGTTATTAATAAACATGTTATAATACAAGGTACCTGAAACCGAATACTTTTCCTTGAATTACAAAAAACCCCCTGTATTTACTTTTATAAACTACTCGATCAACTACAACCATCAACCGCTCATCTACCGGAGGAATCGCAATCACGCATCACCCACTGTAAGTCTTCTTCCCTTAACTCTTTTACTTTTAGTATTTTAATTTCTGTATTTATTTTCGGTATTTACTTTTCCGCACTCAAAACCAAAAAAAACCAAAAACAGTAGCTTATTTAATCGCGCTAAAATCTCAATCAACCTAAAACACGTTCCCCGCCAGTATAAAGAACAATGTATCCCTCTAATTCCCTTGGGTTCGACCCCTACTTACCACTTACTACCCAGTAGTGAAGTCGCGAGTAGCGGAAAATATAAATTTATTTGTACAGAGAACATTGCACCTTAACGACAGTGCAGTGGGCTCCGTCAGATACCTCAGTCAGTTAGCTGTCTTTTAAGCCATATGAGTTGTGCATATTTTACTGCAATGTTCTCTGACTCTGCAGTCAAGAGTGTCGCTGAGTTTTACTTCTTAGATGCCCATGACATGATCCTACGATGTGCCATCCCTGTCGTGGAGTTTAGCAAAATCAGCTCTGTCTATCCCTATGATGATCCCATCCACTCTGTTCCTAGCAAAATCTACATATGTGTATCCCACCAATCAGATATCTCTATTCTCGGGGTACCATAAACACAGTGTATCGCAGAATTCGTTTTACGGCCTTGAGATGTGTCTCTCTTGGATCTCCTTGAAAATGAGCACACAAGCATACACTGTACATAACGTCAGGTCTATAACCAATGAGATAGAGCAGTGAACCTATCATTCCTCTGTAGAGTGTAAAGTTTGCTTGCTGCGAGGACTCATTGGGAGATGTGGGAGTGGACATGGTATTGAAGTCTTTGATACCAAACTTGGATACCATTTCTCGAAATTATTCTACTGATGGATTCGTGTGCCATCCTCCTCTTGAGCAGCTTGAAGTCCTAGGAAGAACTTAAGCTCTCCCACCATTCTCATCTTCACGGGTACCATCCCTTTACTTACTCGCACTCAACAATGCATTCATTAGATGTGAATGTAACTTTGTGCCTACAGCCGTGACATGCTAATGAGATTAGATTTCAGACCGTGCATGAAGTCTAACATGAATATTTGCAATAAATTTTACCGACCTCAAAAACTTAACCCTTACACTTATTTTTGAAGGTGATTGAACCTTCAGAGTGTTGGCGGAGAGAGGCAAAATGTTCTTTAGGAATCATATGATCTGAGCATGCACTTTGTACGTACCGGGGAAAGCACCTCTCTCCATTCTACAATAATAGACATTAATTCTTACGCACCCATATAAACCTGGGCTTACCTGATTCACGTGCAATGTAAGTGTTTCCAAGTCCTCTTATGTCTCTGGGTTTTGTTTCAGGGATCTTCTTGGGTGCGTGCCTTGGTGGGAGTGTCTGTTTCTGTGCTTTTGTCCTACGTTCACCTCTGTGGGGACAGTTTGTTCTATGGTGTCCTTCATGTCTGCAGTACCAGCACACTAAAGCTTGTTTTCCATAACTGGTTTGTGTCTTTCTCTCAAGATCTGTAAGAAGGGGACAGTGCCTTCTGGAGTGGCCTTCTTGCTTGCAGTAGCACCATACGTGTGCTGGGGTGCCATACTTGGCTTGAATCTTCTTATTTTAATGGTTGCGACGTAAGCATTCCCTATGGAGATGTCTTGCCTGGCCACAGTGGTAGCACACCCTATGATGCTTGAGGTCCACGTATTTGCTACGTCCAGTTGGGATAAATGTCTTTGTTATTCTTGAGGCGAAGTCTATGTGAGAGGGCTTTGTGTTCTTAACTTGCTTGAGCCATAGTGTGTACGCCTTCTTTCCATCAAATGGAATCATAACTTCATCATTCTAGGCAGATTTGTTTATGGCATGACACTTACATTCAGATGGCTTACTGACATGTTCTATGAGTTCTCCTTCATATGAAGTCTGAGTAGTGTTCCCTTGTTCGTACCCTATCCCTTGTCTAGACACGAATTGTTTCGAGAAATCTTCCTTGATTTCTCTCAGTTTAGAGTCGGCAATCTCTTTCAACAAGGCCTCCTTGTCATTTTCCTTGGTGGTTTTAACAGCTTCTAATTCTAGCATCAGCTTGGCATTCTCGAATTCTAATTCAGATACCTTGTCATCTAGGTTTCTGATTCTCTCGACTTAAGCTAGGGTTCCGTCACTGTCTATCCTAAGCTGGGACAGTTGTCCTTCCAGGGACCGGATCCTTTTTTTTAACTTGGCTTCGGTTATACATAGCTCTTCCTCAAGTTTCATTGCCTTGGCTGACCACTGGTTGTTGTGATATTCCAGTCCTGCAATATGTTCTTCCTGTTCGTCTAGGCCTTCATTTAGTTCTTCATTTATTTTCGTCAGTTTCCTAAGTAGTGCCAATATCTGTTTATAAGGGACATTAGATAGATTTGATATGTTATCTAAATTCATTACCTCATCCTTTGCCATTATGCATATGGTGTCTCTGGGATCCTCTCCCTTGCTTTCTTCTCCCAAGCGGCTAGCATGGCTTTTGTGTCTTTCTGGGCTGAATGCTCTCCTACCTTCTTGCTCTAGCAGTCCTTCGCCCTATGTCCCTTCTTCTGACAGTGATAGCAGATCATATCTTTTGAGGACGGGTTCCGTTTGAAGGGACACATCCATCCAGCGACATCCATTCTGAGGGCTCTTGTCATGAGGATAGTCACCTCATCCTCAAATTCATTAATGTTATCAGTCTGGGGTAGCTAAAAATCCCTCTCCACTTTCTGTGCTATGGAGTGTTCCTCGTACGGTACTCGTCGGGCAGCTTTCCTCTGTTGTATCCTATCATTGCTCTGGAGCCTTGCCACGAGTTCGTTAAGGGTCACCTCCTTAATGACCTTTTGAGCCAGAAGTGCCAGTGTCACAGCACCCCATTTGGAGTTTAAAGCTTGAAGAGAGTGATGCGTGACTTTTCACTCAGGGATGCTCTCCCCCGAAACTCCACCTGTCCAATATAACTTTGAAAACGTGAGTGAAAATCTTCGATGGACTCATCCTTACCTTGGAAGGCACTGTCATAATCCTGCATAGCTGCAAGGATATAGTTCTTCTTGTCATCTTCATTTCCTGAGTAGAGTCATCTAAGTGCATCCCAGACTTCCTTGGAAGTTTTATAACGAAGCATCTTCTTCAGATCGCCTGGACTAAGTGCCATGTGAAGGACCTTCTTTGCTCTACTATTTTTCTCTAGGACCTTATAGTCAGCATTGGTGTAATTTTCTTGGACCTTTACCATTGAGGGATCTGTTTTGTCCATAATCAGTACTGGTCTTTATTCAAAGATCTTCCTGATTTGTCCATGCTAAGAGCATGTGTGCCTCGAACTGTTCCACCCACCAATCATATTCTTCGGGCTTTAGCATCGGAGGCATCCAGGAGGAACCATTGAATATAGCCATCTTTACTACAAATCTAACTCAAAATCTAGAGACCAGGCTCTAATGCCAATTGTTATGATCATTAGTTAGCAATTCCTTGAAGGTATCGATACCTTCAAGATATATGTAACACAACGGAAACTTAATGTAAAAATATAAAGTACAGCGACACAATGGTTTATAGTGGAAACCTGGATACTGGATTCAGTACCTAACAAAAACCACTACCTTCTAGTGAAACCAAAACGATTTCGAAGTAATCCCTTGTATTATAGTGTTCTCGGTTACAATTAAATAGATCCATCATCCAACCACACTCAGTGGTGTACCACCATACTTTCAGAGGCACCTTAGTTCGTGATCTATCTTTGTTGTCCTCGCAAAACAAGTGGATACTTCCCTTCTGGCTCTGATCGCAGTACAGCTCCCTTCGAGATGCGCTGTTGAATGCCGAATTCAAAACTTCCTCGAACACGATCTCCAGCCCATGCTGCTTTTGTGAGCACATAGTCAAGGATTCCAAGTGTCAAAACCGCACTTTGAAAAGCAGCCTAAGCATCCTTTATATAGTAGTATCAATACCGGGTAGCCCAAGATTTTCTTGCTCAAAAATCTCTCATCTTGATCCACAAGTCAGGGTAAGATATCCTAGCTAATTCGTCCATCCCGTAATGGCTTCATCAGCTCGCCAATTAGATCATTCCATATCGATCTAATTGGATATGCACAAGATCCTTAGTTTCCTAAAATATCTCACGCAATATTCCCAAATCTTTGATCACTTCTAAATCTCGTTGCAAGCATATTTGAACTAATCTAGGGCATCATTCAGCATATATTATCACTGGAACATGGATCTTTGGAGCTAGAAAATCCTCCAAGAATATCTGGGAGATATTCTCGCCCTCAAGCAATCAGCCAAAGTAGCGTTACCTTAGCAGTATCAGTGCATCAACCTGCACACTCAAGTAACCGTTACTTCTAGAGTACCTATACATCGACATGCCTACTCAAGTAACATATCCGCAGGATGGTAGTCACATCAAAATACATTGGAGTATATACTCCAACAAAAGGAAAAATAACAAATGAATCAGATGCAGTCTTATTTTTTTATGTATTCATGTTGGTAATCGTGAAAAAACTTATCAAATGTAACTCTCACTTGGTGATGCTGAATAAATTCGTCGAAAGGTGGTTGTGTCAGAATTGGATGAGGAAATTCAAGAAGTTGTTGGGGATGCAGATGTTGAGAAAGATCTGGATGATTGATGGACCATAATTATACGAATCAAATACACAGTAAAACCCACCAAATTAGACTGTTTGTCTATCTAACTTCTACTTGTTAGTCCCGATATATTTCTACAGGGTATTTTGGCGCTTAGAGAGAAAACACGCTAAGGAGAGGATTTTACGCTGAAAAGATATTACGAGTCAATCCAAGGTCAAGATCAGACGCTGAATGAAAAAATCTCAAGGTCCTGACATTGAATTACTCAATACAAATCCAACCGAGGAAAAACCAAAGTCAGACCTGAGCAAAATTGGACTGATAGTTTTGTGAAAACTACGCAAAAATCACAAAAACTCTCCTCCTCCTCCATGGGTGACCGGTGGCTTTGGCAAGGGGTGGCCAAAGCCACAAAACCTCCCCTCCACACCACCCACAACCGGCGGCTTTGACCTCCATGGGAGAAGCCACAAAAGCTTGCCATGTGGTGGCTTCTCCTCCACATGCTCCTCCCTTCCTCCTCCTCCCTTGGATCAAAAACACATGGAAGCCATCTCCTCCCTCCATTCTCCTCTCCTTTGGCTATAAAAGGAGGCTCCCTCCTCCTCATTTGTATCATCCCACACAAATCACAAATGTTTTAGAGAGATAGAGGGCTTAACCCTCTTCTCTTCACTTTCAATAAATATTGTTCTTCATTTTGGAGCTACTTTTGGCACTTGGATCTTGCCTAGGAGCTCCTCTCCTCCGCCTATTATAAGGTATAAAATTACTTTCAAGTATTATTTGTTTTTACTTTAAAGTTATTTTATTATTCGGTACCCTTGTTCAAGACAACAGTTTGCTTGTATTCCTTGACATGAATACGAGCAGCTAAAAGCTTGTACTCGGTCGCAGGGGTGTACTTATATTATAAATGTTTTAGATCTTACTCTTAGTACACCTTTATGTTCAAAACTTGTTCTATGTGCCATATATCAAGTCAGAATCTCCAAGGTTGAGTGGAAGCTGTAACAAGCAAAGCTATTCCGTGGGGATTCGTGAACATACTCGGTAAGTGGAAGCTGTAACAAGCAAAACTTATCTGAGGAGTTCGACTTATCTAAAAAACCATTTTGGGAAATCGTAACAGAAGATCAAATGGATGCACATAAGGCTAAGATACTTCGAAAGGAGGAATTAGTCTAAAGTAGAACAAGTGTTTTAAATGATGTTGCAAGTCTTGGCTAGGAATAGCCTCGATTCATCTTTGAACATTTAGCATGATCATTTCAAGTGTTCTACGCGATGTTGCAAGTCTTGTGCTAGGAATAGCCTCGATTCATCTTCGAACACTTGGTATGATCATTAGCGGTCGATGATAAACAAATATGATACAAGGCCCCTAAAACCGAATCATTTCCTTATAGTCTATTATCAACTGCTGTAATTTACTTTCAGTTCTCAAAACACACTCAAACCTAACCCCAATCGTATTTAATTTCTGCATAAGCTTCATTAAAGAACAACTAATCCACACTGACTCTCTTGGGTTCGACCCCTACTTACCACTTGCTACCCAGTAGTTAAGTCGCGAGTAGCGGACTTATAAATTTATTTGTACATTTGCTCTGACGACAAGAATTTGTCAAATTGGCGCCGTTGCCGGGGAGGTGTGCATCAGAATAGTTGTTCTATTTTGTTTTTTCTTTTTTATTTTATCATGCAATTCACTAAGTCCTACTACTACGGAATGGAACCTTGGAACATTGAGGAAATTTCCCCACCACCCTTCGAACTTGAAATCCGCGAGAAGATCAACAATATAAAACAATCCCGGGATGAAACATTGGACGAGTACTTGGCGTATTTTGACTCCATGTTGATAAGCTGCCCACACCATGGATTCACCAACCACGATCTTCTTCAAAGGTTTCTCAATGGGATGATGCCACAAGAGTGGAATTGGCTAAATGATGCAGCGGGAGGCTCGGTGAAAAACTTAGACATAGATGATCTTTGGAACTTAATAGATGATTTGGCCGCGAGGTCAAGACCAAGACAAGATCAGGCCATGCGAAGCGAAGAACTGCACAACATAATGCACCAAATCAGGGCAAAAACTGAGTTATGGGCAGCAGAAAACGAGCTGGCAGCTAGCACCCAGCAATTGGCCGCAGACATGCAGCAAATGAATGCCTCGATGCACCAATTCACGGCCAAGACATACCCGGACCTCAATGACAAGTTACCCATATCAGACCCATATCTCAGTGTGATTACCCCCAAAGACCATATTAATGACAAGGATGAGGACCCATGGTTGCCTGAAGAAGAACTGCCCAAATCAGGCCCGGTCCTTATCACCAATCCATCCGAGGAAATCACAGTCCTAACTGCCGAGCCAATAGAAGTCCCGAACATCACTACCAAAGCGGCCGAAGAAATCAAGCCAGGCCCGGTCCTTGCGCTCGGAGCACCCGAGGAAGTCCCGGACCTCATTGTCGAACTGTCCGAGAAAGCCCCAGTCCCACTCACCACGACTCAACAAGGAAAACCGCTTGAAAACTCACTCGTTCCAGGATAACCATCCATCACTACCACAATGAAGAGGATTGGCAGAGGTGCATGCTTGATGTCGCCTACATTTAATGGCACAAAACCAAATTTCCAAACTCACAAAGGTGCCAACTATTCCAACATGAAGAGGCGGCAAAAACATGGGCCGAAAGAATGGAAACCCGGAAGGAGTAACAAACAAGCACGACTCATTGGACTAGCAGCTATGGTCAAAGAAACCCCACCCTCTCGGAGCAAAAGGGCTGCCGAGAAGAAGTTTGACCTCACTCACCCTTGGGATCCGACCTTATGATCCATGATTGAGGTATCGTCGAGCCAACGACGTTAAACAAATGCACTAGTCGGGAGGTAACCCGACACTATCTTACTTTCCGCACTTTAATTTTCTGTCTTTTATTTTCTGTATTTTACTTTTTCAATAAGTCGCTCTCACCCACTTGGTGCATATAAGATTTGACTATTCAGGAATCGGATTTGGGTGCAACATTAAGCCAGTCAGGGCTACGCTAAGAGTTCAAGGCCCCAGCCGAACTCCCTCGATTATCCAGCCTCATGCCATGTCATTCGACACAATAAGGGAGTTCTGTTCTTCCCTTTTTCCTTAAGTCATTTCCTTCTCGTATAATATCTGCTTGCATGGCTTTTGAACTAAGTCTTGCTGAAAGGCACGCCTTCGTTCAAAAGTGTGGGGTGAGAAACACCTGTGTACAAAACATGTTTTTCCTTTTTCTTTCTTTAAAATTATCTTTTTGAAAATATGAACTTAAGAATGTGAAAAAGATAGACCGAAATTCATGCATTTACCTTGTGAAAATTCAACTATCTAAAAACTTAGAACGTAACTTCTCATTTGTCCCTTTGTGTTGAGATAAACTAGGGATGTGGAGTTGACATAAACTGCCCTAGAGAGGCTTGGCAAGCAATCAAAGGATCGAATCAAACTATATGGTTTTCGAAGTCAGTGGAGGCTGCACTTCGGGTTTCAGTGAAGATTGAAGTCATCTCCGCCATGCAGTGTTTATGCAAAAAGAAAAAAAAGGCGAGGACGGGAATCAGACCGTCCTCTCTCTAGTTAAAGTAGCCGAGAAAATAGATGAGCGACCCTCATCTTGACCCGCGCGAAACGACAAGGATGAGAGGAGCGGGGAGGTATTTCCATAGGCTTGCGGGCGATGATTGGACCTCCCAGAAAGGCTTGAGAAAATGGACTAGCAAGTCACAAAGACGCAAAAAGCTCAAAGAAGCAAATCAAGAGGCTAAAGGCCCAAAATTGTGAAGGTTTTAACCGAACAAAAAGTGAAGTACTCAAAGAGTCAAATCAAAGGCCAAAGGCCGATTCACTACAAAAGCAGTCCCTCGCCAAAAGAAAATCAAAGTACTCAAACCATTGAAACCCGAACCGAATCACGTGCTAGAGAAAGCTACAAGGAAACCATATAGTGCGAGACGGTCCCGAGGTTGCAGTCCAGGAGCCTAAAAAGGGCTATCTCCCGAAACATCCAAAATAATTTGCATCTCAGCACGAAGGTACACGTATCAAGTTTCTTCTATTTATTTACACAGTTCAATTTGGTAATAAGTAAGTAATGCATGAATTAGGATAAATCGAGTCCGACAGTCTAATTTTCATATTTTAAAACCAAACTTAGTGCCGCCCTTTAATAGCATTGTTCGGGACGAACAACTAAAAGTGTGGGGTAATCTGATGGACCATAATTATACGAATCAAATACACAGTAAAACCCACCAAATTAGACTGTTTGTCTATCTAACTTCTACTTGTTAGTCCCGATATATTTCTACAGGGTATTTTGGCGCTTAGAGAGAAAACACACTAAGGAGAGGATTTTACGTTGAAAAGATATTACGAGTCAATCCAAGGTCAAGATCAGACGCTGAACGAAAAAATCTCAAGGTCCTGACATTGAATTACTCAATACAAATCCAACCGAGGAAAACCCAAAGTCAGACCGAAGCAAAATTGGACTGATAGTTTTGTGAAAACTACGCAAAAATCACACAAACTCTCCTCCTCCTCCATAAGTGACCGGTGGCTTTGGTAAGGGGTGGCCAAAGCCACAAAACCTCCCCTCCACACCACCCACAACCGGCGGCTTTGACCTCCATGGGAGAAGCCACAAAAGCTTGACATGTGGTGGCTTCTCCTCCACATGCTCCTCCCTTCCTCCTCCTCCCTTGGATCAAAAACACATGGAAGTCATCTCCTCCCTCCATTCTCCTCTCCTTTGGCTATAAAAGGAGGCTCCCTCCTCCTCATTTGTATCATCCCACACAAATCACAAATGTTTTAGAGAGATAGAGGGCTTAACCCTCTTCTCTTCACTTTCAATAAATATTGTTCTTCATTTTGGAGCTACTTTTGGCGCTTGGATCTTGCCTAGGAGCTCCTCTCCTCCGCCTATTGTAAGATATAAAATTACTTTCAAGTATTATTTGTTTTTACTTTAAAGTTATTTTATTATTCGGTACCCTTGTTCAAGACAACAGTTTGCTTGTATTCCTTGACATGAATACGAGCAGCTAAAAGCTTGTACTCGGTCGCAGGGGTGTACTTGTTTTATAAATTTTTTAGATCTTACTCTTAGTACACCTTTATGTTCAAAACTTGTTCTATGTGCCATATATCAAGTCAGAATCTCCAAGGTTGAGTGGAAGCTGTAACAAGCAAAGCTCTTCCATGGGGATTCATGAACATACTCGGTAAGTGGAAGCTGTAACAAGCAAAACTTATCTGAGGAGTTCGACTTATCTAAAAAACCATTTTGGGAAATCGTAACAGAAGATCAAATGGATGCACATAAGGCTAAGATACTTCGAAAGGAGGAATTAGTCTAAAGTAGAACAAGTGTTTTAAACGATGTTGCAAGTCTTGTGCTAGGAATAGCCTCGATTCATCTTTGAACATTTAGCATGATCATTTCAAGTGTTCTACGCGATGTTGCAAGTCTTGTGCTAGGAATAGCCTCGATTCATCTTCGAACACTTGGTATGATCATTAGCGGTCGATGATAAACAAATATGATACAAGGCCCCTAAAACCGAATCATTTCCTTATAGTCTATTATCAACTGCTGTAATTCACTTTCAGTTCTCAAAACACACTCAAACCCAACCCCAATTGTATTTAATTTCTGCATGAGCTTCATTAAAGAACAACTAATCCACACTGACTCTCTTGGGTTCGACCCCTACTTACCACTTGCTACCCAGTAGTTAAGTCGCGAGTAGCGGACTTATAAATTTATTTGTACATTTGCTCTGACGACAAGCATCAGTCAATGATCTTCAAGAAGCTACCGAGAAGTCTGGTGATGGCAAATCTTGTGATGAATAGTAAATTGAAGAGAATGATAAGGATTCTGGTGAATAAAAATCTATTTCTGAAGAGTCTACTGAAGATTGAGGAACAAGTTGAGGTTACTGATGCTGGTAAAGAATCGAAGTCTAAACAGATGGAGGAACAAGTAGCTGTTCCTGAAGCTGGTGAAACTCAGTCCCAAGAGTTAGAGGAACAAGAAGTGGTTCCTGATGTTGTTGAAAAGTTAGACTCTATGTAAGTGGACGAACAAGAAGAGGTTGGGGCTAACGATGACATAGATGACAAAACTTCGCAGATTGAATCCAGCAGACCAGCTCATTCACTTCAAGAACTATTTGATGATGTGGAACAATATGTGGATACGGAAGTAAATCAAGCAATGTATGATGAAGAAACTGAAGTTGAACAAACAAGAGATGCTGCTGAAGAAGTAGAGATGAGGGAACAGGAACTGGTTCAAGAAGTCGAGAAGGAAAATGTTGATTTATATAGCCGGGACACGGCTTCGAACAATGCCTGCAGGCATGCACTCCAACCCACACTCAAGATCCAAGCTCATGGCTTTGATATGGCACAATCGGCCCAAGCACATGGCATAATTATTTGGGACCTTGCAGGGTTGTTGGTGGGGATTGAACTTGAGATCTCCCACCCTTTAACATGCACCATGTGGTCACATGCTAACCATATGAGCTTCAGCTAGACTTATTGTTAAAACCAACAATAAGAGTTCAGGAAGAAGAACTAATTATTGCTAGACCTATTGTTAAAACCAAGTGAACACCGAAGAAGAAGAAAACTTTTGAGGTACAAACTTGTTGTAACTCAATACAGAATTACTAATCAAATTCGTTGTTAAGATTCAATTTTGAAAGCCCTAAATTCGATTAGCGATTGAGAATTTGTGGAAAGTAAAATGACAAAGAGATTTATACTGGTTCACCTCTAGGTGAGAGGCTAATCCATTTTGAGCTCACAAGCTCAGTCCCAATCCACTATGCCAGTCGTCGGAATCAGCCAAATTGCCGCCGGAGTCGAACAATCCATTTACAAGCTTCACAAGAGCCACCAGCACCGATCTCTCTATGGATCGATGATAAACACTCGTATTGAACGACAAATCACTCGTGAATACTCACTGAACAAAAGCCCTCAAACAATTTGGAAATCGGAGACGGATTGGACGTCGAACGAAATCGGATTGTGTTTCTTCGAATGAATGCCAAACTGAGCTCGAAACTCAGCTTTAATACTCGAATTACCAGATTTAATTTTCAGCCGCTCAATCCTTCTAATCTCGTCCATCCAGTTTGAATCGGTTCCGCGCCACGAATTGTGCCTACGTGTCACGCCTTGGTTCATCGAGCTTCAACGAACTCCACTAGCACATAATAGACTTGTTCCAGCTATAGCGACGACTCCTAAAGCTTTAGAAACGACTTCAACTCCCACCTGGTTTGAATGCATCAACGAACTCCACTAGCACATAGCGACTGCACCCTTCGGCTTTCAGCGACGACTCCTCCTACCTTTAGCAATGACTTTTCAGAACTGGCAGAATAAGCTGCTTTAATTCCTTCAATCCTCCACCTAAAGCAGCTTATCCTTCAAGCTACTTCAGGCCTTCAACTTGATTCTAACTAAACATGGCATAGTGTATCAGGACTGACCCCATTCATTGCTCAACCTGCAAAACAGATTACTCCAAATGTAAAAGTTTCAAGCAAAGCTTGAACTTGGTGTAAGTGACAATTTTGGTTCCCATATCAGCAGGATTAAACTCAGTCCCAACTTTCTCAATAACCACATCACCATTCTCTACCTTATCTCTAACAAAGTGATACTTAATATCAATATGCTTAGACCTCTCATGGTAAACACGATTTTTACTTAAACAAATGGCACACTAACTATCACACTTAATAACAGCACTCCCATTAAATAGTTTACCTTGACTAAGCATACCCTGCAACCACATAGCCTCTTTCACAGCATCACACAATGCAATGTATTCAGATTCAGTAGATGAAATGGTGACAATAGATTGAAGTTGTGACTTCCAGGAAACACATCAATCACCAAGAGTATATTATTTAGCAGTTGTAGATTTTCTAGTGTCCCTATCTCCACCAAAGTCAGCATCAACATACCCAGTTAATTTAAACTCATCCTGCAAACCAACATCTAATGTACCCCTGATATATGCAAATACATGTTTCAATGCCAACCAATGTCCAGGTCCTGGGTTAGACATAAATCTACTTAACAGTGATATGGCATATGATAAGTCAAACAAGAACTAATCATGGCATACATGACTGATCCTATAGCATTAGCATAAGGCACTTGTTCCATTTTAGCAAACTCAATATCAGATTTAGGACTTGGTGATTTGGACATAATAAAGTAAGGAGCTAATGGCACTTGCACAGGTTTACAATCAAGACTACTAAACTTAGATACTATTTTCTCCAAGTAAGACTTTTGATGTAATTTTAAATAACATTTCCTCCTATTCCTATCTATAACCATGCCCAGTATTTTCTTAGCCTTTCCTAAATCTTTCATGTCAAATTCTGAGCATAATTGTGATTTCAGCACCTTAACTTTATCAACAGACTTGCTTATCAGTAGTATATCATCCACATATAACAGCATATAAACAGGGCACTCATCCACATATGCATAATAAAAGCATGGATCAAAGTTACTTCTCACATATCCAAGTTTCAGCACATAGGAGTCAAATCTTTTATACCACAATCTAGGACTTTGTTTCAAGTCATACAAAGATTGTTTCAAGTAACAAGCACGTTCAGGATATTTTTTATCCACAAAACCAGGAGGTTGCTTCATATATATTTGCTCATCTAACTCTCCATGAAGGAAAGCTGTCTTAACATCAAGTTGTTCAAGTTCTAAGTCATTTATAGCAACCAATGCAAGCATGATTCTAATGGTTATAAACTTAACAACTGGTGCAAATATCTCATGGTAATTAATACCTTCTTTCTGGGTAAAACCCTTGGCAACCAGCCTAGCTTTGTACCTTGGTGGATCTTCATCCTTGATCCTGAACAGCCACCCGCAATCAAAACTAGTTTATGGTGTTCTGGCTTTTTACCAGAATCCAGGTTTGGTTAGTCTTATGAGACTCCATCTCATCAAGCATAGCAGCCTTCCATTTCTCACTATCCCTACCCTCAATGGCTTCCTGGTAACTGACAGATGCTTGTCGTCAGAGCAAATGTACAAATAAATTTATAAGTCCGCTACTCGCGACTTCACTACTGGGTAGCAAGTGGTAAGTAGGGGTCGAACCCAAGGGAATTAGGGGGATAAGTTGTTCTTTGAGGGATCGTACAGGGAGGGAGCGTGTTTTAGGTTGATTGAGGTTTTAGTGCGGAAAAGTAAGTGTTGTTTTGGTTGGTTTTGGTTTTTAGTGTTGAAAAGTAAATGACAGAAAAGTAAATACTGAAAATAAAAGAGAAGACTTACAGCGGTTGTTGCGTGATCGGCAAGTCTTGCGGAACGTCAGCAGTTGATATTGCGGTTTATACTAAAATTGAAAGTAAATGCAGGTGGTGTTTAAATCTAAGGAAAGCATTCGGTTTCGGGGGCCTTGTATCATAGCCTGTTTATCATTGACCTTTAGTGATCCTACTAAGTATTCAAACGTGTATCAAGGCCATTTCAAGCGCTCGATTTGCCACAGTGTCTAGCCCATTTCAAGGTCGTAGAGCACTTGTTCTATTTAGACTAGCACCCCATTTCAAGGTATACTAGCCTATGTGCATCCATTTGATCAATCATTTCCGATCAAACCAAATGGTGTTTAAAAGAGGTCGAACTCCTCAGATAAGCTTTGCCATTTCAAGCATCCACTTACCCGAGTATGTTCACGAACCCCCACGGAAGAGTTTTGCCTTTTCAAGCATCCACTCAACCTTGGAAGTTTTGACCTAATATATGGCACATAGAACAAGTTTTGAATACAAAGAAGAGGCACTAAGAGTATAGCCTAAAACATTTTATGATACAAGTACACCCCTTCAACCGAATGAAGAGTTTAGCTACGAATATCCATAAAGGTGGATACCATAGCTAAGTACTCGAGGGTTTTTGAAAGACAGTAAGTAAAGGAGAATACTCAAGAACCAACAGGAGTATTCTCAAAAACTACTATAATACTCAAGAACCGACAGGAGTATTATAGATTTTTCACAAAAGCTTACAAAAGTGCCCTAATATTTAGAGAGATAAGTGATTTTGGAATGAAGATGGGATGAAGATTACAAGTGAAGGGGGTGTATTTATAGGCTAGGAAAGGAGGAGATGTGGTTTGAGATGAGAACACATGGCAAGCATCCATGGGAGGGGAGGAAAGCCGCCGGTCACATGGGGGGAAGGGAGGAGCCGCCCCCCATGAGTCATCCTTTTCTCAAAGCCGCCGGTCATATGGAGGGGTGGAGGAGGTTTTGTGAGTTTTGTGAGGTTTTCACAAAACTATCGGTGCATTTCGGCTCCGGACTGACTCTGGTTGCTCTTCGGTTGGACTTGTTTTGAGTGATTCCATGTCAGGATCTTGAGATTTCTTCAGTCGGCATCTGGTCATGACCTTGGAATGACTCGTAATATATTTTCAGCTTAAAAACTCCTCCTTAGCCTGTATTCTCTCTAGACTCCAAAATACCCTGTAGATAAATATCGGAACTAACAAGCAAAAGTTAAATAGACAAAGAGTCTAATTTGGTGGGTTTAACTGTGTTTATGATTCATACAATTATGGTCCATCAGATCACCCCACACTTTTAGTTGTTCGTCTCGAACAATGCTATTAAAGGGCGGCACACACTATCTAAGTAAACTTTTAAAATATGAAAGTGAGACTGTGGGACTAGATTTATCCTAATTCATGCATTACTACTTATTACCAAATTAAACCGTGTAAATAAATAGAATAAACTTGATACTTGTACCTTCGTGCCGAGATGCAAATTAATTCGGATGTTTCGGGAGATAGCCCTTTTCAGGCTCCTGGACTGCATTCTCGGGACTGTCTTGCACTATATGGTTTCCTTGTAGCTTTCTCTAGCACGTGATTCGGTTCGGGTTTCACTGAGTTGAGCCTTTTGATTTCTTTTTGGCGAGGGACTGCTTTTTTGTAGTGAATCGGCCTTTGGCCTTTGATTTGACTCTTTGAGTACTTTACTTTTGTTCGGTTAAAACCTTCACAACTTTGGCCTTTGGCCTTTTGATTAGCTTCTTTGAGCTTTTTGCCTTTTTGTGGCTTGCTAGTCCATTTTTGCAAGCCTTTTGGGAGGTCCAATCATTGCCCGCGAGCATATGGAAATACCTCCCCGCTCTCTCTCATCCTCGCCGTTTCGCGTGAGTCAAAATGAGGGTCGCTCATTTATTTTCCCGGCTACTCTGACTAGAGATAGGACGGTTTGATTCCCGTCCCGCCTTTTTTCTGCATAAACGCTGCATGGCGGAGATGACTCTGACTCAACTGAAACCCGAAGTGCAGCCTCCACTGACTTCGTAAACCATATAGCGAAATTCAGTCCTTTGAATGCTTGCCAAGCCCCTCTAGGGCATTTTCTATCAACTCCACATCCCTAGTTTATCTCAGCACAAAGGGACAAATGAGAAGTTACATTCTAAGTTTTTAAACAGTTGAATTTTCACAAGGTTAATGCATGAATTATGATCTATCTTTTTCACATTCTCAAGTTCATATTTTCAAAATGAGAATATTAAGAAAAAAGAAAACTTGTTTATTAACTATGTACACAGGTGGTTCTCACCCCCACACTTTTGAACGAAGGCATTCTTTACGAAATGACTTAGTTCAAAAGCCATGCAAGCAGATATTATATGAGAAGGAAATGACATTAAGGAAAAGGGAAGAACATAACTCCCTTTAAGGTGTCGAGGGAACGACATGGCTCGAGGCTGGATAATCGAGGGAGTTCGGCTGGGGCCTTGAACTCTTGGCATGGGCCTGGCTGGATTGATGTTGCACCCAAATCCGATTCCTAAATAGTCATTTCATTCTATGCACCAAGTGGGTGAGAGCAAAAAGCTAAATGACAGAAAATAAAATTGACAGAAAGTAAGATAGGTGTCGGGTTACCTCCCGACCAGTGCCTTTGTTTAACGTCGTTGGCTCGACGCATGAGGTTCATTGGTTTGGATCCCATGGGTGGCTCAGGTCGAATTTCTTTATTGCGCCAACCTTGATTCTTGCTTTGACTCTTCCTGTGTTTTTGGGGGATGATGGGCTTGGGTCCAGTTCCCATGGTTCTGGTGGTTTCTCCTTCCAACGTCTCAGAGAAGGCGAGGGACCTTTTACTACTAGTTTCTTGAATCGGGTTTTCTGGTGTTTAGGGCTGCCTTGTCCAGTTATGGCGAAAACATGCTCCATGGAGGAGTCGTTCTGCTCAGGCCCTTTTCCCATCCTCCTTTTAGCCTCTTCATGGATCACGTAGTTTTCAGTGGTGTTTTGGACTTCTTCCCTTGTTGGCACCTCCTCGAGATCCCTTAAGGATTTTTCCTCGTTGCTTCCGATGCTTTCCATGTCTGATTCTTCTGATGGCTCGGGAGTATCTTCTTCATCAGTCTCTGGACCAGCCTCTTCTATCTGCATTCCTCTTTCAGCTTGGGGTATTCATTTTGTGGCTGCGGCCAGGTCATTTATGAGGTTCCACATGTCTGCCATGGATAAGTTCCCGGCTGATCTTCTCATTGCTTCGTTAATCCTTGTCAGCTCATCGGCCCTCATCCCACGAAGAAATTTTTGAAGAAGAACTTTCTTCGTAAATCCATGGTGCGGGCAGCTTGAGACGATGGTGTCATAGTTCGTGTAGTATTCGTCCAAAGTCTCATCCCGGGATTGTTGCAGGCACATGATCTTCTCACGGGTTTTTTATCGTAAGGATGGGGGAGAATTCCCTCAGGAATGGAACGCAAAGATCCACAAAATGTTCTGCACGACTAGCGGTTGATGTGTAATACCAAATTGTCGCAAAATCAGTTAGAGAAAATTTGAAGCATTTAAGCTTAAATTCCTCTAACATTTCATTTTCAGGTTTTATGTGGCGGCAAATATGGTGAAAGTTTTGACAATGTTGTACTGGGTCTTCTCCATCCGTACCTCCGAACAGAGGAAGATGTCGTGTTGTCCATGCATACATAGTGTGATGAAGAGATGAGAAGGAAAAGGGAAAGAACAACTAATCCGACGGCTAATTCCTCGGCAACGGCGCCAATTTGTTAGATGCTTGTCGTCAGAGCAAATGTACAAATAAATTTATAAGTCCGCTACTCGCGACTTCACTACTGGGTAGCAAGTGGTAAGTAGGGGTCGAACCCAAGGGAATTGGGGGGATAAGTTGTTCTTTGAGGGATCATACAAGGAGGGAGCGTGTTTTAGGTTGATTGAGGTTTTAGTGCAGAAAAGTAAGTGTTTTTTGGTTGGTTTTGGTTTTTAGTGCGGAAAAGTAAATGACAGAAAAGTAAATACTGAAAATAAAAGAGAAGACTTACAGCGGTTGTTGCGTGATCGGCAAGTCTTGCGGAACGTCAGCGGTTGATATTATGGTTTATACTAAAATTGAAAGTAAATGCAGGTGGTATTTAAATCTAAGGAAATCATTCAGTTTCGGGGGCCTTGTATCGTAGCCTGTTTATCATTGACCTTTAATGATCCTACTAAGTATTCAAACGTGTATCAAGGCCATTTCAAGCGCTCGATTTGCCACAGTGTCTAGCCCATTTCAAGGTCGTAGAGCACTTGTTCTATTTAGACTAGCACCCCATTTCAAGGTATACTAGCCTATGTGCATCCATTTGATCAATCATTTCCGATCAAACCAAATGGTGTTTAAAATAGGTCGAACTCCTCAGATAAGCTTTGCCATTTCAAGCATCCACTTACCCGAGTATGTTCACGAACCCCCACGGAAGAGTTTTGCCATTTCAAGCATCCACTCAACCTTGGAAGTTCTGACCTAATATATGGCACATAGAACAAGTTTTGAATACAAAGAAGAGGCACTAAGAGCATAGCCTAAAACATTTTATGATACAAGTACACCCCTTCAACCGAATGAAGAGTTTAGCTACGAATATCCATAGAGGTGGATACCATAGCTAAGTACTCGAGGGTTTTTGAAAGACAGTAAGTAAAGGAGAATACTCAAGAACCAACAGGAGTATTCTCAAAAACTACTATAATACTCAAGAACCGACAGGGGTATTATAGATTTTTTACAAAACCTTACAAAAGTGCCCAAATCTTTAGAGAGATAAGTGATTTTGGAATGAAGATGGGATGAAGATTACAAGTGAAGGGGGTGTATTTATAGGCTAGGAAAGGAGGAGATGTGATTTGAGATGAGAACACATGGCAAGCATCCATGGGAGGGGAGGAAAGCCACCGGTCACATGGGGGAAGGGAGGAGCCGCCCCCCATGAGTCATCCTTTGCTCAAAGCCGCCGGTCATATGGAGGGGTGGAGGAGGTTTTGTGAGTTTTGTGAGGTTTTCACAAAACTATCGGTGCATTTCGGCTCCGGACTGACTCTGGTTGCTCTTCGGTTGGACTTGTTTTGAGTGATTCCATGTCAGGATCTTGAGATTTCTTCAGTCGGCATCTGGTCGTGACCTTGGAATGACTCGTAATATATTTTCAGCTTAAAAACTCCTCCTTAGCCTGTATTCTCTCTAGACTCCAAAATACCCTGTAGATAAATATTGGAACTAACAAGCAAAAGTTAAATAGACAAAGAGTCTAATTTGGTGGGTTTAACTGTGTTTATGATTCATACAATTATGGTCCATCAGTAAGTATCAGGTTCATTTTTTATTTCTTTGGCAGCTATTAGGGCAGTGGATACAAGATCAGCTTGGGAATATCTAGTGGGTAATCTAGGCTCTCTTCTAGGCCTATCTCTGGCAAGTTGCCAATTAGCTAACACATCCTGGGTAGCTATTTCATATTCCTCCACCTGATCTGAATTCTCAGCTTGTTCATTATGTTCATTCTGGTCATTACCTGGTTCTGGTTAGGGCATCTCTTGTTCTATATGGTGCTCTACCTATTCAGGCTGCTAATGATTTTCAGGAGGATCTATATCAAATAAGGTCCTATCAGATGGTGGTGTAGGGGAGCTATCAGAATTGGCTGCACTGTCATTTTTATATGGGAAAGTGTTCTCATCAAAAATAACATCTCTACTAATAAGTATTTTATTTCCCCTAGCATTCATAGCCCACAATCTATAGCCCTTAGTACCCATTGACCTTTAATAACCTAAGAAGATGCACTTAGTTGATCTAGGATCAAGTTTTCCCTACCTAGTATGAGCATAAGCAGCACACCCAAAAATCTTTAATTCACTCAGGTCAGGTTTCTTACCATTCCACAGTTCCGTAGGACATTTGAAATCAAGCATCCTATTAGGACTTCTATTAACAAGATAAGTAGCAGTATAAAGAGCTTCACCCCAAAAAGACTCAGGTAAACCTAAAGTGAACAATAAGCATCTTAGTTTATCAAGCAATGTTCTATTCATTCTTTCAGTGTACTCCATTTTGCTGTGAAGTCAATCTAACTGTCTTATGTCTCAAAATGCCATGCTCATTGCAAAAATTGTCAAATTCAGCATTACAGAATTCCAAACCATTATCAATTCTCAATGCCTTAACCTTTTTATTAGTCTAATTTTTCTCTAACAGTTTCCACTCTTTAAACTTAGTGAAGGCCTCATCTTTAGTTTTCAGTAGGAAGGTCCAAACTCTCCTAGAGTAATCATCAACAATGCTCTAAAAATATTTATTTCCACCATGAGTTTCATTAGACTCTGGTCCCCACAAATCAGCATGTAAGGTGTTGTTTGATAGAACTGAAAAAAACTTTATTTAATTTAACTGTACTGAACTTAATTTTATTTTATTTAACTGTACTGTACTGAACTTTATTTTACTTTATTTAACTTTACTTAACTTTATTTAACTTTACTAAACTTAAAAAAAAATTGAATAAAGGTGTTTAATTTAAGTTTTTAATCATGTTGAACTACAAAATTAAAATCTGAAAAATTTTATTTAATTTTATTTTACTTAATTTTACTTTATTTAACATAATTTAACTGTACTGAACTTTATTTAACTGTACTGAACTTTATTTAACTTTACTGAACTGAAAAACATGAAATTTAAGCTGTACAGAACAGACCCTAAGTACTCTAAAATTGCCTTGCTTGAGTGAACTCCACTGGTGAACTTCAGCCTGTGCTGTTTGGCCAGGACACAAGGTTCACAAAAGGGTATCTGAGTCACCTTTTCAGCAAGGATGCCTTGCTTATTGACAGGCGTCGTCGGTCAAGTCAAATTTGAATTTATATTTTCCCTGCAAGGAACTAGTAAAGTGGCAAGCAGGGGTCGAACCCTAGAGAACTGGTGTGGTTCAGTTGTCCTGTAAACAAATAAATTGGGAGTTTGGTGTGAGCAACTGTTGTAATACGCAAGAGAAATAAACGAAGAGTATTCAATCAGAGGAAATATTCGGTCTAGGGGTTTCTATTGTGACTCGTTTATCACTGACTTCTAATTGTCTGTTTTCATATTCTTAAGTGTGGTTACTCCGTTCCAGGTTATAACCTAAGGTAGGGCCGTTCCAAGCACCTACACCACAATCTACTCCATTCCAGGTTATAGACTTCTAATTCTAGCAAACCTAATACTCTGTTCCAGATTATAACGGGTTAAGTGCAACTACTTGTTCTAACGGTCTAGTATCAAACAAGCAGCAAATATAGGGGCTGAATTGCTCGGCTAAGTTTTACCATTCCAAGTATCCACTTAGCTTCGCCATTCAGTCCAGGATAAATAAGCACAAGAACTAGTAGAGCACGAAAATAGCATTAAGCAAAAAGTCTCAAAACTTCGTCACAATATATTGAACCCTAAACCGAATAAAAAGGTTTAGCTACTCATGTCCATGGGAATAACAACAATAATGATTGATGAAAGTAAAGAATTCTTCTCTATGCCGAAGGAAGGAAGGAACTCATCTCGGGAATGATGATGAAGTGCCGGCCGAATTGAGATGGATGATGATTCGAGCTCTGGATTGTTGGATGCTTCGATGATTATGCCTTAGCCCAAGGGTCTTATTTATAGTAGAAACCTAGGGTTTCCAAGTCTAAATTTGGGCCAGATCCAAATCTTTTTCTATTTCCAAATCTGACTTTGCTCGGTGTAAACCACCACGTTGATCTGAATGAGGACGAGCCGAGATTTGTGAGCTGGCCAGCTTTCACCTCGGACGTGGCCTGGAATGCTCTCAGACGCAGCCTGGAGTGCTCTCGGACGCAGCCTGGAATGGGCTTGCTTTGGACATGAGCCGGTTTTACTCGGGCGTTCTCCTTGGCTAGTGATGTCGTCTGCCTTAATTGTTTTTTCGATCAACTTGCTTGAGGTGGATTTATCAGATAAGCTTGTTTGCTCGAGAAACTTGGGTTTAGTGCTGGACTGCTCGGCTGGGACGCTGGAGCGCAGACGGGGCCTTTGGGCAGTCTCCCGGGAACCCTCGGATAGTGCCCCGGGGCTTTGGCAGATGCGCGGGCCTGCTCGGTCCTTCACCGGGAGTTTCTTCGGGCGACCCGGGGCGTCTGAGCCTTGTCTCGGGTATCGGCCTTCTATCTCGGGCATCGGCCATCTGTTGTGATATTTTGGCCTGGAACGCCAACTTTAATGTGCGTTTCCTCCTAGAGCTTCCAGAACACCTGAAATGCAAAACAACACTAACAAGTAACTGTTCGCATAATAAAGTGCCGAAATTGGTGGGATTTGTTGACTCGGTGAGTCGTATAAATACGGCTCATCAAACCACCCCACACTTAAACTTGTTCATCTCGAACAAGAACTAAGTCATAGAAGGAAAATAAATATAACACCACAATTTATTTGACATCTTAGATAATGCTACATGAATATGAGTTGCTAATCTAGACTCGCTTTTCTATGCATGACTCAATCGTTACTAAGATCATTGTGCGCAACATGGAATTAAATTTATACGTGTTACCTTTGCGCCGAGATGCAAATCAATTCGGATGAGTGGGAGATAGTCCTCTTTAGGCCCATGATCTGCATTCGCTGTTCCGAACTCTCGCTATATGGTTATACTTCATTGCTTTTTCTTGCACGTGATTCGTTCGAGCTTCAAGGTTTTTGAGCTTTCTTTCTTTTTGTTGGATAGCTTTTGTAGTGATTTTCTTTGGCCTTTGGCTCTTGATGAAACAATGTTGTACTTCACTTGATTGCGTGTAGAATTTCACAATTTGACTAACTTCCCGACCAGGCCGATTTCACTTGAGCTTTGCTCCTTATTGCGAATTGCTTGTCCTTCTTTTCCTTTTCATTTGAAGGAGGTCCAATCATCGCCCGCAAGCATATGGAAATACCTCCCCGCTCTTTCTCATCCTCGTCCTTTTTGACGCGAGTCAAGCTGAGGGTCGCTCATCTATTTCCCCGGTTACTTCGAACTAGAGATAGGACGGTTTGTTATGTTTCCGTCCCGCCTTCCTACATAAACGCTGCAGTGGCGGAGCAAACTTTGAACCATGTTACCTCGAAGTGCTAGCCTCCACAAAATCCACATAACCATATAGTCTGAATCTGGTCCTTTGAATGCTTTGTCAAGCCTCTCTAGGACGTTTCTGTCAACTCCACATCCATGTTTATCTCAACTCAAAGGCACGTAATGGGTTAAAGTGACATGTAATCGCATAAATCAAAGTTCACGAGAAAAACGCATCTAATTAGCTCATCTATTTCACGTTATCAACAATACCGCATATCCAGGAAATAGAGAGAAATTCATACTTTGAAACATTTTCAATTTTTCAATTTTTAAGGGAAACGTGCTGACACTATGCAGGTGCGAGTAAATAAACGTGCTGACACAACAACTAACTCTCCCACCCCACACTTTTGAACTGACGTTTCCTCATAGCACGACTGAAATTCAAAGACACAACTATGCATGCAAACAAACGTAGGGAAACACAAGAAGAGAGTAAAAAGTGATCAGGCACTTCCCTCGTGTGGTCGTGTGATGTGAATCGCTCTTCCAAGGTTATTTGTCATTCTAAACACTTTTGTCGAGCCTGAATTTCTAGAAAATGATCTTTGGTCGAAGATTTTGGCAGTGTGCCCATTCTGTGCGCACAGGGCTCGCAATGTGTTGGGCCTCCGGGTGACTCTCCAGGACACTATGGGATTCTTCATATGTCTCGGTAAATTGGCCATTTTAAGACTAATGGCTGAGTCAGAATCTCCAATTGGGCAAGTTTGATCGAGGATTTCCTACATGCCCTGATTCTATGCCTGGGACGCTTCGGTCAGTCCCGGCCCACGCTGGTAAGGCTCGGTCGGCCGGTGCTAGGGTCTGGCGTGCTCCACACTGAGGTGCATGTTTCCTGCAAAAAGCATCTCCTTTCCCAAAATACAATGTGACGAATATGACTCAGTTTAAACAAAAAATTGCCGAGCTGCCTCCCTCCGAGCGCCTTTGTGTTACATCATTGGCTCGACGGTACCTCTTTATGTCTCAGTGGTAGGCTCAGCCAGGTCAAATTGCTTAATAGTAAGGTCGACCTCACTGTGATAGTGTTTGACCCGTTGTCCATTGACCTTGAAACGGCGCCCATCCATTGGGCATTCTAGCTCGAGCGCTCTGTGGTTGAAAACTTGGGTCACCGTGTATGGGCCTGTCCATCTAGAACGCAACTTGTCAGGCATTAAACGTAAACGTGATGAATAAACTAGTACCTGCTGGCCAATCTCGAACGTGCGCCTAAGGATGAACTTGTCATGGTACAACTTGGTCTGCGCCTTGTAGTCTGATTGGCTCTCATAAGCCTCTAGGCGCAGCTCCTCAAGCTCACAGAGTTGTAGAATCCTGTCCAGGCCGGCTACCTGCAAGTCCGAGTTGCAGTTCTTCAGCGCCCAGTAGGCCTTGTGCTCTAGCTCGACCAGAAGGTGGCATGCCTTCCCGTATACCAACCGAAAAGTCGAGGTGCCTATCGGTGTCTTGTAGGCCGTCCTGTATGCCCACATTGCATCGTCCAACCTCTGGCTCTAGTCCTTCCTCGTCGGATTCACCATCTTCTCAAGAATCCCCTTTATTTCGCGGTTGGAGATCTCCGCTTGTCCATTCGTCTGGGGACGGTAGGCTGTGGAAGTGCGGTGGTGAACATGGTAGTGCTTCAAGGTTGTGGCCATCATTCTGTTGCAAAAGTGTATTCCCTGATCAGTGATTATGGCCTTGGGCACTCCGTACCTGCAAAATATGTTAGTGCGCAGAAAATCTACATAGCATCATCGCATCTAGTGGCCTTGGCCTCTACCCATTTGGACACATAATCCACAGCAACAAGAATATATAAATAGCCACACGACACAGGAAAAGGTCCCATAAAATCTATCCCCCATATATCAAAGACATCATTAACCAAAATAGGCACTTGGGGCATCTCGTTCCTAGCCAAAATATTGCCTACCCGTTGACATTTATCACATCGTTTACAATGATCGTAGGCATCTCTAAACACATGCGGCCAATAGAAACCACTATCTAAAACTTCCTGCCAGTTCTTCTCGGGCCAAAGTGCCCACCACATGCATGCTCATGACAAAACTAATAACAGAAGCAATCTCATCATCAGGAATACAACGCCTAAGTATTTGGTTTACGCCTATTTTCCACAAATAAGGGACATCCCACACATAGTATTTCGAATCATGCTTAAGTTTCATGCATTGAGCTTTCGAGTAAGAGGGTGGAAATTTACCTCCGACCAGGTAGTTCACCATTCACCAATTAGACATTTGGTCATACGAACAAATGCTTGTTAATGCCTTTTTGTGTATATAGGCTATTTTGGGGTCTAAAGAGGAAACACGCCTTAAAAGGGAGATTTGTGCCAAAAAGCATGCCATGTCACTTTTGGCCAGCCAAGGCCCGAGGAATTCGACCAAGGCCCGAGAAGACCTAGTCGGGGACCGAGAAAACAAGGTCGCGCCCGGGCATCGCCCTGGGGCGCGCCCGAGAACCAGTGTCGGGCGTGCCGAGAACCGCTACCGGGCGTACCGAGAGCTAGTACCGAAGAATGAGGAGCGCGCCCAGGGCCCGTGATGGACCATAATTATACGAATCATAAACACAGTAAAACCCACCAAATTAGACTGTTTGTCTATTTAACTTTTGCTTGTTAGTTCCGATATTTATCTACAGGGTATTTTGAAGCCTAGAGAGAATATACGCTAAGGAGGAGTTTTTACGCTAAAAATATATTACGAGTCATTCCAAGGTCACGATCAGATGCCGACTGAAGAAATCTCAAGATCCTGACATTGAATCACTCAAAACGAATCCAACCGAAGTGCAACCAAAGTCAGTCCGGAGCTGAAATACACCGATAGTTTTGTGAAAACATCACAAAACTCACACAAAACCTCCTCCTTCCCCTCCATGACCAGTGGCTTTTGGGAGGAGGTGAGCTTGGGAGGAAGCTCTCCTCCATTGATGACCTCCAACCGGCGGCTCTTAGCTTCCATGGAGATGAAGCCATGTGGTTTCATCCAAACCACACATCTCCCTCCTCCTTTGGTTATAAATAGACCCCCTCCCCTTTGTATTTCATATCCTCAAATCCATACTTCACTTATCTCTCTAGAAAGTTGGCACTTTTGTAAGTTTTTGGTTTTAAATCTATAATACTCTTGTTGGTTCTTGAGTATTGTAGTTAGTTCTTGAGTACTCTTGTCGGTTCTTGTAGTACTCAAGCTTGTCTTTACTATTCTTGAGTACTCTTGTCGGTTCTTGAAGTACTCACCCCTTTCCTTACTTACTGTCTTTCAAAAACCCTCGAGTACTTAGCTATGGTATCCACCTCTATGGATATTCGTAGCTAAACTCTTCATTCGGTTGAAGGGGTGTACTTGTATCATAAAATGTTTTAGACCCTGCACCTAGTGCATCTTTGTGTTCGAAACTTGTTCTATGTGCCATATATCAGGTCAGAACTTCCAAGGTTGAGTGGATGCTTTAACGGGCAAAGCTCTTCCGTGGGGTTCGTGAACATACTCAGGTAAGTGGATGCTTTAGCGGGCAAAGCTTATCTGAGGAGTTCGACTTATCTAAAACACCATTTGGTCGATCGTAACTGAAAGATCAAATGGATGCACATAAGGCTAAGATACTTCGAAAGGAGGAATTAGTCTAAGTAGAACAAGTGTTCTAAACGATGTTGCAAGTCTTGTGCTAGAAATAGCCTCGATTCATCTTTGAACACTTAGTATGATCATTAGCGGTCAATGATAAACAGGCTATGATACAAGGCCCCCGAAACCGAATGCTTTCCTTAAATTTAAACACCACCTGCATTTACTTTCAATTTTAGTATAAACTGATTATCAACTGCTCACCTTCCGAAGACTTGCCAATCACGCAACAACCGCTGTAAGTCTTCTCTTTTATTTTCAGTATTTACATTTTCTGTCATTTACTTTTCTGCACTAAAAACCAAAACCAACCAATCACTTACATTTCCGCACTAAAACCTCAATCAACCTAAAACACGCTCCCTCGCTGTACAATTCTCTCAAAGAATAGCTTATCCCTTTAATTCCCTTGGGTTCGACCCCTACTTACCACTTGCTACCCAGTAGTGAAGTTGCAAGTAGCGGACTTATAAATTTATTCTTGACGTTTGCACACGACGACTGTGCGTCCGTCAGCCCGCGACCGAGAAAGACATGTCCCTGACCGAGGCCCGCGACCGAGAAACCAGGTCCCCGCCCGAGACAACGTCCGAGTGTGCCGATAGCATGCGCCGAGCCCGGTAGGCCAAAGGCCGAAGAAGCTTCAAATCAGGCCACGACCTATTTCCGGCGGCGTTCCGGCAAAACCACCTCGAGCACTCGATTTCTATGAAGAATTTCGTTCCAAATCCACACTCAAAAGACCAAGAACGTAAAGTCCAAAATCCAAGCCATCCTAGGCCAAGGGACCGAGTTCTAGGCCATCCTAGGGAACGACCATGCTACACTCAAATTCAGCCTTAACATCCTTCATGGAACCGACTTGGAATCACTCAAATATGCTAGAACCATCGGCAAATGGACAAGAACGCAAGGGAAAGACACCGAGCCCGACCAAGGCCAAACAAGAGCAATATCGGCCGTTTTGGGATTTCGACCATGTTCCAAGCAGAATTTGGCTTAGGTTCCTTCTTGAGATCATCTTAGAATGACTTTTTCATTTAGAATACACTCTCCAAAATCCAAGAATCTCCGGCCAAAGCTCCAGTCAGATTCTGGCCATATTCCGGCGAATTCCGGCCAACCTCCGGAGATGCTCCGATCAAGCTCATATCCTCACCACCATGCTCCGGTCATTTCTTGCTCTGTCCACATTCCGGCGAAGTCCAACCAAATCCAAACTACTTATTTCCCAGTTGGCCTTACTATTCATTTCGGTTGGTATTTGGAGTTTGGTTGCATTGGGATCCAACTAGAGGTGGCTTTGGAGAGGCCATGTGCAAGTTGCCAAGTGGTTGGATCTTGGAAGCAAAGCCATGTGCAAACACAAGTGAGGTTCTTATCCTCTTCCAAGCCATGTGAAGCCATGTGGGTGGCATATGGTGGGAGAGCCAATTAAATGGCTAGCTTTTAGGATATTTCTCCATGCAAACTTAGCCTCCAAGTCTTCATTAGCCTATAAATAGAGGAGCAAGCCTCATGTAAACACATCCCATTCCTCTTGTTCGAATTCCTTAGAGAGATAGAGAGCTTAACTCTCTTCTCTTCATTTTCAATACACACTTTGTTCTTCACTTGTTCTTGCTTTGTTCTTCATTTTGGAGCTACTTCCCTTGCTTTGATCTTTCTTAGGAGCTCCTTTCCTCCACTTGTTGTACGTACAAAGCCACGGCTTCCTTACTTTTCCTTTACTTTCTTTACTTGTTCTTCCTTTCCTTTGCCTTGTTCCTTTACTTTCCTTTACTTTGTTATTGCTTTGGAGCTCATCTCCCTTTACTTGTTCTTGTTCGAAGCCACGGCTTGCTTGTATTCCTTGACATGAATACAAGTAGCTAAGACTTATATTCGGTTGAAGGTGTTTCTTATATCATGAATCGTTTCTAGACTCTTTGCTTAATGCTTCTTTATGTTCAAAACTTGTTCTATGTGCCATATATTAGGTCAGAACACTATTGGTTGAGTAGATGCTCGAAAGAGCAAAGCTCTTCCATGGGTTCGTGAACCTTCGTGGTTAAGTGGAGGCTCGAAAGAGCACAGCTTAACTGTGGAGTTCAACCTTTTTAAAACACCATTTGGTTGATCGTAACTGAAGATCAAATGGATGCACATAAGCAAAGATACTTCGAAAGGAGGAATTAGCCCAACTAGAACAAGAGTTCTATGTCTTGAAAAGGACTAGACGGTGTGGCAAGTCGAGTGCTAGAAATGGCCTTGATACATCTTCGAACATTTAGAAAGATCATTAGAAGTCGATGATGAACGATGATATGATATAAAGCCCCTAAAACCGAATCCTTTCCTTCCATTAAAATATCAACTGTTTACTTTCTGCACATTTACTTTCTGTCATTTACTTTTACGCACTGTAATTTACTTTCTGTATAAACCACTCAAACCCAACCCCAATCGCCCTTTAATTTATGTGTAAGCTTCATTAAAGAACAACTAATCCACCAATTCCCTTGGGTTCGACCCCTACTTACCACTTGTTACCCAGTAGTGAAGTCGCTAG